>WAAB01006728.1:36835-72522 GCA_013389865.1 Piaya cayana | reverse complement strand
GATTCTGTGATTCTGTAATGCAGATTACTGAAGTGTGTTGAGAAAGATGTTACAGTTGTATTTGGTTTAACAGGTTTTTAAAATGGGCTTAGAGAATGTCTTCCCTGAACAGTTTTAAATGTATATAATTTATGTAGTATTATTTTCATTTTAAATCACCCTATTTTTAACTTCCTTCATCTTCCTGTAGGGAAGGTGCAGAATTTAGCAACATCTGAAGACTCTACAGTGGCAGCTGATGGATAACTCTTAAAAAAATAGTCTTTAGGTTTGGATTGTTTGTTAGAGGAGGATATTCTGAAAAGATCTGAAGTGACTGGAAGTTTGTAAAACAAATAATAGAAGAAAGATTATTCTGGGTAATTTTTTTTTGTGGCTATATACCACAAGAATAATTATATAACCAAGCAATTGTGCATTGGAAAATTCTTGAAGCTTACAGTATAAAACTACTCTTTCTGGAGTATAGATGTTCTCCTGCAGCAGCTGCTAGTGCATAGATTTTGTTATGTCAGTGGCTGCTCATAACCCCTCATCATGATGTATGCTAGACCTCTCTCCCTTAAGCAGTAGCCCTTTCTTGTAGAGTTCTTAAAAACCATTTTTAAAAATGCAAAGATAGATAAATATGCTGAGAAGTATTAGGAAGCCTCTGTATTAACATGCCATCCAGTGAATTTATACCCACACAAAGCTAGGAAATGAAAAACTTATTCATACCTGTCCCGTGTTTCCTGCTTCAGAGGCCCAGGCCGTTCCATGCGTACAGAAACTGTGATCATTGACCACAAGCTAGTTACTTCAGATGTCCATCTTTCTTCTATTTCTGGACTACTTTTCAGAGAACAAGGCACTAATCTGAACACAAGCAGCAAAGAGTGGCAATCAGAAGTAAAGTGCCTGTGCTTCGCCAATAATTTTCGGGACTTGTGATACTACCAAGTTATGGAGTTTTATGTGACTGAGTGGCTTACTGAATTGCCTCACTTTTTTTAAGAGTTTGAGTGAGACATTTGTATTCAGGAAGAAATCTAATTATAATGAATCCTCTGCAGACCTGAAAATCATGTTGGGGTGATTTGGCTGCACAGAGTGAACTCTGGGTTTGTGGTGATAATAGGGGCATGTGTTTAGAATCCTGTGGTACCTCCTTAAATCCACCAATGATTTTAGATCTTTCAGAAGCTAAGGTATTTCAACAGTGTTTAAATTCAGATATTTAAGTTAGAGATATAAAAGGCTATTGTTTGAATTGCAATTGAACTGTCTACTTTCTCTTCCTTAAAATTATTTTTAAATAAAATCTTTAAATTATCCATTATTTCCCTGCTCATGATATGGGGGTTGGAACTAAATGATCTTTAAGGTCCCTTACAATCCAAACCATTCTATGATCCTATGATTTTATAATCACTTTGTGCTTCTTGAAGTATGCACTTAGTGACAAATTCGTAATGCTACACAGCAATCTCTACACATTTACTTTTTCCTCAGAGCCACTAAATATCTTTTCTATGTCTTCCCAACCATTTTTCTCCCTAACCTATATCTATCAATCTTTGATCTGTAAGAGCTTCTCACACCTCTTGCTTAATCAGAATCTCTCTGGATGAGGCAGTAGCATTACTTCAAAGCTCTTTAATCATTGTATTGCATTAATGCAATTACATGCCTGATGCATTAGAAATGTCACCTCTGCTCTCTGTATTTGCAGCTACTCTTGGGTCCTTTGTAGACTTTTTTTCACCATCCTACAGGCAGGATTTTCAGCCTCCACAGGCTTGTCTGGTAATGTGACTAAACAGAGCAGTACACAGAGAGATGTTAGCAGTAGAAGGAAGAATAAACAGCACACTAACAAATAAAATAACTGTTGCTTTATTTTCTTAACTAAATGGATCTACTGTATGTATAATTTAAATAGGTTATGCACTCGAGAAGGAACTTTTCCTGTTCCAATATCATACTCTTGAGGTTTGAAATCCAAGCTCTTAGTTACACATGTAAATTGCATAAAGTTATTGTTCCTGCCAATAATGAAACATTGAGCCCCTTGCATTTCAAAGGGAAAAGGCTCCAAGAGAGTTGAAGGTAACTCAGAGAGAAATATTCATAAGAAAAAAAATTAATATAAACCTACAAAGAAATAACTTTCTTTTACAAGCAAAATGGATTCTGATAAGGAGCAGGTAGACTTCTTTCAGTATTCTGCCTGTGGGATGCGTTACCACTTTTCAGCATATTCTCAGCAGGGTTGGATCAATACAACCTTAATGACATCAGTGGAATAGCAGTAACGGTTTATGTTTTCTGGGGATCTGTTCCTTCATATTTAATGCTCAACCTATTGAATCTTGCCCTCAGTTTGTAATAGTTACTATTCCCAAAGAGAATGTTACCATTCTGCTGTAATCCGTGCTAGCTTCAACCTGTTTTAGACCACAGTACATGAAATACTGGCAGATATCTCTATAGAAAAAAAAATATTTCAACTCTGTTACTAGTAGACCAGTACAGACAAATGGATTGGCAAAGTCTAATTAGAAATGCAACACTGATGCAAACCAGATGCAGAATAACATGGGCACTAGATCAATGGGAGTTTAGCTGATGTCCTGTTGTAAAGCTGATTGCCTGCTGATTCCCAGACTTCAATAGGACTACACATATTTTTTCAGAAATCCTTTATTCTAAATTTAATTCTGAATACCCAAGTGAAATTCAGATCAAAATTATTATTGTTGTGATATTTGATTATGGTTTAATTTTAATGAAAAATGTCTTTTCAGTTCATGACATCAATAACAAATATAAAAACTTTGCTTTGGCTTTGTTCCGTGGACTTCAAGAAAGAAAATCTTTCAGGATTTTCAAAGGGATCTAGTTAGGGACATTTCTGAGAGAATCAGTGAGTAGCTGTTAAATATAGGATATTTACAATTGGAGATTTTTAATTAGAAACTGTTCCCTTTCTAGTTCCAGTCATTTAGCCTAGGATGTGATAGGGAGGATTTTGGAAATGGAAATGTGTGAGAGGGCTGAGAAGGCGTACGTCTTGGGGACCATGAAGAGCAATGAGATCAGGGTATTGAGAGGATGTGAACTGAACATAAGGGAACTGAGATGATAAATGGGGAATGTAGAAGTAGAAGTAGTCACAGGTAAAGGAGAGACATCAATGAGATCAGAAAAACAAAAGGTAGTAGGGTACATGTAGTAGTTAGGGAGAGAGAGAGCTGAGGTAACAGGAAGAAAAAATAAATGGAAAAATGTTGATTTCCCCCATGTATTCTAACCATATCCTGTATAGACTTAACTCCCACACTGAAAAAAGTCCTTTACTATGGCTACCATCCACAGGACATGAGCTCTGGTTGGGTCAGACTTGTATGAGGTATTCTGGAGATTAACCTTTTCCAGCAGATATTAAGATTAGCCCAGTTTAAACTGGTGTTCATTAAAATAAATCATAAGCAGAAACTGCTGCCAATAGTGAGTTAATGTTGAAAGTATGTTTCAATGGAGTCCAGCCAAAAAAATACCCTTTTCCACACAAAAATTCATCACCTTTTGAAAACCCAAATGTTAGGGAATCTGGTAATGAATGGTTCAAGAGATGCAGCCAGTTCACAACTGAAATTCAATCCTTCCCTCCTCTTTGCTACCCTACTAGTATATGCCCACACCTCCCAGCTTAAACAGTCCCAGAATAAAGCTTACAAAAAATGTATGCGAAGGCCAGAATAGCAAATTGCTATAAAAGGTCTACTGTGGGAATCAACTATGGCAGGTGATCAGTGTTAAGGAAACAAAGAATGTACTGTAAAGGCATTGCTCTCTCTCCCTGCCCCAAATGGCCTTGAAATGCTCTAGCTCAATAAGAAAATCTAATAATATTCTGCCTTATTAATGAATGCACCATTTTTATATTGCGATATATTTTGTTAGTACACTAGATTTGTCTTTCTCAGTGTTAGTACAGACAGCGTATCAAATTGCTCCATATTTTTTGCCCATTTTGCAATGAAAAAAACAATGTTTGCCCTGTTATAATAAGAGCAGGAGGAAGACAGAGGATGACAAAATTGTCTTCTTCCATGTGATACGTGTAGGGGAAGGGACCTTTTCAAAATCTTTTCTCTTCTTAGGGAGGATCTTCCAGATCTCCTTAGACTGAACATATTTTATGCTGCTCTTCTCTAGACAGAAATTAGACAAATCAGAGCAGACTATTCTTTTTTACTTTACTTTTCTTTTCTTTTTTTTTAAATGAAAAGCAAATGCCTCTGACCAGTAGTAATTGCATTTGCAGCTCTGAAGTTGCGTCTGGCGCTATCATGCATCTAACCAAATATCCTTTTTCTCAGTGAATCACAGGGTTTCTTTGTTTTCAGCTAGTTACAAATGTCTCATGCTATGCTTGTCCTGAAAAGCTATGAAAAATACTTTATATGTTGTGAATAAAGATGGCAAATTTAAAGCTCATACAGCCAGGTGCAGACTGCCCAGTTTGTGCACCTCATTTAGGAAATGCAATCCATTTTTCTAATAATTGTTGCCAGGTGACTCTCTGTTTAGTCTGTACAGTCAATGGGGAGGAGACACCTCATTTACACATCTTGACTTGCTCTTAATAGTGGACTCTACCCAATACAGCTGGTTTTGGAGGTCATACATAGATTTTGGATTGATTTCTTGGAATCATGAATCACAAATTTACAGAAAACCCTTCCTATTTGAGTCCCAGTTCTAACTTAAAATATTCAAGGAGATAGGATCCTGTGGTGTTTCTGGCTGAAGGTGCTTGAGAGTTTTTCCTATCCTTCTATGGAAGAGCTTGGATGCAGAGGTGATCATGCAGCTGCTGCTTAGCCTCAGGAAAATCAAGTGATCTTCTTATGCTTGAACAGTCACTGGGACACCACAAAAATCATTGATGGGTGCCCCAGAGTTTGATTTCATGGGCCTATGTCCCGAAAAGGAGAGGCAGTAATGATTCCACACCTCTGGAGGAAGAATGTTTCCTGGAACGCATTGCTCATCGGTGTGGCTACAACTGTCTGAGCAAAGCAAAGGAACAAGACAACTTCTTAGCATGAAACACCAGCAGAAAACTGCCTTTAAAAAGAAAAAAAAAACAACAACAAACAAAACCAAAGTTAATTCTTTAGCCATGGATATCTGCAAAACTCTGAGAGTCTGGAACTTCTCAAAACATTCATTCTTTCATGTAGACAAAACCATTTGCTTAACAGTATCCATGTAGTGTCACTCAGTACTGCATCATTGTTTTTGCTCTGAAGAGTGATTTACAGTAGTTACATACAGTTGTCAGGAGAAGGAAAATTTAAGACTGTTTTATATAAATCTAACCTGTTTTCCCATTTGATAGTCACCTCTGTTGAATAGTATTCAGTCTTCAATACAAACAATTTTCATTTTGTATAAAAAAAAGATATTTAATGATCTAGCATGCCAGTTCTTGGAATTCACGATAGAACATTTGTCAACTGCTTGATATAAATGACAGATGTTTACATGTAACAGAGCAGTGGAACAAATTTTGTTAAGAAGGGTATGAACCAGATGTTCACAATATTGGCGTTCTGAGAGGAAAATGTTTTTTTACATTGTCTATGACTCATGAGCCAAAGGAAAATGTGTTTATCACAGGAACTCATACTTGAGACCTTATCCTTTCAGCAGCAATGTAAAAATGATAAAGTATCGGGCATAAGAAAATATCTAAACAGCACTTACATTTTATCAATACTTGTGGGACCATGGTGTGAAATCTTTCACACTTCCTTTATCTGCATTAATTCAGATTTAAATCTAAGCATAAAGGGCTTAAAAGCATTACTAACTGTAACATCTGCTTAATTATGTTTAGTAAATCATAATGCAATCTGAAGGATTTTGAGGACTGAAAAATGACACAGTACTTTGTGTTTTATTCAACTTCATTATTGTGTATGAAATAACCAAACCATTTTAAAATGCCTGTGTTCCTCTAAGTGATACCTACTTGCTAAGCTGAGAAAGGGTTAAAAGTCTTAGTTTTACTTAGTCCTTGTATTTCTGGCAGTTTTCCTCTGTTGATCGAAATGTGAATGGTAATCCAGAAGCTGCAGATTTTACCCCAATTAACACTCAGAGTGGCTTGAAAAACAATGACCAAAACCACTTTAATTTCGACTTGCAGAATGCTGGATATAATCCCCTGTTTTAGAGATTGAATTGAGGCCATAGAATAGGGAGAGGGTCCCTTGTTAAAATAGATTAATTCTTTGAAAGTATGCAAGAGGTGGATGGAATGGAAGAGAGTCTCCTTTGATAAACATTCAGCATTCAATTTCTCATTAGTCTGCTAGAGTTATGCATTTTGAGAGTCAAATGAATGTTGTTGGGCAAGGAAGACTTATTAACAAATGTCCATGACAACCTCAAGACAGAGCACATTAGTCCAAGGCCAGCAGCATGTCTAAAAATGTTCAGAAAATTGGCTGTATTTTGTGATCTTTTCACAGTGGTTTTTGTGTCTTCTCTACCCCTATTATATATTGTGTTGCTTATGGTCACATTCCACACCAAAAATAGGATTTTAAGTCCTCTGAGAGCACTTTTTTTTTTTTTTTCTTCAAAAACAGCAATATGAAGCTGAAATTGTCTTCCAACACACTTGGCATAAATGGAAAACATTTATGTGTGATTTAAGACAGCTTTTACAGGTGCTTAACAGAATCTTAATCCCAAAGATAAATTCAGATTTTTTCATTCTTGTGTCCAAAGTTTAACATAATTGATTAAAATAAAAGAGAGCGCGAGAGAGAGCGCTATGTCTTGTTAATTTTAACATTATCTTTATTATACAACTAAATACATCCTTCCTAGGATATGTGATTATTTTAGTAATTTGATGCTCCCCTGTAGTGCTTAAGGAAAATAAGTGATGTAGAATCCAAACCAGAGTGCAGGCCCCTTATAGTGTCCTTTCCAATCTACAGGAAATAAAAATGAATTATCAGTGATGGTGATAGTTCATGTGATGAAAAACTATAAAAGAAGAAGTTATAGCTCAATGCTCTTCATTCAAATGTTTAAGGTCCTTATGAAAGTGTATGAAATGGGAAGAACATACGATTTTCTTACATCACTTTCACTGCATGAGGCATTGGCACTGCACTTCACTGGAGTGCAAAAATGCCAGCAAAGCTATAAGTCAGGTATTTGTAGTTTATTTTATTAGTACTAGGCTCAGCCACAAAATAGATAAAACAGTTTTATGGCTTACATCTGGTTGAATAATAAAACATACGGCTCTGGAGCAAAGTGTGTGCAGCTGTAATTTACTGTAAATATCCAACTCAAGATAGCTATGGAGATAAAAACTTACAGCATGCACTCAGGGTTTATCCCACTATCCATCACTACTTGAATATTTATGATACTCCGACAGCGTGGTTTATATGTTAATTAACCACTCTTTTTAGGAGTTTTCTTTAGGGCATTCTCGTCTATGTATAACAGATATGAGTTCACAAGGAGTGGGCACTACTGGACTCAATTTTATCTCCTAATATATCTAGTTAACAAGTCCTTCAATATACAGTGATCAGAGTAATAGACCCACTATTAATATTGTAGGGCATTTTCCAATATAGACTAAAAAGTGATATATTTCTCATGTGTTTTTTTTTTTTTAATGTTTTCCTTACTTAGGTTTTCTGTGAACATGAGCAAAGAGTTTCTTCTCTTGTTTTTATTCCTATGGGTAGTTATGATAATGAGGGGATATCAAATAAACCAGGCTTTTTTCTTTTGGGACAAAAATGGTCTAAAAATGATATTGTGAATTTTTTTTTTTGCATTCACAAATCAAGAGTACTGAAAGAAAGTTTTTTAGACCCCTTTGCAGAATATTCTGGAATTGAATTGACAGGTACCATGTTTTGTCAAACCCAAGTGTAAAAGTTTGAATTGGTGTTTCTCTAATAATTTGATTGATTAGGTGAGGTGTGCCTGAGTTATTCTGTCGGCTTGAGTTCTAGGCAGAATGTAAGATCAGAACTTAGTTCTGAGTTTAACCTCTTAGATTCAGAATTTATTTCTGTCACTTTGGACAAGGATATATGTTGCAATCAAAACCAGACAAGACTCTATTCCAGGTTCTAATTTGGATGTGGACAAAGGGGATGAAACACCAGGGAGAATACAGCTGCTCTGTAGGGATTGGTACCAGATATTGAAATTTGTGTCAACATTGATAAACTTTGATGCTAATAGCTAGCCCAAACCCTGGTTAGCACTAAACCTAGAAGATGACTTTACTGCTATACATATTGTCAGACAAGGTTTGTGTCCAGACCCTATGAGAGTTTCTTGCTCTTGGTTTTGCTTTGACTTCTAACAAATATCTCTTATTTCACTCTAAGAAAGTGAAAACAACCCTGTGAGCTCTCCTTTGTTTGCTGAACACCTGAATTTTCTAACCGTGTTTGTTTTGGAAAATGTATCCATCAGAAATTGTACTGTGGTCTGAAGCCCGCCACAGACCTTCACAGCAGAAGCCAGGTGCTCCATGGTGGTTGGTATTCTCTGAAAGACAGTGCAAATACCAAACCATTTACCTTGTTCCTAGAAATATAGGAAAAGATGGGATCAGTGAATGTTCTGTTGCACATTTCTCAGTTGACTATCCACTCCCAAGGGCCTTTGTCAGACCTTTGCTGTGCACTTAAGTCTCCTTTCAGGTCCTCCTTGAAGGATCTTCTTGAAAGATATCTCCTAGTGGATAATATCTTCTGCAGGCCTGTATCATACCTGAGGAAAAAAAAGAATGCCATACACCTATAGATGGACTTTTATCTGCTCCTTCTTCTCAAAGAAATTGTTTTTCTCATTTCCATACCCTTGGATGAGAGATTCCATGGCATTGAGTTGAGACTTGAGTTCAGCAGTTTTCATCTTTCCAGATGCAGTAGTGAGTGGTGAGATCTTCTGAAGGTTTCCTCAGTGTAAAATGTTTTTTGTGGAGAATGTAATTCTGCCTATGGAAACTAAGTTGGCTGATCCATTAGTGAAACATGAGTATCACTAGGAATGTCAGTGAGTGAAGTAGAGAAACTAATTGCAAGAGAAGGCTGGAACAACTGAAAGATGACACCTGTATTTATCCAAAGAGGATTCATTTAGTCACAATGAATCAACAATGTAAACACCACCTCTTAGTCTGTCTGAAAAAAAAAGGTTCAGGGCTATATGACTTTTCCTGAAGAGAAAATACATCAGAAGTCTCCAGAAGACCTGGAGACATGGGATCTGCCATTGCACTTCATTTTCCCTTTTCCTGTTCTACTACATGTTTGGGCCAAGACCTTATTCCAGTCAAAATCAGTGTATCTTCGACCATACCTGAGGGATAGTTAATTACATACTGCTGTCTTTCAGAGCTATCTTTGAAAAGCAGTTGTAGTTCTCAGGCAATGCAAAATGCAATACTGATCCTCTCAGTTAGGCAAAGGGTAATAAGAAATACATACTTCTAGCAGAATCCATATATATAACCAAGGACTAGTTGCCTAGCTGTTTTGAAGGACATATAATAATTCATTCTATGGAGACTAATAAATTAGTGTCCTTGCTATTCCATGCATCTGTTCTTGCCTTCTGTTACTTTAAGGGGTTTGCACCATCCTACATTTGAAGCTGTTGCAATGCAGGAATTTTTACTTGCTGAGTGTCCAAGTCCCAGTGCAAATAATTTTCTCTTTCAAAAGCGGTTTTTTTAAAATTTTTTATTTGGTGAAGTGTCTAGCCAGAGAAGTCATGGTCACATTTCAGAGTTTATGACATTGCTATTGCTGTTTTTCTTCAGCAGCTGGGGGAGCAAGAGAGCCTGATTCTCCACCTGGCTCCATATTAGAATTCCCACCCCAATCATTTGCTATAAAAGAAAATAAGGAAATCTAGAGGATGAAAATTAATCAAACAAAGAAGAAAGACTTAAAAAAAAATCACTGAGAGGCTTATCTTAAAGCAATTTCACAAGAAAATAAGATCAAAACCAAAGCAAATTGCATGCAACCTACAGCTCAGAAAAGCAACAATTACTCAACAAGAGACTACACAAAAGACTATGGCCTGTCATTAACTCTTCTTACTCAGACGCATACTCAGTCACTAATTATGATAGAGTCACGGACAGAAAACAGATTGATTAATGCAGAATCTCTTGGAAGACAAAAAACAAAGACCCTACAAATGCAAAGAAAAACAATAAAGAATCTCTTTATCAATAAAATTTCTACCAAGCTACAGAAACAAATGAAATGCAAATTTAACAAATTAACCATGTGATTAACACACAGTGAGATCACTTCAGGCATTTTGCTTTGCTTCTTGCCAAGTTGTAATCCTACTGAGAGTTACTGCTACCTCAATATTTCTACAGTGGTATCTTAAGAAGAATTTAATGGCATAATAGAATCCGCAGTCCCTTACTTTCAAAGCTGTATATTGAAACACATCCTTATTTTAAGCATTTAGGCAATTTTAATGCTAGTTGTTATATATCTTAATGGGGAGAAGAAAAAAATAGACAGTCTTCTGGAGCTATTTGTAGGCTTGAATTTGACATCATTTTCATTCTGTTCCTTTTGAAAGTGGGCTTTCAGACAGTGATTGGCTCAACCTTCTTAGAATGATAAAAGTCTCCCATCAGTATAGACGGGTCTGTAGGTTGGGGTGCTGAAACTAAAATGACAGAAAATGAACGGTATATAACCAAAATGTATACAGAATCCTGAATTAGAACAAAAATTCCTTCCTTGTTGCATGCAGTTGTGCCAGTATTAAAAAATCCAACTCTTGATTCCTTTAATTTGTCGGAGGAAGGGAATACTTCAGTACATATCTTGGAGCTGAGGAAACTTCCTTGAGACACCAGACATTTAAAAAATGTTGAACAGTGATCTATATTCAAATCCATGTCATCAAAGCCATTTGATCACATAAGGTCTTAATTAAAAAGAGTATTGAAAAACAATTTTAAAATAAAGAAATAAACAATAGATTTTATCAATCATTTACTCTTATGCATCCCCCTCTTTTTTTTCCTTATCTCAGTCAGATCTATATTTTTGTCCTAGAAGTTTTTGCATGCAGATGTTAGGTAAATGAAGTGTTTACTCAAGCCAGTGGGAGATGATGGCTTAGACATTTTTGTGGTTGATGTCAGGACTACAAAACATCTTTAGTGCCACTTCACAGGAGACTTCATTTCTTCTTTCAGGCTTTCCTTACATAACATCCATTTATTAGGTTTTGTGTGAGTAAAGTGATTTTCACTCTGAATGAATATTAAGGAGAACACATGTTTCCATTTTATGGACCTGTAACACTGAATTTTTACTAAAAGAGAATAAAATACTTATGAAATTTTCTACAGAGTGCACAGGAAAAAAAAAAAGCAGTCTCTATGTTATTACCAATTCCTTTGAGCAGCTATATTCCTACTCCCATCAAAGTGTCTATACGTGTGAATTTTCACTCATCACAGTTGCACTAAAAATTGCTGCTACACTGGTAATCAGTATATAACCTTAATATAGATGGAAAGAAGAGAGAAGACCACACTCTCAGCCATGGTGAAGTATTGCAGAACACGATGGCTAGAAATGAAGTTCTTATGCTGAAAAACACTGCTGCTTTCTCAAAGATGTGGCTTCCATGCATGGTACCAGCAGATGCTGACCATTTTGCTTCTTCTGTAGTAGTAAATTAAATGCCTGGGACGGTTGTCTGGTCAGTTGACAGTGAACAGCTAATTCTAATGCTATTAAACTCTCTTTCTCTCTTTATCTCCTGCTATGAATGGTCCCTAGCCGGTGCCAGCTCCTGAGCCATGCCCAGCAGTTGCTTGGGAGGGTACTAACTGGCACAGACCAAAAAAATGTCATAGGCTTGTGTGACACCGGTAGTCACTTAACAGTGTTTATGGTTGATTTTAAGTGCCTAGGTATGTCTCTTGGAATGTCTTGTGGGATGTCTCTTGGGAGAACTGAATTTATTAGTGTGAACATAGCCTAAACACTGAAAACAAGGAAAGAACTGGCTGGTGCCTTCATGTCCAACCTTAAGTTTATTAATTGAAAATCTCTTGTGTTTATTTCTTATCTACAGAATGAACAAAAGCATTTCTATACTTCACAGGGTATCAAGAAAATAAGTGTAGTAAAGACTAGACACGATAGTAAAGACTAAATATTATAGCAAGGTCTGTGATTTCTGTAATTAGAGAGAATACTCACACCCCTTCCTGTCCCTCATAATCTTTTCCATTCCAGGAGTTACATGGAATGAAGGGGAGTAAAGTAGGATAACAGGCTGCCAGCTTGGAGTATTCCGTTGCCATCTGGGGAAATGTGACAATTTTTCAGCTCTGCTTTCTTTACCGTGTTGTGGTTATTGGTTTGGATCAATAGGTGTCATACAGAAAAACATGCCCTGTTTTTTCCCTATGCTGAAAGGCCAACAATTTATTAGTCCTACAATTCTTTTAATATAATTTGTAAAGGAAAATTCTCCTCTTTTTAATAACCAGCCAGCCTAAAATCCAGCCTAGAATGTGCTCTCGTAGCCAAGGCACGAGTATAAAACCACTGAAAAGGAGGGAAGAGATTTACAATGGAAATTCTGACAATCACTTTGCAATAATAGGGCTTGGAGACACCTGCTTTCATCAAGATGGTGTGAATATTTGAAGTGGTCTATTTCTTGATTTTCAGTTCAGCTGATGAAATCATAATTTCCAGTGAAATATTTTTTTCTCAGGGATGCATGAGAAAGATCCTAATTTTCTGTTCAATTGGTAGAAATGAATGATAGCTTCTTTACCCCTCTTGATTCCAGGGCTGGCAGATTGAGCTGAAGGAAATACTTTTGGTTAGGAGTGGTACTTTTAAGTGATAGTGCTATGTAGAAATATGGCTGATTTGGGATCACAGTAACTCAGGTAGCATGATTATAGCATAGTTTCTCTCTGATGTGGGAATGATTTACTGAATTTATTTGTATTTTGTAGCCACTGGTGTGGTGTAAGTGGCACAGAATTACTTGGACTTCTGAAGACAGACAGTTATTGACTGGTCGATGCAGACTTATGCTACTTTGGACTTTATTTCCATCAGTAGTGGAGTGGTCCTACTGATTTTCAGGCCCTGCATGCTGATTCTTGCCATGCTGAAAAAAGACATGTTACTAAGGGTAATATATCCATAAGAATCCATGAGGACAGGTATACCTTTTCAAACACTGAGTCATATTGTCATGGAGGATGGTTTAGGAACCTCCACTCACATCCACAGTGCTGTGTCATCTAGCTCAGCCAAGGGCTGCCTCCAGCACTGCAAAATAGTTGACTTATTTAGTGAGTTCTTATAGAGAGCTATATGAGTGACAAAAATGTGAAGACCACATGCATTGTGAAGTAAATCTCATGTCCTGTGAAGATAATAGTGAAATATGTATAACTGGGATAAAGGATGATGAAGTGAAAGTAATACTCCATAGAGAGTTAAAGTCACTTAATGTGCCAACACCATCAGTAGGATAGGATGGATACCATAATCATAATATCAAAATATTAATATGTAAATTGTATAGAACAAAAGGAACTATACTTAAACTATCTTGGTAGTTTAAAATTGTTTTTTTTCAGTACTGCTCTGTTTTAGTTTTGTGTTGCATTCTTTATTTCTCTAGCATCTTGGTGAGTTAGCATGAATATGTTAAGACCCACCAGTGTTCAACTTCCAAATTTATCTGAGCTTTAATATAAATTGTAATGTCATAATGTTTAGCCAAGTGGCTTTTTAGCTGATTTTTCCCAATCTATTCCCAGTTGTTTTGCTGTCTAGTATCAGTTATTTAGATAATAATGTACAGTTCCAAAAAATAACATGCAGTCTCTACTGGATGGAAAAGTAATTACTTTTTGACTATGGCCTAATTGTGCTGTTCAGTTCTGCCCTGCTTTATTTGATCTGACCATCTTATTTGTGACCATAGAAACAACTTGAGGCATAGCAGTTAAGGATGTCTTTCTCTAATTTTGTCTGATGTTTTCTTGCTATTATTTCACCAGATTTTCCTCCTCTTCAGGCTTCTTGCCAGTGTTTGAAGTTATCTTTCTTATAGTGGTTTTCATCACTTCCTTACTTGGTGATTGCTGACTCTTTAATTGATGCAAATGTAATTCTTCCAAACAACCATGATCAATGACTTCTAACTCTTCCTCAATACTGTGAAGTGTCATACTAAACATTGTCTTCTGATTTGATATCTGCAAATAATACTTGTCATCCAGGTAAATGATAATTACTCATCTCTCCTGGATTTGGCTCAGTTTCACGGTTTAGTTAAGAACTCAGATTTAAAAGGATCTTTGATAGTTATATAAGGTGAGAAATGTGCAAACTCTTTGAATGTCAAAATTAAAGTTCAACATAGTCATGATAAACTGTGAAAAGAAAAGCCAAGATAGAAAAGCATGAAGTACTTCCCCCTAGGAAGAGGGGGAAAAAAGTAAGAAAAAAAAGAACAAATGTGAAAAAGGGATTAAATAGCTGGTGATTAATATACAAAAAAGAAGCCAGGAGTCCACCTTGGATCATATTTATTGTACCCTGACTGTACTTAATGATATTTAAGTCTATACTACTGCAGTCAGGGGAGATTCTGTGGATGCAGGCACATATACCAGCTGCCTGCAAATAAACATTAGGACAGGACACACAAGCATCTAAATCCCAAAGTGTTTTATGCCACATTGCTCTTTGAAGAATGGCAGTAGGAGCTTGTGGCATCCTGCAGCAAGCACTCCTCAAATTTGTAATCTTAAAGCATTCGTTGTGTAGCCACTGGAAAAGAAGAAAGAAAATCCTATTCAGTAATATAGTGATGGCAGTATTGCATGCATGAAAGGGGAAGTAATTATTTACTTCCTGTTAGCATTTAAGTTTCATCAGCCCAAGCTTCACCTTCACATGTATGTACCATACTTAAAATATAAGTGGTGAAAGTCCATAAAATGGGATCAAGAAACATAAGAGGTTAGATAGACGTCCTGTCATGAGAAGGATAGGTTTTGCTTAGTCTAAAATTGGAAAGACTAAGGAGGGCCATGATTACACATCCTAAAATATAAAGATGCTATAAAGAGGGTGGTGATTAATTGTTAACAACCACCCACTGATGAAAAAATGTGAAACGTATTCCTCTACAATTTATGAGTGAGTGGAATAACTACAAGAACCAAAAGAGGCTGAAACAGGCTTCCTAAATAGATTGTGGACTTTATAGTATGGAGTTCAGGACAACATCTACCATCATGCAGATCTTGGCCCACCACAGTAGGATGTACTAACAAGGTCTCTTCTAGGTCAATAAATGAAGAAAGTGACAGTAGGAGACAATAGCACGATCTTGAATTAGTTCGTACTGGAATTACATTACCTGTACTCCAGGCAAGAAGACACTTCAGTGTCACATGGAACAGTGGTTTTATGGTTGTTTCTGACCACAACATAATGGAAAAACAGTGATAGAATGGACTTCAAAGTACCCTTTGGTCCAGCCCTTTAAACTGGAGAAGATTCAAATACCTCTGCTACTTCAGGACTGGTGAAGAATGCTGTGTTACTTGCAGTTCTAGAAAGATTTATTCTTAATATTGAAGCTGAATATTGTACTTCCCATTACTGGTATTTAGTTCTTCAATTAAAAAAAATCTTGATTTAGCTTTGAGAACACTTTATACCTATGGAGAAGGTATGTTACTATAGAAAAATTAACCTTGGTCCTGTACTTCTGATTTTTTTGATAACTTCATTAAAAATACTTCAAAGGATATAATTTTGACACAATGTTTTTACATCTCCCCCAGTAAAAGGCATATTCTTTTAATGAATTTTTTTGAAACTGTATGAAGTGTTTTGGCCAGATATTTTGCTAGCAGAAAAATTTTGACACTAGAAAAATTTATACTGAAAAATACAGTAAAATCACAGATTTTTTAACTAAAATTATGTTCTCTTTTTCACTTTCCATACTTTTTTTGATATCTGCAATAGTTTATGTTGTTGTAAATCAAATTTAGTGCCTAGACTGTGCCATCAAAATGACTAAATGTCATGAAAACAAAATCTTGTAGGCTTCTCAAAAAACAAAGGTAGAAGGAAGGAAGGAAAGAAATAGAAAGAGCAAGAAAGAAAGAGAAAGAAAAGGAAGAAAGAATAAAGAAAAGGTGAAGAAAGAGAAAGCAAGTAAAAAGGGAGGTAAAAAAGGGGGAAAGGGAAAATGAAAAAGAAACTTTTGTATTTACAATGTTTTGCAGTTCTTGTTGTCTCAGCAGTGCTATTAGAGCCCACACTAAGAGATGTTTTGGGTCCTGGGGCAAATAGACTCTTCTCCCCCTCACTCCTCACCTGGAAAAGTACCTGGGTGGTCCTGTCATGCCACTCCTCTCTCCTCAGTGCCCTCCTCCCTCCCTTCTTGCACTGTAGCACAGAAACCTTAAACCTGGAGCAGCAGTAGCTGCCAAGAAGCAAGAAAGGCTGAGCCAAGCAGAGGAGAGTGCTTCAGCTGAAAAAGGAGTGGTGTATCTCTGCTGCTGTTTCCCCTCAAAACTGCAGCTGCTTTGCTCTTGCTGTGTCATTCAGACCCTACCAGCCCCACTGTGCCTTGCCTTTACTGGGTGCACACAGTTATAAATTCTCTACACGGCATCATCATATCTTCATTGGCATATTCAAAGACAACTTTACATTCCCATCACACAGAGAAGGCTTGAAAATAAGGGCTTGGTCTAGTTACTGTGGCTTCGTCATAGGTTGTGTCCACCTGGGCTGGAGCAAAGCACATCTATGTTTAGCCACCTCTGCTGTCTGAAAGCTCTAGGGAAGACCAGCAGACTGTGTGGTGAAATTACATAGTGTTTATGTTTTCTTTTCCACTTTCTTTCTTTGGTGGGAAACAAAATGGTGTGCTCCTGGCTTATACTAGTTTTCCAGAATAGAATCCCCTCTCTCCTGGAGATTGTATCCTTGAAGTAAAAATTAAATTTTTTAATTCACAGAGATCCATTAGATGGGAAAAAGGTTTCATACTGTCACATTTTAGTAGGTTGCACATTTATGTGACTGAAAAAAATCCCATTTTTGTCAATAAGGTTTCATCACACTGTAAAAACACTGATCATGATAATATCATTAGTGCAGTCACACTGGAAAAGCTCGAGAATTGTGCCTGTGAGGGAGAACACAGAAAACACACTCCTATTTTTCCTAAAGTACGACAAGTGTATTGATTTGGGTTGTTTTTTTTTTTAATGAAGCTCTGTCATATTTCACGAAACATAAGCTTCTCCAAGACAAGATGTTAATCTATCTTTAATACATGTATAAGGTTAAATATGACACGAGAGGTAATTGAGATTACTGCAGTTCTCTGGCTCACTGCTTTAAGAGAGTGAAACCTAGCACAAATCTAATTTTACAAGGAAATTGCTGAAAGAATGGATGTAATAGAATGGATATAATAGAACAAGGTTTTTAAAAATTCCATGCTCAGGTGGATAATAAGCACTTCAAAATTATATCTGGCCACTGAGAAATGTGCACTTACTCCAAAGCAGCTACTGATCTTTAATAGTCACTAGCCAGAGCATTTAATATCTGACAATTTGATTTTTAGTATTAAGGTGACTTTGGTTTGAATATATCTAATGTGGAATGATCTAACTGAATTTATTAAAATAAAACTGTGTATTTCTGACTTGAAAGAAGGCAAATACTAGACTTTTCCTGAGCTGTATTAGAATAATCAGCTTTTGAGGATGGTGAAGGAAATACCTTAATACCCAAATGGTATGCCTGAAAAGTAAATATTGATAGTTTCTGGGAAGCAGGATATAAAATGAAAGACAAAACAGGTTTCTATTGCAATGTATCTCAAGGATTTTTACAAGCTTGACAGAGGGCTGAGTTGTTGAAAGCACAATCTGATTATCGTTACTAAAAGGCAAAACCCCCTTCTTGTTTGCTTTGCTAAGAAGATGAGCTTCCAGCATAACACGAGGAAAAAAGTTGCTAAATGGTTGAAAGTAATCCATGGTGCATTGGGTCCAGATTAACAAGTAAGTTCGTGTCTTTTGACCTAAACTGGTGCTTGAGAGTGACTCAGCTGGTGCTTGGGAGGTGCCTTGATCAAACATGATAGTACAACCCAAAATTTCAAAAAGACACAAAGACCAGGGGTCCTGAAGTGCTCCTGCTCTTTGATTCAGTGGTAAAACTCCCATTGATAGGAGGCCTGGCTTGTGCAGGACAAGTCAGCAATAAAAGGACCAACCTAGCCTTTGCAATTTCAGGACACATATTGCTTTGTAAGGAGAAGTTTGACTTGCTAGTTGAATTGTCGCAGGGGGATTTGAATTCACTAGCTGAAAAAAAATGATAAATGTATTAAGTTGTTTTGCATGCTGTGACAGATTAAGGGTAATCTTTTGAAAAGCTCCTACATCTTATTTTCAAGAGAGTCATCGAGGTGTTTAAAGGGGCTTTGGATCAGTGCCTCAGTTAACTGGTGTCTGATTTTCCCTGTCAGTTGCTCCAACAGAGAGTCGAATGGCAGTCTGCAAGCTGTTTTGCTGCTTTGCAAGGAATGGTTTTCTGACTCATGTCTTAGTAGCTATGCATAATAGTTGATGATTGTACTCTGCACTCTGAGGACAAAACTGTGGCTGCCAGTCTGTGCAAGTGGTATTAAATCAGTGTGGTCTACAACAAGTCCTATTGGGCCACATGAGGTACCAAGGGTGTGTAGGTGCTGAGGCTGGAGCTAGCACTTCTGCAGTGTGTCAACCCCGTTGCATGAAACACTGCAGATGCTGGGTTAACAAATCATGGCATTTCCTCTCTGCTCCTTGTGTCCCTTATGACCCCTCTTTTTTGACTCGTTGAGGCATCTTCAGAGAAATGCAAAGATAGTCTGCAAGAATAGTATATGCAATGAAACTGGGTGAAGCAGTTATTTACAGGCTAGTGCACACAGAGGAGAGCAAGGAATCAAGGAGCATTAGGCTAAGCACCTACGTGCTCATCACCTTGATGACTGAAGCAATCAAAGAGGTGCTGCTGCTTGGAACAGCGTTTTCCAGGATAGGGCAGTGCTGGCATCCACCGCATCAGAAAGCCACCACTGTCTCCACTGATGACGCTGACAACTCAGCCTGTAACTCCTGCCTGGGACTTCATCACACTAACCCCCATGAAACTGGCTTTGCCTTTTCCTGTGTTTTCCTTCCTGAATTCTTGAGTTACAGTTTATCCCACCTAAGCAACCTCAGCTTTGTAATTTTGGCTCTTTCTCAGTGGAGCAAGTTTGGATTGGGGCAGGGGAGAAGCTTGCAGTAGGGGCTATAAAGAGACTAAAGCATAGAAAACATAAAAGTGCTACGATGGGATAATTGCAGTAAAAGGGTAGTGATCCTAGCTTTGTTTTCTGCTCCTACACCGTTTATGCATTGTACCACATTCTTAGGATCTCTCTGTTTTACTGCTAGCCTTTATTTTGACCATTATTCTTAGATGACAAAACCAAATTCTTATTTCTGCTCATTTGTAAAAGTACAACAAAGGTAGGTTTTCCAAACAGGATTGGAATTGAGCAGGTAGCAGATTCTTTGCTCTGTATTCTAAGCATTCGTTCCAATTATATTCCCCCAAAACACTTTCCCAAGGTCATACCTCAGCTGTTTGCCCATTGCTTTCTTAGTGTTTGTATTTCTGGCTGCCTGAGCATAACTCAAACAGCATAACCAATCCTATCTAAGAAAAACCTTTCTTGGTCCAGAGTTAACCCCAATTTACTATAGGCCAACTGATTTGTGGTTAACTCGCATGGCTAATATGATGTAATTCTTATTAGGTCAGCTGTCAGTGAAGGAGGAGAAATCAACCTGTCTCAGTGAAAAGTGGCTGACATAAGTCATATTTGAAGAAGGGGTTAAAAAATACATAGCTGAACAGTTACTGGAGATACATTAATGCATTTATACATTTTTTAATCCAAACTAGTTTTTTAATGTTCTTGTGCTTTCAGCTACTTCCCAGCCTCTGTGTTGAATGCCATTTTCCAAAGCTTCAGCTTTACTCTAAATAGAGTTATAATTCCTTCTATGTTTTTATGTGTAAAGAGTAGCAATCTTTGTTAGCATTTTGCTCTGTCTGCCTAACTTATCAGCCTTAGTTATCAGTACTAATAGTACTTACTCAAATAGAAAAATTAAATCACAGAGGTAATGGCTTGTGCAACTTATATACAATTTACTGTGGATGGTATCAGTAAAATCAGATCTGTATAAAGCACATATTAATGTACTAGTTATGTGCTGTCAAAAATTTTTTGGATGGCAGATTTTCTGAGGTGGTCTTTGCATTGCAGATGAAGATGTGATATGCAAGGCATGCTGGAAAGAAGAGCACAAGGGTGCAAAAGAATTCATTATATCTATTGAGATGAAAGGAATAAACCAAAATAAGAAGCATATCATTGATGCTTCTCATGACAGGCAATCAGATAGGGAGGTTGAGTCCATCTGAAACTTGTCGGTGCTTTAGGAACTGAACCTGTGTAATTCTCCACAGGTCAGCAGGGGATAATAAGTAAATCTGTCAAAGATGAGGGAAGAGTCCACTTTCTAGACCACAAATGTGATCTGAGCAGAGTGGAGAGACAAAGAGTTCAATAGGTTAATGCTGCCGTGCTTATTTAAGTAAACATTAAAACTGTTGTGAGAAAACAGATGGAGAAAAACTGGGGGAATTATTTGACTGGTTAGGTTTATAAAACAGTAAGCAGTGAGCAGAATGAGATATCTCATGCAAAGAAGCTTGTCACAGTGAAAGCCTAAGCTGAGGCCTTTTTTTTTTTTTGCTTACAAGTAGTTGGAATTAATGGCCTCCCAATCATCTCAATTCTGTTCTCCTTTTTAAGAAATCAGTGGGGAAACATCTGGGTTGTACATAACATTCACCATCATGTCTTTCATCAGATAAATTAACAGCATTGTTTTGCCATGGCTGTAGAAAGAGACAAAAACAGTGGAGCACAATGGTGCTTACCATTTTTCTGTCAAGATGGAGCCACTATTATGGATGCTACTATCTGTGATGATCAATGTGAAACAGACATCTTTACTGGGAGTCTGTTCGAACACAATACAAGGGAACAAATGACAAGGTGGGGCCATTTTATGGATAGATTACAACCTATTGCTCACAACCAGCCTTTATTGCATCCCTTTCTTTCCATCTGAAGAGAAGAGAAACCCAAATAACAGCGGGTTCTGTTGCTCTGATGACAGCTTGAGAAAAAGTAATAAGGAATTCCTACAGCTATAAAAATAGAGTGAGGAAAGGGAGCCAAGTTACCCTTGGAGCTGTCACTCTTTGCAAGGCTCTTTTCTTTTCACTTACTTTTGTACAGTACTTTATGGCCAAACAGCTATTTTTATAGCCAGATGAGGATATAAGTCATTCTTTGAGGAGTCTTGGAGAGCTGGTGAAGAATTTCTGGTAAACCTTTAGATGGCAAGTCTTATTTCTCATTTGCTTTGATACTGGGTATCTCGGATTTTCAGGCATCTGAAATTATGGATTACCTCATGCTTATTGGATCTGTTGTTTAGGTTTGCGGTATGTCCAATTTGAACAAACAATGAAGCCCAAAAAGTGTTTTTACATAATTTACTTCTGTAATCCTTTGTCTTTCAAAAACAAGGCAACAACCTGAAAAATACTACACTGAAGTACACAAATTGGTTTGGAAAGCACAACAATTTCATATTCTTCATTCCTTAACATCCTATTTTAACTTCTTATTTTCCTTTCAATACTGCAAGAAAAGCCAGAACTGGATGAATATTGAACAATAGTATTTGCAGAAATTTGAAATGGCTGTTTGATCTATCCATATCAAGGCCCCTTGTTATCTGCTGCTCCTGCCTTTCAGACAGAAAGGTTTTTGTTCCTGAGGAGTTTTGAGGAATAGCTGATTTGTGTGAATACCCGTATTTGCATGCGAACGAGGCTACTCCTTAACAAACAAGAGCGTTCATTATTCCTCTTTTAAAAGGATACACTAACCCAATTACTGAGCTGGAAAAATATCCCGTGACTTAGCTAACCAATAACATGCTACAAATAGGAGGCAGTGCACAGTATCTGAACCCCCAGGTTGGCATTTCCCAAACTTTTGAAAATCGAGCCCTCCCTTTAGGAAAATAAGAGCAATTGCACTCCTCACCCCTCCCATGGGTTGTTAAAATCATACCAAAATGAACAGACACTCAGAGAAGTCTGTGTGGATCTGCATGTTCAGATGCTTCCTCTCCTTTCAAAACATGCTTTGAACAGTGTAGAAAGAAACTTAGTGTTGATATTTAAAACAACTTAGTTCACTTCTTTTGAAACAAAGAGTGCCATCACACCTCAGAACCACTGCTTCAGGCTTTCGGCAGACTCAGGCAGGTGTCAGTTATGCTCAAGCAAAATTTACTTTAAAGTCTATGAAGGAAAAGCTGAACTTAGAGAGCAGCTGAAAGACTGAGACAGTACCTCTACATATTTCCTCATGCTTTTCTTACAATCAAATGTAGCCTACATTTGATGATGCCAGGAGGAGTTAATCTACTCACCTAACTTGAGCAAAATGCTAATTTCAGATGGTTACTAGATTTTAAAAAAGGCTCAGAAGAATCAACAGGATCAAGAGGCATTTCACATTTTGGAGATCAGTCTCAAAGCCTATTAAAAATGATTCTCAAACAGAAAAAAGCTTGTATTTGCTATGAGTATTACTGAAGATGAATAATGCATCCAGCTGTGCTAAGTAGCATGAGAAAAAATGAGTTCTTAAGTTATTTCTGGCTAAGTTATACTATACATAAGGAGGTTTATATGATTTAGGTAAGATTTGGAAAAGTATCCAAACTTCTGAATTTATACTTAAGCTTCCACACCTCTGGGTTCAGGGTAGCAGGGAAGATTTATATAGCCTGGCACAGAATTAAAAAGCATGCATTGCCTGCCTAATCATCAGTACTTCCAACCCTTTCCACAGCTGCTGTTTACCTCCTCCGCTGTTGGTTTTTTTTTTACTCTATGGGTTTCTTTTCCCCCCTCCTCCAGCCTAACCCCTAGGATATTTAATTAATTTTCTAAATTATCCTCTTTTTATCTCAGCTTCTTTAATGACTATTATTTCTTTACCCCACACTGTTCACTTTATCTTATCATGTGGCTTCTTACATCTATTCTGCAGAAGTGTTTTCAGGGCTCTTTGCAGTTCTGCCCTGCACCTCCTCTTTCATCACCCCACCTCTTTGTTCCTCTTTATAGTGCCTCCTCTTCATACCTTGTTGCTGCATCTGAACCTGTGACACTTCCACACTATTCTCTGAACCTAGAAGAAAAGCATATACAAAACAGTTGAATTCCAGCAGATCATGTTGGTATGACAATGTATACAGGCACTGTATTAAAGCACTGGTAAAACAAGACCTCCGTGTTAGTTATAGAAATACAATGCATAGGCCTCATTCAAGATAGGATTACACTTCGCCTTCAGAATTTGAACTTTTGATTTTTTGACATTGACACCTATCTTCAACCAGTATTTTTTCTGGCTTTGTATAAGAGAAAACTGCTGTATCTTGAAGAAATAGTCTGATGACAGAATGACCTGTCTTATCAATCTAAAAAAAGTCAATGACTGAGGTGGAAAATTTTACTGATTTTACAAGCTACTTACAAAAATCTTCAGATAACAGAACTAGCTACAAGACAGACACCATAGAGCTCAGAGAAACAGAGGAAAAAATGTCTTTGAAGTTGCTTAATAGAGGAAAAAACATTATTGGATGTTCTATATGGCCTTTGTAGAGTGTTGTGTTGCTAGAATTGGGACTGTAGTTTTCCACAGAACTACCTTCTGTCTTGCTTTCTTCCACAGCCTATGATCTAATTAATGTTTTGTCCTGAAGCATCACTGATTGTTTGCAGTCAAATGACACAGCTTGGATGTCAAGCTTAAGCTTAAGGACCCTTCTTAGGACAAACAGATAAGTATGGCTATTAGGAAGAAAATAGTTTGATTTATTTCTCCTTGCTTGGGTTCTCTTATTCTTTTTAGAAACAGCCAGAGCTTATAAACACAGTGTATTGACTATAAATATCTTTTGCCATTTACATGTATTCCAGAATTCCTTCTTTCTTTGACTAGTTTCAGGTCTTCTGCTGAAATAATATATCTGCTTACTTTTCAGATCAGTCTTGTTTTTATCTCCACAAAATGTCTTTCAAATGTCTTTACTTAAAAAATATTAACAATAAATATTCCAGTGTGTGACGTACTTAGATATTCAGGCTATCTGAATGTCCCTGCATCTTTCAGTCTTTTAATTGAAGTGAGGGGATTTAAGATTTATAAGCCAACCACGAACAGTCATTTATTTGTTAAAGAAAACAGCACAGAAAACTACTATGTTCTTCCAGTTTGGTTTGTTCAATTTGCTTTCTCAAAAACACCCAGAAGATTCCTGTTGCTGGATGATTCCATCCCTCTGAGTCAAAGAGGAACCATGATGAGAGTGTTGGCCATTTTCTTTCCAGCTCCCAAAGGCTCCAGACAAGAAGAAAAAGCTTGTTCTCTATCCCTTTTTGAGTGTTAAAATCTTCTCCTCACCCTTTGTGTGAATGTGCTCGAGACTTCAGCCCTAACATGGTATTCAACAACAGATTGTTTATACTTTTGTTTCCTACCTCTCTTAGGCCTTTCTGGAATATCTGGAAATATGGCATGTTTCTTAAGAAATTCTGTCGGAGCATAGTGGAGGGTAGGTGTTGTACATGTCGGTTTACTTGCCTCATGTGAACTCCCAGAAACACAGAGCAAAAAAGCACCATAAGATTGCTTTGCAGAAGACTGTTCTCATCTTTTCTGTAAATGTTAATGTAAATTCCTCTGTAAGATATTCCAGCTACTGAATGGATAAGGCTGTTTGTAGTCACTATAAAACTCCTTCACCACCTAATGAGAAGGATGTTGAGCTTCCTTTCCCCAACTCTTAACCTTTGCATCTATCCTCTGCACTTCTGCTGGCTACAGCGTGTATCTGTATCTGTCTTTTTTTGCGCACCCAATCTTCCAGTATTTCAGGCTGAGAGAAATATTTTCCCCCTTGACATCAATGCTTCTACAATAAAATGGCTCTTGTAAAGCAAATGGAGGCTTTTGTCTGAAGGTCAATTGCATTCCCCTTCTATAGAAAACAAAGATGCACAAGAAACAGTTATAGCTGTAATTAACAAGAAAGTTGCACTATTTTGCTCTTTTGAAAAATGATCAAGATAGCAATTACAGAAATTCCCCAAGCACTAGCTTAATTGAAATCTCCAGGTTAGCTTTAAATCATGTAGTCATCAAGTTATGGAGGACATTGCTAAAGAATTCAAAACCCCCCAACAATTAGTTCTTTGTCTTCAAACTTGGACATTCCAGTTCCTTCACTGGAAATATGCTTGAAATGAGAAGCTCCTCCTGAAATGCAGTCTTGATCCTGCACTTGAATTTATGATCTTATGGAGACTGGTACTGTAGGAGCAAAAACTAGTATTTCTTTCAAAACAGCCCTTTCCACTTCATTTCACACAACTTACAGCAGAACTGGGCACTACTCATGACTGAAACCTTAGGGCATTTCTGAAACACTAGTAAGTAACTTAATTAACATTCAGAACTGAAGCATAGTGTTCAATAAAAGAAATTAAGTATTTTATTTTACTGCACTCAATGAAATACTAGCTTTGTTGGTACTATGTTAATAGCAAAGATACCAGTGATGCATGCATAGGCAGGAACTTACCTATTGTTCTCGGTACTGCATGTTTTCAAATGTTAATTTAGCTTGGCCAAAAATAACCTATAGTTTAGAATTGTCATTAGTATTTTTCTTGGTAGTAGCAATAACAGGATGTGTTGATCATTTCTCAGTGTAATAGTCTGGTCTACTCACCCATAGAAACAACTAGCCCTTACAATGTATCCACAGCAGATCTAACCCAAGACTCAGCTTAAGTAACAAAACTATTAGCAAATAATTTGCAGTTGTAGACATTCTCTTGCCTGTTTTGCGATAAGTGTAATAATATCACAAACAGAGTCCTATATTGATAAGTGTCTTTCACAGAGCTGACTAAAGAAATATTGTTATCATTGTCGGTTTTCTAATTATATTTCACCTAAAAACATGAGCGTGTTTATGGCTCTTTCTGCAGCATATGAGCCTAGGGAGTCTAAAGTGTTGGGCAAAAGGCACGTCCACATTTGAGGCAACTAAATCCTTCTTTGCAAATTGGTCATGCTAATAACTATAGGTATACATATGAAGGAGGGCTAAAAAGGACTTTGTATGGGGTCGAGGATCCACTGTCATTTCCCTCATCCCTCCCTTATTTCCTCTTTATTCACCAAACTCTCATCAAGCCTTTCATTGCCTTCCTCCCCTGCTGACTTGAGGAAATGTTTTTGAATGGTACTCTCTGAGTTAATTTTAGGGTTTAGGTCAGAAGGGTCCTTGGTTCTGTTTCTATCCTGATCAGGAAATACAAAGCCACAGTTTATATTCACGTCCAGGTTTGCAAAGAACCATTTCCCCAGCACTTATTTTAAATCTTGTTCTTCTGGGAGGAAAACCCTTCCAGTTTGAAAACAAGCCAAATTAGTTTCCTCTTCCTAAAGTATTTCTTCAGTTTTCAGGAAAAAAAAAAAAGAAAAAAGAAGGAAACTGAAAGGTGGGAAAACATTAATCCTACTGTGGACATAAATGGATGCTGATGTTTTGTTTTGAAAAATAATACAATTACAAATAAAGCTTCTGTACCTTAGCTCACACACATTAAATCCACAAAGGGAATTTTAGTTCTACTGGAAAACTTTTCCTTGAATTATAGGAATGTATCTTTAAAGTGATTCATTAATATAACAAAAAGTGTGACTGTAAAGAACTGCCACTTTACTCAGCTGCTCCAGCCATCCTGCGGGCTGAATATTCACTGCATTTATAAGGATTTTGCCTTTTATGTTACACTCATGGAATTGTAGCTAGACTGTTTAAAGCAGAAACTGATGTCTATGGAGAGACTGGGTGTGAGATGATGTTTTATGCTGCCCAAGCCAAAGGCTTGTAAGATTTTCTTGTTCTTATGCATTACCTTCATGCTCATGCATTAAAAAACTGTGGTGAAATATTCACCATTTATAAACTTAATAGCCCCACAGAATATCTAAGGGAAGCTTGAAATTACAGCCAGAAACAGGGTTTTGTATCCCACAAGCCCAGTGCAGATACTGCCTCTGAGGGATCTTGTTGGGGCTGCAGCCCTGGGAGCCCATGCCAAAATGCATCAGGCACATCCTACAAGCTTCCTGGCCATTGCCAGAGCATGCTTGCAGGACCCTTGTAATTTGAACATGTCTTAAGGAGAAAAATATGGATACAACATCAGCCTACAGATGAAAAATGGTAACTTTAATTCTTTGTGCTCACACCAATCCCATGACTGTTATTTTTTGGGAGATGCTAACCTCAGTGATGTTGCCTGAGCACAAAACCTGTGCAACCAAGTGGAAAATCAGGTCTGGTGCCCCCATGAGGGCTGCAATAGATGACTAACCTACTTTAGCTTATAGCTCTTAAGGGAACAATTTATGGAACATGGGACATAGGAGACTTATTTGGAAACCATATGGAAACATTTATGTGTTGTCTTGGTGGGTCAGGGATTAATGTAAGAAAATATGATACTACATATTTGTTGGCAGGATGGTGTTGGAATGGAGAGTTCATCTTTCTATGGGTTCATTCAAAAGTGTTTGGCTTTTTTTCCATTACTGGAGTGTATTGGGGACCAAATATTTACTAGATAAATGGGCTTATATACAGCTCAGCTGAAAAGGTAGGTTCTCATAAAGAAAGCAAATAACAACAACAGAGTAAAGACTTTGGCCTGGAATACAGTATATGAAAATGGATTAATCATTTAAGTTAGTGTTGTAATGCCCTCCTGAAGTAATTTTTCCAGGAATCAGTTGTAACTGGTAATTCTGGTAAACAATTGCCTTACGTCCATGTAGCAACTTTCCCTTTTTATATCAGAAGCAATAGACTGATCTGACTTGATGTTGGATTAGATCTGACTTCCTTCTTCTCAGTTTAAGGGGAGATTTAAGCAGAGGTTGTGCCGATGGAAGAACCCAATGAAGAATCCAGTCCGTGGTCTCACTCAGAGCCTCTGGAAGTGCACAGCAAAAAGCCAACCCTCCTCCTCACTCGTAATTGCGTCATTCACCTCTTTCTACTGCTGAAGCTATTTGGGTCTCAATCAACTACAGCTCATACGTTCCCATGTGAAGGCTCACAGTAGCTTTGCCTGTATGTAAAAGCAATGTCAGTTTTCCCTGTAGAGATTACAGCTGAGTTTCCTGCAGAGATCTAATAAAGAATGATGACCTGTGAGGCTTCTTCTTTTCTTTGAGCACCTGTAAAAGGTGTTTAATGGTTCTCTCCTGAAATACTTTTAAAACATGTTTTCTCACCTTCCTTTTTCCACCTGTTTCCTCTGAGACTACATCCAAACTTAGAATTTGTCATAAAATGTAGGTGGTGGAAATACCTTACCTGCTGTTACACAATTACATATTATTTGGATGAGGAAAGTGGAAAACAATTTACGTAGCAAAGTAAAATGCGTACAGACCTATATCATGAACTGTATCTAGAGTATCTTTCTAGATTCTTCCTTTATCTTTAATATTAAAGAAATTAATGTAAACAGATAATATTCTGAGATATATTTAATGAGCACAGAAGGTAGACAGAAGGGTCAGTTTGGACAGTGTTGCGAAAATTTCAGTTGTACTGAGCCCTGAGGCAGCAGGGGCTTAATTTTTCCTGGAATGGGAGGAAAAGTTAGTGTGATATTTGCTGAGAGTAGTGTACATGTTGATTCATGATAACTTGAAGTCCTGTGGTGATATTGATGGGAGCCTTCTAGAAAAGGCAGATTAGAAACAGGCAAATCATTGTTGCAGGGTCAGGTGGCCCCAGGCCAACGAGGACTACATGATTAGCATCCTCAGTGCACTGATAGTTTGCACTTCAGCGGGAAAGTACCTTCTGCTGGGAAGAATGAATTCAGAATAAAAAGGGGGGTGTTTGAAATAGTGAAAAGTTTTTTTGGGAGGGAAGAGAACAAGTAAAATGGAAAGCAAAGCTCCTGAAGGGGTTGTGTTCCTTCATACCAATTTGGGTTACTTGGAAGATTCTGTGGTAAGCAGCTAGTGTTCAGGTCTGAGATTTTCCTGCTAGAGGAGTTCATGGAAGAAGGCCAGGTCCTACTGTTGTAGCAAAAAAAAAAAAACCAAACCAAAAAGCATTAACTACTCTAGGATCCTAGAAAGCATGGAACTAGTTATGACCTGGAATAGTGACTCACAAGAGAGGAAGGTGCCAGTGCTAAGGCACCATGTCAGGCATGTCAGCTGGTGAAGGAATTTGTTGGCATTGCACCCAGATGGTGCAGACACTTGGCCTTTTAAAATGTAATGCAAGTGCTTTAATACCTAATGTACAGTGTGCCTCCAAAATTGCTGGAATTTGATTTTTTTTTCCTCCTGCAAATAGCAGCACTTGTCCTAAAAATGGGTAAAAGATTCTGTTTTATGAAATTGTCCCTGACACATAGCAATCTGGGGACAACTCTAAGGACGGCTTGCTTAGGGAATGGGACTCCTGAGGAGGCTACTATAGCTAACATTATTGCCTGGGGAAGAATTCAAAACATATATCCTTAAACAAACACTACCTGCTTAAACAGTGTTTTCTGCAGATCCAGTTTTTTTCACAGGAACACTGGCCTCTAGGTTTAATCCCAGAGGAATTCAAAAGCTTTTTTTATTTTTTTTCCTGTTTTCTACAGCTTTTCAAGAGCATCTTCTTTGGCCTTTTCTTGCCTTTTCTTTTATAGCAGAAGCCAGGTGGTTTCTATTAATTGTTAGCAAACCACAAGTGACCTGAACCTATTAATTCTCCGGGCCTCACTAGTCCTAGGCTTCCTACTACTGGAAGGAGCAAGCTGGCTTGTTACAAAATTGTTTCCATTTTAATCATAATTTTGGCTGATTTCCAATATATGTTGCAAATAAAATGGTAGGCATATGTGCTTATTTCCCTTATGAATCATGGAAGAACATGTGTGTACTGAATATGCTGCAGCTGGCGATTTAAACAATATCCTCTATTTCCTTTATTAGAATAAGATATATGTTATATTAGACCTCAATTTATAGTAATTTATCTATGTACAGGTAGATGCCTCTCAGTGTTCAAATCTTTTTAAAAGTTCTTTTTGTAAGTCACTTTTTTGTATGAGACACACTTAATTTGTAAGATGAAGAATGAAATACTTCAAATATTGCTTAGCAGGTTCAGTAATTCTTGTATTTCCAATGATGCTGACTTTGTGATCCCCCATTAAAGAGATCAATGCTTTTCCATCATGTTGTTAATCTTACTTTACTGAGAAGTTCATTGTGTGCCTAACTCTTCTGCAAATTGCATGAACTGGTAAAGAAAAACCAAACTTAGCCTTTATGATTCTTTCACATCTGACGGATAGTACCTTATAGAATCTCTGTTAATATCTGCAATAAACAGTAAAAATTCAAACACTTATATTGTAAGAGCAGCTCTAAGAAAACTCTTTCAGAGAAACCAAGTTTGAACCACAGAAGTCTCCAAGACTATTACTGAGTGTCTACAAAATCCAGTTATTTTGACTGAATTGCAGTTCAGGGTTTGACCTTAGCTATGACTGAGTGTTACAAATAATATGGTATGCACAATGGAACTAGGAAAAAAAAAATATAAAAATAACAGTAAGAGTGAGATGGAAAAGTCCTTAGAGAAGTAAATTTCTATGAACAGTCTGGTATTCACAGTGCTACCCAAATTACCTTTCTGAGTGCTGCCCTTTACTGATATGAAAAAAACCCTCCATTCCCACAAAAACTTCAGTATAAACTCCCCTTATTAACCTGGCTACCACTAACATTACCTCCCCGGGTCTCTTTTACTTTAACCCACCAGAAAATGGCTCCTACTCTAATCATGAGCAGTGGGGAATTAAGCCACAACAAATCAAGTTAACTTCAACAGGGTTCTACCTCTTACAAATATAAAAGGTCACTAAAAGAATTGTTAATGCTTAATCTGGCTATATCAACAACAAAAGAAGCATGCTTTGAAGGGAAGCATTAAAGAAAACCTTACAAGAATAGTAATATTCAAAATGGGAAAATATCTGTTAATTCATTACCTTATTCTATGGCTGAAAATGTTTTATAGATGTCCTTTTTTTTTTACTGGGGTAGTCTGGGTTTGATTCTGTTATTTGTCTGAATTAGTCTTTGCAAGCCTAATTCTTTTTCCTAGCTTGTAAAATTGATAAAAGAAGCTTTATTTGTGAAAAGCAGCCGTTAGGATAAATTGTCCCATCTCACCAGTCAGATCTTCAAGGTCTTTAATCTGCAAAGAAACTTTTTTATCTGGGAAGTTTTCTGATATAAAACATCTCTTGCACTTTGTTAAAAGTTTTCAGGTAAAGAACTATGGTTACTTGCCCACGACACCTATAAAATCCTAAGTCTTCCCTCCTCTTTCAGATAAAATTTTAGTTATATTTGACTAGTACAGAGTTTGTATACATTTATAAAAATATGTAGAAATATTACTTTTTATTCTATTATACTCTAAATTATGTAGAAATTCAATTGAGAAATATTGGGGTTGGATTATGGAAGCCCCCACCTTCTCTTTTTGCAGAGTCCTGGGTGTTTAAGGCACTTACTGGTCTTCAGTAACAGGCAGGAGTTGCTAAATGAGTTAAAGAACTGTAAGCCTTCCACAAAACTACTGTTGTTGTTTGCAAAGATCAGGGAAAGATCTTAAAAGGTGACAAGGCAGTCAGGAGGGTTTGGAGTACTGAGGAGTTCCTTGATAGCTGATGATTCAAGAAAACACTTCATCAAACAGGGCTGGCAAGCATCTCTTCACTCCTTTAAACCTTCAGCGTTAATAAGGAGGTTTTGTAAGATGCCATCCATGAAAACAATTGGTTTTCAGATGTCTAATTTATATGTAAGGGATTTTCAGTATGAGGGACATAACAAAAGGTGACTGTGCCTTCATTCAGGCAAAGGACTACTATCAATGTCACACAGATTTGCTTTTCAGCAATTTTATTCACAAATCCAGTGGCAAAGAAATCTCTGGAGTCACTTAGAAAACCCTGTCAGCAGAAGATGGCATGTGTGTGAGAATCCAATAGACTATTCATAGGAACTTTATAATTAATGAACAAATGTTTTGAAAGATCTTGTTAGCAGCAACCCGAGGAGAAATGAGCAGAAGAATGATGTGCCCAGATTTCATCAGCAAGGCAGATAGTGACTTTACAGAGCATTAACATGCTTTAAGTTCTTTCTAAGATTTTTGTCAGATGAAGTAAATGACTGGAACCTGGAATACTTCACTGAAGGCTGCTTTTGTCAAACAGAGAAGAAGCTAAAGAAGACTGACCTCCCTCTTTGATTATGGAAAGTTTTATATTTGCTAGGATTATGTATTTAAAACACTTTATAGGATAGGCTAGGAACTAATGTTATGAAGTCACTGAGTATACATGTATTGAAGAGATTATGCAGTGCTTCCAGCCAGCAGCAAGAGGTGGACTAAAGTTTTCTGGAGACCAAAATAGTCATTGTGAGACAACTAAACACTGATCTTTCCCTCTCTCTCCCTCCCTTTCCCTGTTTGAAAATGCTGGCTGGAGGCAGTAGACCCCCAAACCAACTGCTGATAACTGATAGAAACAACTGGAAAAAAGACAGGCCTACCCGCTAACATAGAAACCAAATATGTTTCAGTCATTTAGTCACTCACTTCTTCCATCACACTCTTATCTCTGTTTTATTATGCTTTATCTTTTTCACAATCCACTCTGGGTCTAAGTCTATAACATATTTACATTGACTTAGCTTAACAAGGTATATATTTTTTTCTGCAAATACATGGACTGTACATCTTGTTCTTCTGGTGTGACAATATTTATAATTAAAAAATAATAAAGCAAAAGATTTTTCCTTAGGACAACAGCCTTCTCATCCACTTGCTAAACATATACTTGCTAAACATACATATTTCATCTACAAGAAAAGCATAACTAGGATGTGAGTAGTAAAGTAGACCGTAACCTTCACTAGGTTTGTAAGCATGACCTGAGGGGAATTTCTTATCTATGTACTAAAAGCCTGTTAAAAAGTAAACTGGAAATGGTGCTATTGATTTAGTTCTTTTATTTGTTTCTTTGGAAGCCTACTACAGTTTCCAGGACTTTGGGGATTTTCAGCACAGATGTGTGAATTCTGCTTAAGAAGGTAGATGTGGGAGAACGACAGTAAATTGGGCTCCTTTCCATTCCCCTTAGAGGACTCCTCTGTTGTCACTGAGGTTAGACCAAGAGGTCCAAGGTAAAGCACCCATATGTTAAACTTCGTATGACACAGATTTTATTACTCTAAACCTAAATTAAAATGAAAATTAAATCCTGTTATTCCAGAGTGAAAGAAATCAAAAGCAGTCAAATAACAATCAAAGTCAAAGGGAATAGCCAGTGTTAGGATGGGGGAAAAAAGCAGGGATTTAGCTGGTGGCAGGGTGATATGGGTTGTGACAGTATGGGTAAGAAAGGGCCTTGGTCAGGTTTAGGTGAAAGCAGTTTTGGGGAAAAAACATCGCCTTTCAACAACTGCAATACAAACCCAAAGTGCTTTAAGGATGGACTGCTTCTGAGGTAATGAGTGAAGCGAAGGTGTGCCTCGAAGGCTTTCAAGCAGTCTGTGTGAGCTATTTATTTTACAAATCTTGCAAGCCTTTGCTCTGATGAGTTGAGAAAGTCTGACTGGCAAGATTGACTTCACTGGGCATCGGTGAACTCCAGCTCTGGGGTTCAGCAGTGAATCTCCCTTCCTTCACTATCTTAAGAGCGTGCCTAATTTACACAATCTATCTCCTTCTGTACAACTTCCACGGGAGTCAATGGGAGCTGTGTGCCTGAAGCCAAGGGCAGAATTTGGCTCAGAGAGAGAGTGTAACAGCTCCAGTGCTTTGCCAAATGAAATACATTTAGAGTCTGACATGCACAGTTGGATGCAGTAAGTAAAAAATCAGCTTTGCTGGGTACAAGGCTTCACTGACTAGTGCTACTTCCTTCTCATCTTTGTTGAAAGATGTGCTTTATAAGAAAGACAGTGTTAGATCAAACCGGAGATTTATCTTACCTGTTATTCATAAGGTTATACTTCATGTAGCGCCTTATTTTCCAGTTCTTCCAGTCCTGTGTCAGAGGTAGTTTTTTTTTTTTTATTTAACTCTGCATCAATTATAATAAAAAGTTGTGCCACATTTAATTGCTTTCTTTGTTACAGTTTCTTGACACATAGTTCTTTTAACGCATTCCAAATAATTTTCAGTTGCAGTAGCAGCACAGTTGACTGATATGATCTGTACCTCATTTAAAACAGCCACTCAGCTTGCCCAGTCACCACTGAACAACATATATATTACTGCTAAATCATACTATCTCACAGTCCAGCAGCATCAGGAATGTGGGTTCTTACGTGTGTTTTTCTTTTGATGTTCTTTTCATGAAAAGCTGATATGAACGGCATGCAAATGACTACCCTGTGGAAGTAGCTTTTTAGTTGTCTTCTTACTCTTTTGCATTATGTACAGGTAATTCCTATGGGATTATCTCTTCTTGTAGTTGTAAAGATTAAGTGAATGAAATGGCACATATGGACAAGAACTCAACTATTCAAAGACTTTTACAGCCTACAGGAGTCTTCCATGGGAACCATTAGTTGTGGCTGTTTGTTCTTCCCTAAAAACACAGTGAGTTACTGATTTCCCTAAACAAATCACTTTAGAAAAAAACAGTGCTTTTAAGTGTTAACTGAATACTTCTAAAGTCATCTGGGTTTGATTTTGGGTTGTTTTTTCCAGTCTCTTGTTTTGTTTTATTTTTCCTTGTTGAGACTTTTGTTTCTCTTCCCTAGTGGTTTTTATCTTTACCTTTAAATTCACAATTCCCACCTCCAGTGAGTAAATCCAAATGAGGAAAACCCTTCACTAGAAATTATTTTCACAGAAGTCACCAATTAGTTCAGCCCCCTTAAAACAGCCAGTCTGCACTCCACTAAGAAATCTATTCTCTCTCAGATCCATTAAAGTTCAGGAATTTAATTGGCTGTTGGATTTAAAGCAACAACAATAGGAAATCCTGCAAGGCAGAAACCCTTGATTTTGGATTATATGATGGTTTGCAACACAAACCTAGATTATTTATTTATTTATTTATTTTTAATATATTGTCAACACTTTGTGCAATGTTTCCAGAAAGCACTTCTTTTCTAGCTAGATATTTCAAGAATGGAGCTGTCAAAAA
>WAAB01006728.1:19800-33227 GCA_013389865.1 Piaya cayana | reverse complement strand
GGGGGGGGAATTCTCCTTTTACCTACCCCTTTTAAAGAGTCAAATTGCTAATAATATTTCTTGTTTATGCTTGAGACAGAGAGCCCGAATCTTAAAAATGGTCTCTCTGTGTGTATTTCCTTAGTAACATATATATAAATTTTCCTTAATATTGAAATATTTTGCCTATGGGCTGAGATTTTTTTACTTTTGCTTTGAACAATGACAGTAGATTTATGGTAAATAAATATTACACTGAGAAATGCCATATAAGCTCTACCTCTTTTGTCACTGCCACTTTTCCTTTCTCAGGGAAACAAAATGCAACAGAGGTCCAATTTTATCTGTCTTTCTCCTTGCTCACCCAAACCTGTGTGAATATAGAAGCTTATTTTTCCAAAAAGCTACATTAAGTCAGAAGAGTTTGAAGTGGCGAGGTCCTGTGTCCTCTGATTTCTTCTGTGAGACATGAAGAAACAGAAAAAGAGATTTAAACAGTGACAATTTGAATAGTGACAATATCATGGCTGAGCCATATAGACTACATGCCTGGTTATTTAAGTTCAGTCACTGGCTGCCAGAAGTACATTCATGGGACCCCAATATCTCCAATCCATAACTCTGTTTACCAATCAAAATTTAGAACATATGCCCCCACAAAATAACAAAGAAAATCCAAACAAACCATTCTCTGCATGAAGCCCTTTTTTTTTCTTTGCAATTCAGTAAATTCAGTCCTTCTATCCATAAGCTCAGCATTTGTGTTGTCAGCACTTACTCTTTTAAGTAGAATTAGAAAAACAAAACATCAATGGAAAATCAAGCTGATTTCAATATTGTTCAACAAAGCAGGAGTCATCTGACACTGTAGGAACTTCTTATCCCATTTTCTCTGAACAGCAGGGTATGAGCACTTTAGTATTAAGAAATCTTATTTTCTTTAGAAAGTATACTGAAGACTGCAGTTTTGTGTGTGTCATTTATAAATATTTGAATTTCATAGTTGTTTTCATACAAGATGGGGACAGAAGTCACTAGAATCCCTGATGTATCAAATACTCTTACTACTTAAGTCTTACATTCAATTTGTGGTGTCAGACTTACACCTTTTGATCACATCTGCTGAATCTCTCACATTAGAATAAAGTTTTTTATTTACTTTTCAAACAGCTTCTCTCATGAAAATGAAGCTAATGACACACTATTTGCAGCCTCTATGCAGTAACACTTCATTCAAACTAACACCTCTACCCAGAGCTCATTAAAGCAGCACTTACATGCCTTCAATAGGAAGGGAATAGTTTCAGTATGAGCACTAGATGTCTGATCTCCTTTTGCAGAGATTATCCTTTTTCTCCTTTGCTTTAGGCATTGCATGAGTGGACTTTAACTGAAATACTGTAGCAAGAAATGACTTCTTCCGCTCTCTTATTAAGCTGTCACAAAACATACTTGGGGACCAGATATTCCACTGCAATGTATCAGGAAATTTAGGAGATCATGTAGAAATTCTCATAAAGGAAAAAATGAGAATGTTCATTTTCTATGCACCTACAAGTTACAATTCTTTGTAAACTTTTTTTTTTTCCAGCTTTGCAGAATTAAAATCTTTTCATTAATATGAAACATGAATGTTAAGAATTATTGTGTTATACATTTAATGTATTGAAGAAACTGAGTCTGAATCTGACTGAATGACATGATCATATTGTCAAAAAGCCTCCTATGTTTTTAGCACAAAAGTACTAATTTAAAAAATGTAACCTCAAACATCTCTGGTTTGTTTTTACTTTCCTTTCCCATTCATAGCTTTTCAACCATTGAGTCGCAGACACTGAAAGAGAATTTCATTCCTATAGAATGATCAGACACCTCATTTCAAGAATCAGGCAATACTTACCAGGCACATTTGGTGAGTCTTTTGGAAAATTTAGTTGATGGCTTTGGGCTTAGATCTCAAATAGAAAGATCCTTACTTTGGTTAAGGTCTCAATCTACTGCCATTTAATAAATGAATGGATTCAGATCTTGTTAATGGAATAAATACCTAAATAAATATGACTATTTTCTTCATTATGTCCACATCTCCATTTTAGATACAGATCCCTGAACTAAGAGTCCTGATGGGATGAGGGTGGTACAAAGATATAACTAAAGAAGAGATACACCTCCTATGTATGTGAGAATAGTTAAGTAACTGCAGTAGTGTCTGAGTTCTCCTTACCTTTTGAGTTAAATAGTGTCCAAGGGAAATAAGCAAGGAACTTAAATATCCAGTCCTCATGTATTTCCCAGGAAAGTGAACACTCAGTCTGTTCTTGCATCAGAAGGCTTATCTGACTGACATGACAGGACTCCTTTTTAACTGAAGTAGCAAAACCCCATTTTCTAGTTTCTATCTAGGCTTACATCTGCTAGACAAATAAAGCTCCATCTTGGTGATAGAAAACATCAAAAAGGAGAGCAGTGAACAGTGCTAAGGTATTTGCAGTCCTGCATTCCAGATACACTTTATTATTTAGGTTTGTTATTGCAATAGTACCTTGAAACTCCAAGAACTGCCAACAGCCTAAGAATCACTGTATGGGTTGTCACAGGCAGCCATAACAAACCACAGCTCTTGCCCTGAAGACCTTAAATTTAAAAAGGATGACAAGTACTGAGCAGATGATTGGGACCTGAAGCCAAGATAGTTATCAAAAATGTTTGCTACACATCACAAATCTGTGACAGGGTCATGAATAGACTACTGTTATGGCATCTTGTGTTTAACCATAAAAATGACTATTTTTCACTGTATATGTTAGGGCTCTAAAACTGTGGCAACAAAAGCGCATAAGCAACCATTGCTTATTGCACTTATTGCTCAGATGATCAGATGTCTCCTGGAATTTACAGTTTCAACTTCTACTAGATCCAAAACTGATGTTAGATACTGCACAACTGAGCACTGTAGAAAACAACTTTTGGGCACCTAAAAGGACATCAGGTGCTGCTTGGAACTTTAAATAAAGTGAGAAGCAAAGAACAGGGAATTAATGTCAGTTTTCTCCCTGGGAGGATCTATCAAGTGAAGAAACTTATGAATCTCTCCTAGATCATATACCTTTAACCATAGTCATAAATTATCTGGACAGAGAGCAACTGCCAGAAAAGTAAAGTTTGCTATGAGTCGTAAGTTAATAAATACAATAAGAAAAAGAAGTTTCCTGCACAGGTCTTTGTAGGAGAACCTCACTGAGCCAAGTGAATGGGGAATTGACTGGCAAGTCAAAACTGATGCAGTAAAGCTGAAAATGGTAAGGTAAGGTTGATGGCAATGACTGAAGTTGTGTGGAAACTAAATAGACTAGGACTCTTCTGGTTGAAAAATACATTATTTAAGAGAGATATGAATGATTTCTGAAAAAGACGGGTGGCCTGGAAAAACTTTCATTGAAAAACAGTTATTGGCTGTTTCTCCCAGTGCAAGAACTAGGGAAATAAAACTAAATTGGCAGACTCTGTGGAACTCTGTGCCTTAAGTTGTTGAGGATACTGAAATTTTATGTGGTTTTAGAAAATTGGTTAGACATAGGAGAAAAAAATACCCATAGTACTATAACTATATTCTAGTCGTTCTCTGGGCACCTGCTGTTGGCCACAGTCAAATACGATACTGCAACAGGTGGATTTTTTCGCTTTCCTCTTTACAGCTATTCTTCGGATATAATAGGCAATAAATGGGCATATTTGGATCTGACAGTAGAACTCCTAACAGCTCTCATGCTGAGCAGGAAAGCACCTGAACCAGATGTATATATGATGAGGACAGGTCTGTCACTGTGGTAAACTGCCCATTTGACCTCAGTGGTAGCAGAGAGTCCTGCTTGAGGATTCAGAGGTTCTTTCCCTAGAAGAGGATGGACATGAGCAGTAAACACTCAGCACCAAACAAGGTCAAGTTTCAAAGCATAATTGGGTAGGAAGCTCTTATCAGATAATTTTCTGCTTCCAACACATTGCAAAATCTCATTCAGGCAATTTGGTTGCTTTTACATCAGTAAGCAGCAAAGAGAGGAGAAAGGCAGGATCAGGTCCGCAGCAGGTTTCCATAGAGTTTGCTTTTGCATCATGTGGCTCAGGAAAATGAGCTTAGTTCTCACTGAAGTTGAGGCTGATTTGTGATCATGCTGACTTTCCTGGATCTTGCTACCTTTACTAGGCAGATGCCAGCTGGAGTGAAACTTGCATGACCAGGTTTTGGAATGGGTAATGCAGACCTGTTAGGGATCTTCTGTGGTGTGTAGTCCCCTTGACAGCAATTGGATTCCCTTCATCTGCCACATTACCATTCTAGACTTGAAATAAAAATAAAAAAGTAGGTCTTGATTTAAAATTAGAAATAAAAAAAATTAAAAGCATTCTGCTTCTTTAGATAATCTTGTAATGTATTTGGCAGGTTTCACAGGAAGTTTGTGGGAGGCAGGAGGGTGGAAAAGAAAGAAAAATCCAGTGAGGTTTATGACTGTTTTTACAAACTGTTATTCTCTCTCCTCCGAAATCTCTGGCATCGCAAATGAAGCATTGTGTGGCTGGTATCTTGACTTACCATTCGCTCTCAGGCCCTGCAGGGAGTGTCAGGCCATCAGCACTGATGTTCAGAGCAAAGCTGTGAAAACAAACCGCAGTAGATTAGTTGGGATGCTGACCAGGTTATTTAGTGCTAACCACTTTGTGTGCCCTTACCTCTCAACCAAACAATTACCCTTTTCCATTCTTTTATTTGTGCATGTACTTATCAAGGAAAACAGTGTTTGCAAGGGGATATTTTATTAAATAGGATGATTCATTTAAGAAGTGTTTCTTTGACTCTAGAATGCCAATATATTCTGCTCTTTATTTAAGAAGGCAACTAACACAGAAGACAAATATCAAAATGCTAGTTATCTGAAATTACTTGATTGTCTGTAAGACAAATTGAAGACAATTCTAAATATGTTGGAGCCTGATTCTGCCATTTTGAACAATTGTTCTTATATTGATAGGTTGGTTGTTTACAGTAAGTTCAGTCACAAAGTGAGTGCTAGTTTGTGAAAATTAGTATTGGTGTATGGCCATCAACGTTAAAATATAAAAAGATGAGGTAGATATTTCGAAGGCAAACATTCCTCTCTACATTTATTTTTTCTCACCTTTCAGAAATGTTTTTAAATGATACGTCAACTTGATTTGTCCCTTTTTTAACTTAGTATGTTTGCGGTTAGAAGTAATGGCAGATGAATGGACCAGAGCTATCATTTCTAGGGTGAAATCACAGGGAATTAAAGAGGAATTGTTACCCAGCTTTTTATTAAAGGCACCAGGGATCATGTTCCCTTAAAAGAAAACACTATGCAATTTGAAAATAACTTACTTTCTTTTTTTTTTGTCATTTTAGAACTACAGCACTTTCTAAAGGGTTGTCATTTGTTCTTAACTATTGAGACCTAGCATCAACTTTTTATTTAATGCAGCAGCAGAAAACATTGTGCTTGCCCTGTCTTTGTTGTGCATGAGTAGATGCTGTCAAGTTACTAATGTTTCAAGAAATTAACTGAGTTATTTATTCTGCTTTTGTTGCTGTAAGGCTTATGGGGTTTTTTTGCCTTTCCCCCCCCCCCTCCAAGATTTCTGCTGGATTTTATACAGACAGTGCTTGTTCATAACTATCCATGGCATGGAAAACCTTGGCTATTTATATAATTATCAATTGCTCTCAGGACCAGTATGATTTGCTGTTACCACATACATACTTGATGCAAGGTTAGTATTTACGACAAGCCTGACCCAAGATTTACAATTTGCATCTTGTCCAAGTGATAGATTTCAGGCTGACTTGGAGAAGTGAACAAAAAAGAAATGCTTTCAAATACATTTCTCAAACCCTGTACAGGATGGTAGCTTTGTCTTCTCTGTGCAGAAAAAATGTCATGACAAGTTGCCAAAGAATCCTCTGGATATGTGCACCAGTACTAGAGATCATGTTTTATCCTTTAGCAATTTTGAGGTATTAATTTTAAGTTTTTGAACAAAATATGCAGACAGGAAGGACAGATTACTGCAGGAAGAAAGGAGTTAAAGATGTGTCCTGAAATCCATTGCTAGGCTACATAAATATCACTGTGGTTAATTCCTCCATTTTTAGACATTCCTCACGCAAGTTATTTTTACTCATCATATTCACACTTCATACCTTAAAAGAAAGGTTAAATAAAAGACTCTTGCTCAAGGCTATCTTAATGAACCTGAGATGCAAAGTCTAATTTTAAAAAGTAGATACTTTGACAACACTTCCAAACCTAATACCTTACACACAGTCCTACCTCAAAGCAAATGCTCCAGAAATAACTTGTTTATTGTTTATACACAAGCTCACTTCAAACTGCTACTCCTGGGGTGGGGAGCAGCTGGAATAGGCAGGGCACACATTTGTTTTCTTTCTTTCCAATGAGATTATCTCAAAGGCATTTCTCCCCTTCTCCTTCTTTGGCTTTTTCACATAAAATGGTATTGAGCACAGAAGTCAGGGAGCAGAAAAGGTGAAACCTCATCTTTATGCAAACCTGTAGCTTCTCATTAAAATAATTCACTTAAATCTGTGCTAAACAAGTGTAGACATTCTTATTTAGCTCTGAACCATCTCATTTGCAACTGTCTTTACCAAACTAGAACAAGTGTCTCTGCATAGCCTTCAATTCCTCTTTAATGAAGCAGGTTTAAAGCCATCAGCAAATCCTGAGCATTCCAATATTTACTAGCAGACTCCAGCTTCTTTTCTCAATACTTTAATTTATAATGCACTAAAAATCTGCAAATGAGTGGGGTAATGTCTGTTTATGACTTGTAGGGCCTGCTGGGGCAGACCTGTTTCAGATCACCCAAGTCCCAAGCTGCAGTAAAAAGACTGTGAAGTTCATGTCTTTTAAATGGTAAATTTGCTGTATATTAGATGAATTTTAGCTTTACCATAAGAAGTACATTTCATGAAGTTTGTCTGACTGTAGGCTTAGAACTGACGTTACTCGACAGTTTTAAGAAAATCTTTCCTCTGTCCCCCCAGCTCTACTGGAGAATATATCACAAATGCAGCAAGTCTGTCAGAGTGAAAACCATGCTCTAAGTACTCTGGATGGCATCTGGGGCACCAGCTTGCCGCTAACTTAAGAGGCGGCACCTTCCTGCACAACTGGGACTTCTCTGCTCTTGCCCTACAGATGGCTTAGTTGCAAAGAAAGAGAAGAGGAATATTGTGGAGATGAAAGATATTTCCCTCTGCCAGCTCCTCACTTTGGGTCATGTGGATGTGACTTTATTTGCTGGGAAATACAGAGAGTCATATAGTCTATGGCTTGTACATCCAGCCCACCACACTTGCTGGATTTGCATAAGCAGGTAGGGGTCTAGGAAAAACATTTGCTTTTGGCTGCCATCTTTTCAGAAACCTAATGGTCCTTCTTCTGTCATTTTAGTCTAAGGCTTTTTCTGTCATATATTCATGGTCTGCTTTCTTAACCTGCATTAGGACACATTATTCAGGTAGTTTTCTCATTGAAGCACTTGGACTTTTAATAACCTTTGTTTTAGAGGAGTACTTGGCTTCCTCTGATGCTCAGACTAATTGTCTCATTAAAGCGATAGACTGTAAGTTTGCTACTTCTCTGTCACTAGAACAGAAATTAGGTTTTCCAGGTGGGCACATTCTTTACTTCTGCTCAAGTGGCAGTTTTATACTTCCCACATTGCTTTTCTCTTCTATGAAACACAAGAAACTTATTGTTTCCTTCCAACAGATCAGCCTGGAAGGGGCAACTTCTAAGTTATGAAGACAGAGAAAGGTGCTGAGTTCCTGCCTACCTAGTATGAAAAGCATAATAGGCATGTAGCATCTGATTTTTCAGTGCTAAGGTCCCATCAAATCTTGAATGGAACATTTCCACCTCTTCAAGTCACTTTGCACATGGGCAGCCCCTTCTCCTTTTGATGATTTTCTACCATCTGTATCAGTTATGTCTATTGTACTTATAACAAAGATCAGTTAAGTGTGTGCGCAAAGCACTTCAAAGTTCTACACAAGAATATGAAATGCTGTCTCATCTGGGAACTCCTGTGATTTGTTCATGCTTGGAGGAAAATACATGAATTGTACTGATTTGGGCGGACCAGTTGCTAAGCTAGTGTTTCAGTCCTGGGAAAAGAAGCTGGAGCAAGGGATCAAGAAAGCATGAAGAACATGGATGTAAGTGAAATAGAAAGCAGCTAAGAGAGGGATGGGGCAAATAGTGCTGAAAGGTGCTAGCAGGAAGGACTTCAAGATAAAGCCTGGGCACGTATCATGGTTGCAGTCATTGCACAATCTTACAAGTGGCAGATTTATTTGATTGAGGAATCTTCTTATTAGAGTACGGTGAGGTATATCACAGAAAGGAACTGTAGATAAGCACAATAAAGACCTCAGAAAGAAAAACAAAGTTAAACAGAACAGGCAAGGCTACCTCAATGCTAAGTATTTCTGTAGGGCTATGACAATGGTAAGAGCCTTGCTTCAATAGGACTGGGCTTGTCTTTTGGTTAATTCCAGTCTGGAAATTGTTAATGCTTTAAACACAGAAAGATAATTTGTAAGCAAGATAGATAGTGAACATACATCTTTCTGAGGCAGAGCTGTACCTTGGGGAGGAAAAATGTGTATGTATGTGCACGTTTGTAAAGTTGTTAGAATGGTTATGTCTCTGTGATGCCTACCTCAAAACACCTTATCTGAATTGTGTCAAATACTAATGAAAAAAGATAAAAATAGTCTATCTCAGGAACACAGATGAGGCTGCTTGTAGATTTGACCAAATTTTGGTGATGGTTATTAGGATGTGTGTACAAAAAGGAAGACAGTACAAGAAGAAGAACAAAGGTGTTTGTGGGAATTGTCATTAATACCAGAACAACATTCAACCTTGACAAGGAGATACTGCAGTTCTGCTGTAAAAAGGAAATTAAGTCAATAAGGAGTGCATGCTCTCAAAGTCAGAGGACTATAATACAAGCTTGTTTAGAATTACCATTAAATTGTGGTACACTTCACAAAGAAATAGATGTGAATATTTCAGAAAGTAGTCAAGTGTTTTGTTGTTTGCCAAGAAAAATAGGCAATTATGAACATTATGTCCAACTATGCATCATATTGGCTCCAATCAAAATGATTTAAATCCAGTCAAGCATTGCTTTCACACATAAAACCCTACCCCATGCTTGATTATACCTCAGCATACCAGGTATGCATCCTAGGATGTTGGCCAATAACAATATTCCATTGTCTAGGAATTTTAATCCATATTTATAAATGCCATAAATTTGATTGCAAAAGATTACAATTATAAAACCCTTGCTGTTTGCTGTTTTCTGTCCAAATCTGTTAAAAAGTCTTTGAAATCAGAAGCAAACAAATAAACGATGTCTGATGAAATGGGGGCACTGTCAAGCTTTTAAGTGGAAAAACTGGACATAGAAAATGACTTAGCTTTTCTACAGTTCTTTACTCCTCCCCAGGTGATTCTGCCTCTCAGCAGAGTAAAATTATTAGATGGAGAAAGTGGTTTAGGCTATACATACCCAGACTGAGAAAAAATTGCTTCAATATAGATACATTAAAAACAAACAAACAAAAAAGCCTTACAGGTACTTCTGTGGTCTCACAGAAACAATGAATTCTATTCCTCCTACTGCTTTGCTGTGGTAGCTAATTAGCTTTTTTCTCTACAAAATCCCTTTATATTGGAGATTTATTCTAAAGATGTGGCACTTGCTGGTATGCAAGCACCAGGTCATCTCTGCAAGTGTCAATAGCACAGTTGAGTGACCAGTGTTTTAACATTATGTCAATTTGACCTGCAGTGAGTATGCTATTGAATTTACAACACCAACAGACCAACTAAAGCAGAGCTGTCCACTCTTAAAAGAACTGGAACTGAGTTACTATTAGCAAAACAAGGAATTTCTGCTACCTGGAACCTTCTGTGTAGACACTTCTCTGCTGTCCACTGGATGAGTACTTCCTTTCACCTTCTTCACCTTCTCCATCCTAATTTGCTTTTTTTTTTCCCCCACTAGTGCAGCTTTCAGAGAGAGACACTCGCCTGATTTCGTTTTCATAATAAAAATGATGGCTAAAATATCTCTGTCAAAAATCTTTTTCCAAGAGCAATGTTGCTGTCAAACACTCCAGACAAGCTATGTGGTTAAATGCTCGGTTCTTGAGAACAGTGGCCACAGCTTAACTGAATGCAAGATTTTATCACTGGCATTAAAAATGGCATGTATAATCTTAAATCGGAAAATGGAGGGATTATGTAGTTTGGGCTGTCACTTCATGACCAGACATTCCAGGAATCTTTGAGAGACCCTTACCCAAGGAAAAAACATGTACAGTAGCTGACAGAAGATGGAGGTTCTTTCAGATACTATCAAAGGTGAGGCTGCACAGAGGTAGCAGATTTCATTTTATTGCAGCTAGTGCTGGAATGTACCTGCCAGAAACAGGAATGCTTCCTTCGTTTAGCCTGATTTATCATTACAAGAACTAACAAAGCTCCTTCATAAACTACTAGAGCTGAACTTTGGCACAAGTCCAGCAAAGTTACACAACTTGCTTAACATCATAAAGAATATAATGCTTCTATTTGTCCTTAAAATAATGTCCGTGTTTTTTTGCTGTATTGTACCAGAATTATTGAATTAATTCTGACAAAAAAGGAGACTTTTTTCTCTCATCAGGAAGTATATTTTGAAAGCCACTCATGCGAGTTCACATAGGCACCTAAGATACAATTTAGACAGAGTTGAATTTCTTGGTAGGGGTGGTAGGTGCTTAAATGCCTTTTCAGTGTGCTGGCTGGCAGTAGACAGCTGGGTTCTTCAGGCATGAGCCGCTCCCTCCTCACACCCACCTGCTGGATAACTTGCACCTCTACTTAATTAAGATGAATGCTATTCTTTTCTCCCCTTAGGGCCCAAGAGAATTTCCCTGGTTATTTGCTCTGTGTAGACAGCCCTGCCTTTTAGCTTTGTGGTCTAGCCACTTTCCCTAAGACCTTTTCACTGTGGGTCCAGGGTAAATTGGTATCAAATTGGGAGCTGGGCTAAGCAGACGCTGTTGGCTGCCTTTCACGTGCTTTTAGTGTATTGCATGTGTGTGAGTGTAGGGGAATGCTATTATGCAAACAGTTTGTCTTGGTTCTCCCTCTACTCTTAAGTCCAGCAACTTCATACACACTGTTTTTCTTCTTGTCTTTATATGGTAGATAAGAATTTGATTCAGAAAGATCCTAAGATACCTAAAATATACATTTGCTAAAATTCCTTTTATTTTAGCAGGAACTGGAAGCCTAATTAACAGCTGGATGTTTGATTATGTTTGCAGATCTGAGTGTTGGTGAGTGATTAACAACCTTCTCAGATTGTGAGAAAAACAAAAGATTTATAGGAGTATATTGTTGAGCAATGTGAGAAAACACTTTGAGTGCTCTGAGAATCCTAACATTACTGCACAGGCATCAATCTGATTTCACTTTCCATGTTGATCTCTATTCATAACTACGTTAAAGGTTCAACAAATTAAAATCCAAATACGGTATTAGTTTAGAACACAAATGAGGAGAAACATGAAAAATGAACCTGGAGTGCTTTTTACTTGAACTTTGTAGGTAACTGTATTAAGATGCTGAATATTTCAAAGGCTGAAAGTATTTATAGCTTTTGACTTTTAACCATATTATGTCCTTTGCCTTATTTCTTGTTCTCAGCAAATGTCAAGTGGGTGTCATATGAAATTGAGAAAGACCAATCTTGAGAGAACATCCGCCTTCAATAAGTGGAACTCCAGATTACACAAAGCTGCAGGCATAAAAGCAGCTGGAAAAGCAAGTTAAGTCAAAAATGAAACAATTTTCCCTAGAAAAGTGAATATGGAATTTAAAGTAAGGGTTTAACTGAAATCATCATGCTTTTAGAAAGTGTACTTTGTATACAACAGTATTTGCAGTCAAATTAAATGTGTGATGTGGATTTTAGTTATAAAACTTTCCATTTCCTTTCCCTAGAGTTGGCATATTTATATAAAAAAAGCCAGTCCAAATATGCACTCTCTTCGTGAGAATTATGATCTACCTAGTAAGCCTGAATATCTGAGAATTATGAACTATCTAGTAAACTTGAATTTCTTTGTAAATTCAAGAGATTCTTTCAAGAATAGCATATAAATGCTGTGAGCAGGATGTTTTTTCAGATATGTAACTCAACTCCATGGCACAATATCTGACTTATCTCAGTATAAAAGAGCCCAGAACCAGGGCTTGTTTTGTAAAACATGTACAGAGTGCAGGTGATGACTTGAGCTGTGAAAGCTCATATTATTAAACCTGCACCCACACATTCTGAAAGCTCAGCCAGGTTTATCGAAAGGTTAACTAAAGTTGTGAAGCTTTCAAGTAAATCTATGGCTAATTTTGAGTGAATCTTGACTGATTTATGATTACATGTATCTGACATGCCAAGGTTCAGCTTTTTTTCTTACTCTGCTAGTCTTGGGGTTATTTTGTTTTATTTGAGCCTGGAACTTGAACTGAGTTTCTTAAGAAAAAGCCCTCTAGAAACTAAAACCAAAGACACTGATAAAAATCTAAGGATGAAAATTGCAGAATTTCAGAAAGGTCTGGATGCAGCCAAACCTCCTTTTCAGTCCCTTTGAAATCCTGCTGTGAATAAAACTAAGTTGTGTTTCAGGGAGCTTTGGCTAAGTGAAATGATTCACCTTTGAAAAGATAAGGGCAGAAGAAGCAAACAAATGCAGTTTGTCAAGAGGAGTTGCAAAGTAGCTATAATTGTTCTACACCACGTTAGCAGCTAAAGTTTCTTTGCAATTTCCTGAGCAGGAAAATTCAGGACACAACAAATCCTCAGAGACAGAAAATGGAAACAGCATGTCTATGGTACTCATGTCCTATCTAAGATTGACTATCAGAGCAAACAAAACATAAGTGTGTGACCATAATGTACTGCAAGCCCAGACCCACTGGCATCTGTTGATAGTTTGTCTCTCCTCTTGTTTTTGATAGAAGTCCATTTTTGCTTTGGGCTTGGCCATGGCACACAGAGGCAGGCAGAGGGGCTACATGGCCACATGGATGCATGGAGAGATGCCACATTGTACTGATATTGCTAGTCTTACCCCTCGCATATGTCCGTGTCTTCACTTCTCTCAGTCAAGAGCTGAACCAAGGTCTTGGCGAGGCTGGAGGTGTCTCCTGTGCACAGCCAGCAGCAACAATGAGCCTCCTCCAAAGGGCAAGTTAAAGCATCTCAGGCTCTACTCTACAGGAAGGGCAGAGGGAAAACTGCATCCATCCTTCCCCCCCCCCCCCCCCCCCCCCCCCCACCAC
>WAAB01006728.1:0-10980 GCA_013389865.1 Piaya cayana | reverse complement strand
TTTTTTTTTTTTTTTTTTGTATTGAGGGCCCCAAAACTGAACACAGTATTCAAGCTGCATCCTCACCAGTACCGAGTAGAGTAGGGTAGTCACTTCCCTGCTCCTGCTGGACACACTATTTTGACACAAGTCAGAATGATATTGGCCACCTTGGTCACATAGGCACAGTGCTGGCTCATACTCACCCTGCTATTGACCAATGTCTTCTCTTTTTCTGCTGGGCAGCTTTCTTTTTCCCCAGCATGTAATGTTTCATGGTGTTGTTTTGATCAAATTTTAGGACTTGACACTTCACCTTCTTGAACCTCATATAGTTGTCCCTGACATATTGATCCAGCCTGTTCAGCCTTCCTTCCCTCAACACCTTGCACAATTTGGTCTCATCTGCTGGTCCAAACCACTGGTTCTATTAAAAAGAACTGGTCCCAGTACTGAGCCCTTCACCACCACCCTTTGGACCCAGCTGTCCAGTCATTTTTATACCCAGTGAAGAGTATGCCTGTCCAAGCCATGAACTACCAGTTTCTTCAGGAGAATGCTGTGGGAATGTTGTCAAAGTCTCTACTAAATTCTAGGTAGACAACATTAACAGGCGTCGTCTCATCCATTAAGATGTCTCATCCTTGTCATAGAAGAAGACCGTGTTCATCAAGCAGATTGTTCATTTGCCTTTCATTAACTCATGCTGACTGGTTCTCATCACCTGATTGTCCTCTGCATGTCATGTGATGGTACTCAAGATAATGTCCTAAATAGCCTTCTCTAGAACCAAGGTCAGGTTGACATTTCCCTGCATCCTCCTCCCAACCCTTCTTGTAAATGGATGTAACATTTGATGACCTCCAATCATCTGAGACCTCCCCAGTTAGCCAAAACTTATGACAAATGATGGAAATTGTCTTGGTGAGGACTTCTGCCAGCTCCCCCAGTACCTTTGGGTCCATTCTCACAGCCTCACAGACTTATGTGTGTCTGAGTAGTGTAGCAGGTTGCTAATCAATTTCCTTTGGATTATAGGGGCTTCAGTCTGCTCCCTGTCTTCTAGCTCAGGGGGCTGGGTATGTGAGGAACAACTGATCTTACTATTAAAGACTGAGGCAAAGATGGCATTAAGTATCTAATCCTTTTCCTCATCCTTTATCACTAAATTTCCTTTCATATCCAATAAAAGATGAAGACTCCCCTTAGCTCTCCTTTTGCTTCTAAGATATTTATAGAAATATTTTTAAATGTCTTTTACTACTAAGGCTTAAAATTTATCATGTGCAGATGGACAACACAATGTCTAAGAAGCACAAATAACCATTAAACCCCTCAGATTATGTCTTAGGTGGGAAGGAAGTAACGTAGGCCTTTTATTGGACTAGTTTACAGGGTGTATTGTTGTGGGGATGAACCTTCATATAATTTAGCTTTTCTTCCTATATTTTCTACATGTTTAGAAGCATTATCATTTTATTAGTTGAAACATAGAATATTTTTCTCCCACTGTATTAAGATAAATATATCTTTAATATGTTGGAACTTCACTCTCATCCTACCAACAAAAAATTGTTATGGTAGTGAACAGCTTGTGTTGGTGGATTCTTATATTAAACCCAATTTGTCCCTCAAAAACATTTTTGCAGATTTCTGGTTTACTGTTATAAGACATTATGATTATTTCTTCTTCTATGAAATAAAAGGTTTTCTTTTCTGGAAGGGCAAAATATGATTTGCAAATATACTTCAAAAACAACTGTCATGTTGAATGAGACCCCTACACAATAAAAGTTGGTTTCATGCTGTCCCTTGACTCAAGAAATTGTTATTTTTCCAAATATTTATACTTGATTGTCACACTTAACACAAGATGCCTTCTTGCATATACTGACTTTTAGCATCTTGTAGTCTAAAGTAAATATTTTTACTATAAGAGGAAAGTAAAATCGAGACAGAGCCTCATAAACCCTTAGAATGGCAAAACTCGTTTTAAACCACCTATTTTCCCCTCTTTTCCTGCAATCCACTAGCAACTCAACTTTTGCACTATTCAGGGAGCTTTCTTTTGTGAATGGTGTAGATTTGCTAATTAGCATGATAATGGTCCCTTCTTGCAGAATGTCAAAATCACCATCTAAGGAAGCCCAGTCATTGTATGGCTTTCAAAAATACCAGAAGGTGTAAAAATGCTGATTTTCTTTGTTGTGAAATGGTCTTTCACGACATCTTTAGAATAAAAATGGAAAGAAAAAGTTGGATTTTTTTTTAAAAAATATTTCTGTTGATGTTGACACAAAAGTAAAGGCATTTTTCCTGGTACAATATAGATATAAATAAATCATCATCAAGTTATGTAGTGAAGATGTTGATATCATTGTATACACTGTCAAATCTTTTGAAATTTAGAAAGATACAAATCCCATAGGATGGAGCACCTCTTGTTTGGAGAGCAAATTAATAGCCTAGCAAGTTTTTGCTTTCCCTCTACATGAGTAGATCAACAGAGTGACAAAAATACTTAAGTTTATATAGAGTGCTTAAGCTGGTAAAATAAAAATTGAGGTTTTATTATCTTACTAAGGAAATAACTGCTTTATTCTATGGGGAAGAAAATCACATTTTCTAATAGAGAAAGACTCTTCCAAATGTTTCAAAATTATATCTGAATGTATTACTGAAATAGTAGCCCTCAAAATATACAGATTTTTAGACTGACTGACACTGTAGATTAAGTTAGTCCATTTGCCCACTGATCCACAGGGTCTGGACTTTGGTTTCAGTCTCCTCACTGCAGAATTAAGTGAGAATAGCGATATGCTTATATATTTGATATTAGCTAAATTAATCAGCAGTAGACCTAAAGACCCTGTATAACTTAAATTAGTATGTAAATGCTACAGGGCTCTGGCCTTTCCCCAGGAACCAATTGTCACAGAAGTCACATTTCTGCTCTCCTTGCTTCACTGAGAGACATGCCAGAGCAATAAGGAGACACACTGAAGCCCTCTTCTCATGCTGGCTGATGTTTCCACAGAAAAGCCAATGTGATGACTGCCATCAAGGACCCTCACATCAGCAGTAAATGTCCGTATTCATCAGCTCGTGATGGGCAGTGTGCAAAAGGATGGGGAGGAGTGATGGTTTCTCAGTTCTCTTAGTCCTCTGCACATGCTGGGGCCAGCCAGCATGGCCACCTGCACAACACCCAAGCCTGGCTGCAGTCTTCCTGTCTGGGGCAAGAGCAGCAAATTAGTGTACCTAAAGCCTCCTGTAGGTGTGAAATGAATTGCCATTGGGATGACCACTTAATTTACCCTTCTCTTGCCATATTCTTACATAATTAAAAAAATATTAATTTCTTTCCTTTACTCTTCCATATACATTCATACTCCTTTTGTGCATACTCTTGCTCTTTCCCTCTTCCCTTTGTTATCATTTGTCCTCTTTTCGTTTTTCTTCTGGCTTTCACAGCATCACTCTCCAGATGTTACACTCTCTCTCCTTTTCTCTGTACTTTCCTTTTTATACTTTTTTTTTTCCAGGCGAAATAAAAGGTCTTCTGGTTAAAATATCTATAACTTTTGGGGTTTTCTTTTCAGTTTTTCTTATGTTTGGCATAAATAAATTGTAATATGAAAAGACCTAATGATTAATTAGGTTGAAGGACATTCTTAGCAAAAGATAGGATTAAACACCTGCAAAAACTCATAGCGAAAAGAAACAGTTGTGCTGACAGGCTATCCGAAGAACTCTGCTGTCCCCTAAAGAGACACAAGTGCTTTTTGTGAAGATTATGCCTAAAACATTGTTCGTTTGCAATGTCCTTCCCTATAGGAAGCACTCAAAGTGAAATGGAATATCTGAACTTTGAATGCAGACTGCAGAGAAGCATAAACAGGCAATCAAATCCAGCTATAAAAGCATGACATGATCTATACATAATACATTTGAACCCTAGCATATTGGATGCTTTTTTATTATAGTTATTAAGAACAGACCATGCGATCTAAAAAACAGCCTGATCCTAAAGGAAAAAGAAAATGACACTCTTTATTTGAAACCATTACTTACTGTACCACTTTGGGGGGGTTTAACCGCATTGTCTAGCATGCATCATCTTGGCATGCTACTTTTTCTCAGGGGAATTCAGTTATGTAATTCACTATTATCAGTACCTACTGAAGTTACATGCTTTATAGAAGGGAACCTAACACAGACTTCTGCGCTTCACATATTTAGTATGAAATAAATTATCAGGGAAAACCAATTTAAAATAAAGAATATAAATGGGTCAACTTTGTTTCTGCAGAAGGAAGAAACAGGGACTTACAGTCCAACAGGAGAAATTCTGGGACAGAGACAAACTGGAAATGGGCAGGTAAGAGCAGGTAACCTTTTCTTAATCTTATAACTGGGTGCATTTGAAGCTCTCATGTGTGCCTTTTATGTTAAATACAGCATTTGTGGACATAATTGCTTAGTTGAACTTTTATATGTCATCTTTGAATTCTTTAACTATAGTGTTCTGGGTCTACTACCATAACCCAATTAATTACTGCAAATTGCTTGGCAGCCTTTAACAGCTATTGTGATGAAGTAGGAATTAATCTATCTGTTCAGTTTCAAGGGACGGGTTTCAAAACCCCTTACTCTACTTGTAGCAGATGAAGGCAATAAAGATGGTGCGAAATTCGCTAAAACAAGATTTCTGCTCTGTTACTAAAATGCTAACTTTCGTGGCCAGAAAGTATCACAGCTGCCTACAGGAAACTGAGGGCTCTCATGACTTATGAGAAAAAGATGCAAAATAAGAAGCAGGCCTTGCTGTTCTGTGGGAGGAAGATGTGTGACTGGGATTAAGGAAGCGTCTTAGTTAACATTTAGTAGGACGTGCTGATGGAAGGAGGCTAGCGTTGCTAGAAGAAAATATCAGTGACTTGGTGAGTCTAATTGTGAGTAAAAGACTTAGAAATTTGTTACCTCTAAATAATTCTGTGAAGAATAAATACTGTAGTGCAATCATTTCCAAAAGTAAAAGAGAAAGAGAAACTGAATCCCGGAGAGCAGTGTGTGGAGTAAACTCATCCACCCACATGTAAATTTTGTGCTGTCCTGCTGCTTAAATGGGATTTGCATGTTGTGTAAGCTCAAATACAGCTCTTTTTATAGGTTTAATTTTCACCTACAGTCTAGGCAGACTTTAACATGCAGTGTTAAGAAGCATGGTAAAGATTCTGTGATTAAAATACTGTGGTACTTGGTGAGGGACTCTTGCCAGCATAGACAAGAAAGAGCAGTATTACTGTGAAGGCTCTTCTTGGTATGGGACAATGGAAAAGACAGATTGTTTTTCTCAGAACATCAATATAATTGGTTTGATACCTGTCTCACGCTCAAATTCTGAGCAATCAGAAGACCTCACTGACTTCAGCATACTTGCTCATAGATCTGTACTTTCTGCAAAAAGAAAGGAGATTTATTTTGGAAGTGCTGTCAATAATGTAAAATATTTCTTCTTAGTTTTCAAATATTTATCTCCTCACTTTTAAATAAGGTGAGGAGAGAATGTGATAGCTCAGATACCTAACCTTACAAATAGTTGATTTTCAAAACCTGTAAGAAATGCTTTTAATAGTTAGAGGATTAAAAACTACAACTATAAAATGGAACTATATGGCATGTTATAAAGAATCACACTTGTGATTATTTTTATTCAATAATTTTTTTTTAAACTACATGGATTTGCAAAATATTTCAAAAAGAAATCCCATTTTAAAGTACAGGAAAATTTAACTTTTCTGACATTTAGAATGAGATTTTTTTTCAAAACTGTCTCAAGGACTTTGGAGTTGCAGGGAGCGCTAGCCCTCAAGTTCCGTTACAGGAACCAAAAATGTCAACCTAAAGGCAATGTTAGAAAACACAACAGGTCAAATTCCTTCTTTAAGAAAACTGTCCAGTTGTATCACTGGAATATTATTGTATTTCTTTAGTAGAAAACGTTTCACTATGTGCCAAATGCTGAAAAAAATATTTAGAGGCATTATTCTCTGCATGGGCTACAGAGTCAGCCAGGTCCTCAGGATTTGTTATCTATCTGTTGCCCACCAGCACACATGTCAAAGAAAGAACTTTGTCAGCTAATGCTTCTTTGTGAAAATGTTTTTTAATACAACTGCCTAATCCCACAAGCCTCTCAGATTTTACTGGGTATTCATTTTGTTGTCTTTGAGAATTATAAGAAGATGCTGAGCATCTGTACTGCTGGTCCTAGGACTTTGGGTACTGTTACTGTGTAGTTATCCTTAATAGAAAACATCCTGTGGCAAACAAACAAATGAAGAAACAGAAAAACTAAAAATAGACAGCAGTATTGTAGACATTTTAAAACCATATGAACTGGGAAACAAAGCACACATGCTATCCTCATCTCTATCTGTATGTCAAATTATTCTCTATGAGAAAAATAGAATCTCTTAACAACTGACCTGTTGCTCACCTAACTATAAAGACACTGTTAACCTATTATGATGCACGCAAGCCATTCCACCTGGCAGGAAGATGTTTCAATTTTAGTTTTTGACAAAGATTTCAGGAAAGACAGCTTGCTCAACAGTTAGAAAATCAACTGAGAATGATGTAGAGCTCTGTGACATTTTTTAAGGATCGTTAAAGGGATCTTTAATGAAAGCAACTGACAGAAGTGGCACAGAAAGAAGACCTCACAGAGGACCCTGAGTACATTTAATGAAGAACAATTATATCTTTATATTTAAAAATGAAGTGTAGGGAAGCTGGGCTGAGACTACTAGGATGAGGAGGCTATATGAGGAGGGCTATGTTATGGTGGAACAACCTTTTCCCTAAAAAAAAATAGAGAAATAAATCAGTTTCTTAAAAGTATGAATAATTTGGAATGCAGTGAAATGAGTGTATAATCTGAGAAGTTGAAGAGACCTCTGAGGAACAACTAGAGAAAGATAGAAGTCATTAGTTTTCTACCCACAAACTATAGGAGCAGCAAAGAGTCCACAGGTATTTGTACTTCCAGTTCAGGAGCCCTCTGTTTCATTTCAGACAGAGAGCTGGTTGTGAAAGCAGAAATATGCCCACTTCATTCAAGAAAAAATGTATAGGTCTTTTAAACAGAATTTAAGTGACAAAGGCCCCATTTATTTTAAGCCTGAAATCTATAACTCCAAGACAGGAGAAAGTACTTGGTAAACTCCAAGGTTTGCTTGTGAGCTAAACTGGCTTGGTTTGTGGATTAGCTGTATGAGCAAATAGCATTCTGGAAAATATGCTGTTTGAAACGGTATGAACACAAAATAGCATTTCGGCCCAGAAGCTATGTATGATAGCTTAAAAATGTCAAGCTTTCAGTCACAAGGAAAGACATGAAGAGGAATCAAAGTAATTTACTAAGGGTAGGGAAATTCTCAATAAACTACAGAACCAGCTAAAAGAGACCAACTAGTTCATGTTTCATACCAAAAGGGCGCTCCACTCAGCTGAAGGCAGAGGTGAAGGAGTGTAGCTTGTAATTTCAATGCAAATAGGACCAAATATGCTCATTTTCTAGTCACTTTGTTGAATGTTTAAACTTTGCATACACAGGAATTCTAAAGAACTAAATGACTATCAGAAGGGAACATTTTCTACTACCTGCAATGGGAAAAACTATGGAAAAGATGTTTAATACAAAGTCTTTCACTAAGCTTGATTGATAGCAGGGATTTGACATGGGTCATTAGAAAAAAAAAGCTTGCATCTTTGTATGTTCAACTGTTGCTTAAAGAGATGTTATTTTTTCAGACTATCTTTTTGGTTATGCTTTGCTGAGGTGTGCCATCAAAATGTGTTTTTGGAAAGTTTGATATCACAACAGCTATTAAGTCTGATGTTGTTTTACACTATGGGAAAACAATTCAAAGTATAGTAAGAAAGAATAAGCAGATTTGGAAATATTCAGAGTGGAGGTTAACACTATAGAAATAAAAATTTAAAAATCTGTGTACCAGAAACAACATATCTGGGAGAGAAATTAGCATAACAAAGACCAGGGCTAGATCACTGTATGAATGAACTCTCAAAGATGTTTGTTCTCAAACACAAGAGTGGCAAGCAAAGATTTCTTTGAAGTAGTGAACTATGGAGGATGATGTGTTCCTAATTTGGCTGCTAGCAAACTGGGAGTGTTCTGGTGCAAAAGTGCTTAACAGATACCAGATAAGTTTCTTAATAAAGATCATGAGGAACTAATGGCACCATTTCTGAAATAGTTGGAGAGTAAATTAAAGAAAATATGTGATAGGAGGCCTGAGACACTTCTTTGAGAAAACCTGGCTAAAAAAGAAAGAACAAGGGAATTCTTCAACATAATAAGCTATCACTAAAATTGTTCATCGATATGCTCAAATAAAGAAAGAGGATTTGGTCTTGGTCTGCTGGGACAAAAGAATTAATTTCTTTTTAATGGAGTCTCAGTGTAAGTGAATACAACTCAATTACTGGAATTGTCAGGTAAATAACAGAGTAAGGTTGTAGAGTTTTATTTATTTTTTTAGCGACATATGTATGATTTTCAAACTGAATAGCAATCTGGAAGAGAAGTTGTACTGTAAATGCATGCTCTGGAGAATTATGTGTGAAAGGACAACGGAGGTAGATTATATATATGTCAGTCTGTAACAACAGTAAATCTATTTGGTCTTCCACGAATTATGGAATACTATTACTAGAAATACTTCAAGGTGTGAGATATACTAAAGAAACTATTTAAGCAATAGGGTATGAGAGAAGCACATTTGTAGTATCTGTTAGCAATTGAAAAGTAGTATCTGAGTAAGAGATTTTTTTAGGGAGGAAGCTGGGTAGTGATTCCTAAAATAAGTAAAGAAAGCATTAATGCTATTTTTCTAATATATTTTGAGAAAATAATTGATGTTTTAATGTGTAGGAACAAAGATGCTTTACATCCCTGCAGTATGATGGCTAAGCTAGTGTAAATTGATTAGAATTGACCTGGCATATCAACCTTTATCTGTGTATTCCAAGAGAAATTCATGTGCCCTTGTTTTCCCTTGGGACTTAGAAACAACATGCAAAAGAACAGATTGCATGCTTTCTGTGCAAGACGTAGGATATTATAACTGTCCTCAGCAGCCTGACTAGATGATGGGATATAAGGAGCATTGGGCTTTCCTCCTGTATTTGGTAGCTAGCCCTGTCAGAGAGAATTATTTTCTCTAATGTCATTCAGTATCAGGGAGACACCTCTGCATTCTGTTTGTAGTGGGCTAACCTTGTCTGGCCTCCAGGTGCCCATCAATTGACTTTCTCCACTCCCCCTCCCTCTTCACTGACCTTGGTGTCTGCAGAGTTGTTTCTTTCTTAACTGTTATCACAGAATTGCTACCATGTGACTGATTAGCTCAGCTTTGGCCAGAGCTGGGTCTGTCTTGGAGCTGGTTGGCACTGACTCTCTCCAATATTGACAAAGCTCCCAGTGAAGTCATTCCTGCAGTTCCAAAACATGTTGCGACCTACCCCAATACACTGTTCTTTCTACATATCTCACCATTCTTTATATGCTCAAATAGATGTCAGTTTTGAGCCTTATTAATGGAAAACAAAAATCTAGGTCAAGGCAAGCAAAGGAACATAAACCGGTGGTCCAGCAAAATGTGTTCTCAAATCAAAATAAATCTCAGTTTGATATTAGACAAAAAAAGTATCCAGAATCTTAAATAAAATGTTGCTTCTCTGAAGCAACCTTGTGTGAGACTTGCACTACTAAATAAGTAATCAGTGCAGGTTAATTCCTCTCCATTAGAGACATACGTCATACCTAACAGAGCAATATCTAGTAGAGAAGTTCTCGTTAGTGACTGGAAGCAGAAAACTTGCAGAGAAATACGAGTGAAGAAGCTTACTGCCTGTGCTGCTACAAATAGGCTTGAATCTGTAATCATTCCTTTGCAGTCAAAATAATAAGGTGCCTGAAAATGGAACCAGACTTGTTCTTTGCAATTGTATTATAGTATCAATTGAAGGAAACCTGGACTATGTCACCTGATGATATTTTGTTTAAGAGAAAGGTAAAACCAAGTAGATCCTCCAGGGGCCTGCTTTTGGTTGCAAGTCACTCTGAGCAGAAATTGTAATTTGAGTTTCTACAGTGCTTATTAAGATAAGATACTGATCTCTACATAGTGTCACCGTAGAATTAATATCAATGAATAACATATTTTTCCCCCAGAAATCCAGGGAAATAATAAAAAAATTAAAAAGAGTACTTAGTGCTGAGATTAAGACTAATTTCATTATTTTCATACCACATCCTAGATGATTAATCTGACCACAGAGAGTAAAGCAAAGAGCAATGTCAAATAACAATAATTAATTAGTAGAAACGCTATGTCTTAACAACATTCTACAGAGTACAAATGGATCACCTCCTAGAGAGGAAACTTCTATTCCTTGTAATTACCTCAGTTGTAACAAGGATGTTCCTCTTGTTTTCTGTGCATTTTCCCGTGCAAAAATGACAACATTGATTGTCTCCTATTCCCAGTATCTTCAGCCAAAGAGTATTAAAGATGAGAGTAGGGAAAATGGTAGGCCTCTTGCATAAGATACCTCTTGGTATCTTATATTACAGTTTCAGAATCAGAGAAATTTATGAAATTGAAACTTAGTTCTCCTTAAGTGGAAAAGCACTCTTTTCAAAAGTGGCTTCCAAGATCTTGACATTCTAAAATGTTAGTGCTACTCAAGTTCAGTGCTTGTGAGCTTTACTTGGGGTAACTGTGTTTTATTATGACAGAATGACATACTGGGGGAGTGTTGTTAAGCACTCAGTTTAGCCTTACAAGACCAATTGTCTCAGGCTACCTCTATGGGAGTGAGCAGAGAGAATGCTCCAGGGAAATGATGAGCTCCTCAGTCAAGGAACTGTCCTGAACCTCTCTATAGCGATCACAGAATCATAGAATC
>WAAB01006727.1:5636-69480 GCA_013389865.1 Piaya cayana | reverse complement strand
ACAGAAAAGCTGGAGAGGGACTGATGATTCATAAAGCCTTGTGGTGAGAGAATAAGGGGGAATGGGCATAAACTGGAGAGGGGCCAGTTTAGGCTTGATATAAAGAAGAATTTCTTCACCATGAGAGTGGTGAGGCACTGGAATATGTTACCAAGGGAAGTTGTGGCTGCCCCTTCCCTGGAGGTGTTCGAGGCCAGGTTGGTTGGGCCTTGATCTGATAGGAAGTGTCCCTGCCCATGGCCAGGGGATTGGAACTAGATGATCTTTAAGGCCCTTTTCAACCCTAACTATTCTGTGGAACATATATTCTATTTTTGTTGATGAATACTAGTTCTCACTTGATGGAAACCACTGCTTGGAGTGGTTATTCTCCTTGAACAGGTTGTATTAAATCTACTAGCTCACTTTGGAGCAATATTCTCTGATGAGGTAAATGTAATACAAAGCTTCAAGCTACAGTTCTGCATTTGTAAACTCATTTATTCATATATATATATATATAGTTTACAGAATAGGTTAAAAGGCAGTTTACAAAGGTAAGAAAACTTGGCCCTGTAAGTAAAAATGCCAAGGAGCAGTACTGGCTCATAAACCAGCACAATTTTATTGGAAGGATACCTGGATTTCCTAGTGATCAGTATGCTACTGAAAATCTTACAACCACAGCAAGAACAAATGGTGGAACTGTCGCAGATAATAGCTGCAAATGAAAAGATTTATTCACATCTTTTGAGTTTGCAGGTTATAAAAATTGCAACCCGTGTTTCTTAGCCTCTGCTGGATTATTGAATTCATTCATAGTAGGTGAAGGTGTAACAACAGCAGCCACCTTATACCTCTTCTGAAGTCTGTAGTGTTGCACTCTGGTCTAGCTGGAGGTGATTCTTGTGGCCTTTCAGCAGTGACGGTTGTTGAAATTCAGAATATGTCAAGTTTTACTTTTCCAGAGCACTTGTACATCACAGTAATGTTCTTTGTCTTATATTCTCTGCTAATGCATTCCTGGGGTCATTCCAAAGTATTTAACAATCTGAATACAATATAACTTGAGTACCTTACGCTTAATTTATATTCCATCACATAAGTGGAATTCTAAGTATTTGGAGGTTGGCCTTCATAATGAGTATGCTGAGACAAAAAAGTTTTTACTATTACTGTGTTTTGACCCTTGATATCTGGTGAAGGAACGTTGGCTATTTTTCATCTTCAGCCATGGTGATCCTACTGAATTTGAAATCCAAGTGGTTTCTCTGCCTATGGCAAAGTGTACCCATGAAGGGAAAAAACTTCCATACAAGGATCCAAAATCATGCCTGACACCAAGTAGTTGGAGTCTGGTCATCAGTTTTGAACATGACACATTACAAATTGATTACATAACAATGATCTAACTGACATAGTTGATGACTGGTCTTCAGTGCTTTGAAAGAAATTTGGTTTGCAAATGCCACAGGAACTTGCATTTTCTATGTGAGTGAGGTCACTATTTTCTTCTGGGATGGGGGACAAAAAGGAATAAGATATGACTCCTGAGACAACTTAACCAGGAGTTTTTGGAGAGGTGGAACACAATTTGTATGCACAAACTGTCGTGTCTTTGAAGAGCTTTCTCATTGCATTTGCAGGTAGTCACAGAAAGTACAACCACTATGAAACAAATTTTACATCAATATTTTCTGCAAGTGGAATTAAATTACTGCAATTGTAATATTGAATGGTATTTTAATTCTTGAAGGAAAGATTAAAATAATCAAAATTAGCAAATATGTATCATACCTGACAGTTGTTCATTATTAAAGTATGAATGACCAGCAAGTGATGTAAGTACGATTTTAAAGATATGTTACATTCTAAGAAGTTAATTAATATACTGTTGAATTTAATTGAAAGAAAAAAAATGAGACTGTGTGTTAAAAACTGTTATGAAGTTTAGAATAATATGTAATCCTGGAGGACTGAGGGGCAAGTTGACAAGTAAAAACAGAAAGGCTGGTAAGGGTTCTATTACGACAAATGAATTTTATGTGACAGTCTCAAATTATTAACTGCTACTCCTTGCCAAGAATAGATGTTTGAACATGATCAAAACCAGGTGAGAACTGGTTAAGACAAGTAGCTAAGAATATTAAAGGATTTTTCTGCCAGCTTTTCTTTCTACTATATGTAAACTATTTGTCTTTTTAATGGTTTTACTGCACATCTTATAATTGCTTATAGCTCCAGCTGTGTCCTTGTCTTTTAACTCTACTGTACTGTAAAGTCTTTTTATTTGTACAGAACAGAAGACATGGAATCTTTTAATTTGTGCTCTTTTAGAAATGATTTAACAGCATTAATTCTACATATGATGTATTTGATTTTAAGTGATGGCACTATGCCAAGAATACACTGTTGTGTAGAATCTTCTGTGTAGACTCTCTGTTATTTTCTACATGCCTAGTTTCAAAAATGTTTCCACTTGTATTCATTATTCTGTTATGCAACATTTCTATTAAAAAATATATTTATTTCCTTAATTTATAAGGAATGAAGGTGTTATGCTATATATGTATATCTTTAGGAATTTTATATTCTTATGGCTTTTGTTTTTGTTATATTGCTACTTCTTCGTTTTCATATCAATTTGCAATACCGAAACACTTCTAAATGATTCCCAGTAACATAATACCAGTCCTTACTGCACAGATCTAGAATTAGAAACTATGACAGAGAAAGTCTGAAAAGTGTATTGATTCGAATCTTAAAAAAGTCTTTCCCTCAAATGTAGATTATTTTAAAATGTTAATAATGTATAGAATATTTTTCTTCTCAAGTGGTAATGATAATTACATCCTATATCACTGGCTGATGCCCCTATGACATCACAATACCTTCAGTCCAGGACAGAGTTTACTTTCAGTATGTTTTCCTTGTAACAAGTTATGATCAATTGAAGAGAGTCACCTGTTTGCTAGTGATGAAAGGACAATATTTTCACACCTATTTTTCAGCATAACTAGATAACATTACAGATCAATGAATCTCTTATACCTGGAGACAGTACAAGTTAGCCAAGCTAGTTAATTTTAAGCAGTAGGATTATATATGATTGTTCAATATACAAATGGTGACCTGTGGAACTTAAAAGATGAATGTTAAAATCCATATAGAAGCAGTGGAGACCTTTAAACTGTACATAGAACTTGCCTTAGGGAGTGCCCAAGGAATATTTTATAATACCTATTTTGAAGGAGGTTAATTCTCTATTGGATTACACATATTGTTTTCTCTTGTTAAGAAAATCTATTATTTTATGAATATATAAACTGATTTGTGATTTTGAATGGTTCATGGCTTCAACAGCAACTTTAAAACAAAAGGACACAGAAAATTGCATTTTCAAAATTAATGAGGTCACTGAATTGTGCCAGGATAGGGAACAAGAGGAAATGAGTTGAGATATAATTATTGGAATAGATTTTTTTTCCAATGACTTTAGTGCTATTACTAAACATTGTTGCCTTTATCTGTGAAGCAGCACCAGAAGTATTAGAAATGAAATTGGAACATTGCACAAACTTGCAAGCCAAGGATCATTCCCAGATTGATGATGTTTTGTTTCCAGCCTGTATTGAGATCAAATATGAAATTAGCACTTGAGGTTCAAATCTTATAACTTCCTCTTTAGTATAAGATCAAAAATGTGTTTTTTATAACTGCAATCCATCTGTGCTTAGAGCCTTCTGAGTATTTAATCTCCTAAACCACAGGACAAATGTACAAAATCCATGATACTCTGTCATGACTTTGCTGCAAGCAAGTGCAAAATAATTGTTACAAATAAAATTAAGGATAAGGTTTTACAAATAAAATTAAGGATAAGGTTTTACAAATAAGCTTGTTATTCGGTTTTGTCATTAACATCAAAGATAAATAATAGAGTTGATATGTGTGTGGCAGTTATCATACCATTTTTTCTCTTTTTCTGTGTTCTTGTGGTACTTTTTAATGTGCTTTTGCATAAGTTATTTCAATTTCTCTGTAGACAAAAGGCATGAAACAACACAAATTTGCTTTGGATATACTTAAAAATAAACTGGAAAACTCAATTTTCAAGCCAGTTTTTTCAATCAGAAACATGAGAACAACAATAAATGAATTTTGAAATGCCTTTATTAACAGTGATATGCTTAAATATATATCAAAAAGAAAATTTTAAGGTGCCAATCATACATTTGGCTTTTTTTTTTTTTTTAATCAAGTACAAGCAAGCACGGTAGGTATGGGAGTATGTTTTTCCAGCTATTAATTGTTGTGACTCATTCAGATGCTCTGCAATGAAAAGAATTGGCCAGTGCAAGGGCTCATAAACACCTCCCGCTGAATTGAATCTGGGCACCTGCTCAGCCTTTGCTAACCTAGGCAGCAGCCTCTAAGCCTCTCTATGTGCTGTTTACTCAAGTCTTAAATTATACTATGGAGAAACCCAAGGAACATGAAAAGCACAGAAAAAAACCTTTAAGTTGAGATTTATGCTTCATTGATGCTTAATAAAGAAAAACTCCAGAGAGAGTGCTGTGCTGAGAGCTCAGGGTAGGCATTTTGCTTGTTCATTCATTAATTTCACATCAAATGTTCATAGCAGTGCACTGTGGATCTGAACTACAGCATAACTTATAAGCTTTAGAACATAATTATGCCAAATAAGAAAACATCAAACGAACTCTGTTTATGTAATTGGAATGATTATATCACATTCTTTTTTGCTTTTAAGGGCACAACCAAAGCATAGCAAATATTGTCCTGTGGCACCTCGATCTGCTAACAACCTAACTTCAATTTCTATGATGGTCTTATTGCTGAGGTCAAGCAGCCTTTAAAGTCTGTTCCTCTCTTCTACCAGAAGGAGTGGCTGCACAACCTTGAAAACAGAAGATCTGTTTCTGAGTGTGTTCAAATTTAAATATTTGGAAACTTTCTGCAAAAGAACACAAGAGGAATAATTTCAATAGCAATGAAATGAGGTAGAAAAAACCATGCGATTTATTTCATGATAGTGTTTGGGTCTCTGTGATTAAAAGTATTCAGCCACCAAAGAACAATATGAAAAGGGTAAGAATCAGGATAAAGAAGAAAACAGATTCTTAGCAGAAGCAGAGGAGTTACTGTATGTGGTTTGTCCTTATATGTATCTCACAAATTTTCTTGAAAGACGTGAAGAACTGATTCTACTGTTGACAGAAGTAAAGCAAGAAATTTCCCTCACTGCATTCATTGCTGTTCTAAACAAGCAGCAAGAGCTGTCTGACTTCCCTGGCAGTTCAGCATTTAGGCTGCTTGAGGTGGATTTGAAATGATAGGTATGGGCTTATTAACTTTTTTTATTTTCCATGGGAGTTCAGTGAAGATATTTAAACAAATGTTGTTAAGGAAGATATTTTAAATCAGTCTGAATTTTTTTCTGTCATCAGGTTGAGTTTGGTAGAAATAGTTTGATGTTTGACTTAGATAATAATAAACTTGATTGAACATCTAACAATATGTATCACCAGCAGTATGATTCTGATTTTAGTTCTAAATTGGGTTATTTAATAAATTCAGTTCTAACCAGGAAAAAAACCCTGAATCCAGTTAATATAAACAGTCTCAGTGGTTATCACAAAACTACTTTTTGCTTGTAATTCAACATCTCCTTAACTGTTTTCATCACTCAAAGTGAAAATTGCCTTCTAACAAGTGTTAACACTTTCATTTTTTTTTGTATGTATTGAGTTTTGGGCAGAGAGAAGCTTTAAACTCATTCATGGAGTTATATTTGACCACCAGTGGTAGGATTTAAAAATTACCAAAACTGCAGATGCCAAGTTTGCAGTCACTGAAAAGTGCAAGACTGTAGAGTAAGACAAACTGGCTGAAACAATTCATTATGCTCAAGGCAGAATGATTTACATAGCCTGGACTTTTCTGAGTGTGTTTGATAGTGTTCCTGGTTTAGCTTGGTTTACTAGACTAAGATTTGTTTTCTTTTCTATTGAGAGAGGAATATGTAGTGTACAAAACTTCTAGCAGAAAACAATTCTAAGTGAAAAATCTGAATTATTAGTAACGGCTGTGATACTAATTAAGGTGATATTGCCTGAATATCTTTAATTAGAGATCTAGACAATAGGAAGATAGTACAGAATTGACAAAGTGTGAATAAATAATGTGATTTAAATTTAAAAAAAAAGAAAAAAACCCCATGTCATTTGTATCAATCTGCCTTTAGCATTTGAGAACAATTGTTTTCTCTTCTACAGTTATGATCAAGAAAGTGTAACGATGTTTCAATAACTGGTTTGTGGTTTGTTTTTTAAGAAAAGAAAAGAGCACCCTCTATTTCAAAGGAATGGTGTGATGTTCCTCCTTTCTTGACATACACAAGTTCTGCGTAATGAAGAAGAGCATATTGCAAATAAATGCATTTAGGAGGTTGTGGCCAGCCACAGAGGTTAATGTCCAAGTTAAATAGCAGCAGAAAAGACAGAATTAGAGCATCTTAATGGGTTGGAAATTGGTTGAAGGGGAAAAAACCCCCGAGTAATCTTAAATACAGCCGTGGAGAGAACTTGGTATTATGTGTTCAGGGAAAGCCCTGTTTCAGTAAAGTAAGTATGGGGTTGGAAAATTCAGTTTAGAATGGGTAAAGGTGTACATAAGGCACTGTGAAATATTTGTGTGCTTTGATGTATATTTTTATTCAGAAGGGAGCTTTCAGAGAAACTACTTTGCAATTATGAGTTGGGGTACTCCTGTGATTCACACAGTTCTTGGGGGAGGTATATAGACTCATGCAGTTTCATAATGTTTAAGCCTGGACTTGATAAGGAAAAATCCTATTAATTTGCAGAGCTGGAGTAATCCTATTAGTTATGTAAGCACTGATCCAATTAGTTTAGAAGTCCTGAAGACATTCCACCTACATTTTCACCAAGCTTCATAACATTGCTGTTAGACACCACTGATGTTCCATTTTAGCTTTGTAAGAGTCAGACAATTAGAAAAGTTATGATAGCGTTCTGAATGTTATACACCATGAAACCTAAAATACTTATTTTAGTATGCTGTCCATTGCGGTTAGCTTGCTATCTGTCCTGACATGTCCCATCTTGTTAGTCTACGTGCTACAGTGACAATAGTTCAGGGGATACCATGACAACTCACAGAAGCTTTTGATACTCCAATCTTAGCTTGCCTCAAAATTAACAAGAATTAGGGAGAGCAATAAATAATAGAATTGCACGGTGCCACTTGCCAATCAAAGACACAGTATTGGAGAAGGAAGGGAAAAATAGGATTGAGCCTGTGACCTAACTTTTGCTTCCAAACACTTAGTCGGGTAGCTAGGAGAGTAATGGTATTCTTATGACCCCTCTATGACTAGTCCAGGTAAATATTCTTCTGTATTCTAAAGTTTTGTGTAATTTTGAGATGGTTTGGCTGAAATCAGTAGCTGAAATTGCATTCAAAGGAGGGTGATGACTGTTTTGGTGTATGGTAGAACATAGCACATTTTCTTTAATGATTCCTAGGTTTTCTAGAATGGAGAGATGTATTTAAAACATGCTTCATCACCCAAGATTGCTGTTGCCTCTTGGCCATCTCTATCTCTGCTTGTATGTGCTATAACAGCTGAAACTGTTATTTATGGGCCTTTCTTGAATGCTGCTTCCTGAGGGCGACTCTTCTATGCGTGATCTCTGATTGTCTGAGAATTATGTCATTTTTTTTGACAAGCTGAACAAGTCAAGATTCCTGCCGCTACGAGTGGCTTCATTCTTCTGTTTCCAGATGCTATGATAGTTTGTATGTATCATTGTACTCACTTTGAGGTTATCATTTTTGGTTTTAATAGTCATTGGTGCTCCTGAGTCATGCAAGAAACTATTGTACCTTTAAGCTCAATTGCTTTGTTTCAGGTATCTTTTACAGCGTGAATGATTTAAAGAAGTCTGTGTGTGCCTTATGCCAGTTTTAAAGGTTCCTTTCCCTTGTCTCTTTCTCCTTAGAGGGGTGCATATGTAAAAGCAACTCAAAGGGTAACAATTTTCTTTCTTGACCTGGTACATCAGTACACAGATGAAGTTGAACAGATGTTTATATTAACATTTAATTGAGTTTATAAGAGGCTACCACATGTTACATACATTAGTAATAGGGATTAAACAAAATAGAAGAAAACATTATGCGTATACCCTAAGTAGCAGCGCGACATGAGGAAAAGGTTCCTCAGCAGTTGAAACTTTTAAGAGGTGCAAACCAGCTTTGGTAGTTGATGCTTTTTCCTTACTTTTCCAAGTAGGAGGGTGATTTGACCTGCTGAAGTTGACTTGAAGGCCTGCTTGGGCCTGTTATAGGAAATCTGAAGCCTTGACAAAATAAAGAATAGTCACAATGATTTTTGGTGTATTTTGGAGCTCTCAGTTTAAAATAAACATTTTTATAGTTAGGGCTGGATCTGAAGGCTGTTGAAGTTAAGTGAAAATTTTCTACTAGCAATGCTATGTTATGGATGAGGTTTCATTAGAGAAATCTTTTCTGGCGTTTGGGAGTCACACAAGATTGTTGTTAGCAGCATGAGAACCTCCGTGATCTTCTACTTATCAGTAGCAATGGGGGGAATATATTCTAGTGTCCTTGTAATGTATTTGAGATCATTTCCAGGCCATGATTTTCCTGTTAACTGTGTTTCCACTAAGTCCCATCTAAAATTCCTACCTGTATGAAGAAATTCCTCAACTACTGACTTTTTTTTATTTAGTTCTGTACTTGTAAATTGCCAGCAGGTCTTTAAGGGATTGGGTTAAGCTTTTCTTTTTCCTCTGTCTGTGTTGTAATTCTGCCTGCATACTCACTGACTTTGGTTTTTTTGTTTAAATCAGCTTTAGGTTTAGCATTTAATAGGCCAAGGCAATTGGTATATTCAATATCCCAAGGCTTGTTCAAGATAGACTAAAAGCCCCTATCCCACTTTTTCCAATTCTGCCTTGTAGATCATTCTGCTTATTCTTAAAAAAAGGATTATTTTCAAAAAATATTCCTAATATGAGTCCATGAGATACAATTATAAATGAAAATGTCAGAGCCCTGCCACTTCCTGTCTATATTCGTTAGTGTTTTGGATGCTCAGAGTGCTCTCAGAATGGTATCTGTCTTGTTATTTAAAGTAAAAAAATGTATCATGTCAATAACAGCAGTGCCCTTATTTTAGCTAATATATTTATTTACCTTTATTATCATGTTCATTTCTGTCAGCTTTAAATGTAGTCTTTCCTCTTCTTTGTCACATCTGAAGACTGAAGATAAATGTTAGTGATCCAGCTAGTGTGAAGGCAAGGAGCTGCTGGTAATAAGAAAATTATTAGAATTATTAGACTATCCACAGCAGTCATAGGACCCATTTGCCAGAATTATAGCTGTTTATGAGGAAACTTTCAGTAATACTTCACCCTTTTGTCAGCTGAGTATTATCTATCTACATAAAGGCATAAATATATAATATATATAATGTTGGTAGCAAACCTTAAGAAGAGATTATGTTCATAAATAAGCAGGGGGATGAAGATAATTCTAGAAACTATGAATTGTCTTTTTATCTCAGTGAATTGTTAAATCTCATATTTCAATATCGCATGCTGAGCACCAAAGCTGTAATGCAAGCATTCTTGAAACTGATGAAAATTCTTCCCCTACCATATTTATTTGTTTTCTATTTGCTTGGGTTTCTTCCTGTATTTTGTTTGAGTTACCTGTATGTCAGAACAGCCAAATTCATGAGTTTATTAAAGAAATATTTGCCCAGGTTATGGATTAACAAGATGTATTAATTACAGTAAGTGTAATTAATTCACTACCAGCAATTTTAAACCACAAAGTATTTAACATTAGATATCCTCAATGGTCTATCGTGCATATACTGTTCAATTTCACAGCTCCTTTTTGTCCCGGAGAAAGTTAAGTAGTCAATGAGAATTTTAGAGTCTGTTGTATATTTTTCTCATTATGAAGAATCCCATAAATTAGAACCTCAAAATAAAACACTTTGTTCAATACCTGGTGTTCAATGATACTATTTTTTAAAATATCTTTTTCTGTTCATTAATTACCATGCTATTCACTGTGCAGTTCTTCAATGCAAAGAATGTGATGCCCATGGGAGACCCCTCTTTTTAACACTTTTCCAAAATATGTTCTTGCAAAACACTCAAAGAATTGGCCAGTTATTAAGGAGGATGTCAGGTAATTATAGTTGAGATTACTGGTCATAATATTGGGAAACTGATATGCTTACATAAGTGCTATGTACATCTATTTGCTATCCAGTCTCCTGTTTCAAAAAGGGTTATCTTGTATTAATGTTATCTTTTATTATCTTTCATGCAGGAAAAAAAAACTTTCCATGAAGAAATAACTAACAATAATGTGACATAGTGTTGACTTCTTTACTCAATTAATAACAATAAGTATATGAAACATATCCTAAAACCTAGAAAATGGACAAGTTTTTTATGGACTTTAAATCAGGCAACTGGAGAAATTATACTGTGTAATGAGATACTTTGGGTAATTTTCTGGATCTTGGTCTTATATCATAAAACTATTTGCTTAGTAATCATACATGCATACAATGTGATCACATCACTTATTTTTTTCCTAGAGATGAAGTAATTCAGATGCATTTCTGTGGCTTCTAATTACGACACTGGAATTAGAATTTACATACGAGAGCTGATGGCTGGAAAGAATACTTATGGGGCATTGGTAGAACAAACAGTGGAAAAAAAATAAATTACATTTTTCAATACTGCACTACTATGGCTAAACAATGTTTCCAAAGCTTCTTATTTTTAATTAAAAAAGATAAACCAGAATTATTATTTTCCATAATTTGTCTTTTCAAGCAAAACTAATAAAATAGTTGCTCCTGCTGCTACTTATATAATGAATTGAAGGTTGAAAATGACAAGCCATTTCAGAAAACGAAACGAGTTGTGGAGCATCAGAAAGAATGATAGGAGACAGGAAAAGGTCTGATGTTTGTATTAGAAAGAAGAGTTCCTGGATTTAGAAAGGAAACTAAAATGAACGATAGTCTCCATATGTTTCAAACTTTGGTGAAATCAGGAGAGTTTCGAGAATAGACAGAACTGTTGAATCAGTAAAAGCAATTTGTTTATTTTATTGATTCCTTCTGAAGCTTTATCTTTCTGCTGATATTACACTCTATAAGGAAACAGATTTTAAGAATCTAGGAACTCCTTCCTTTTTGTGATGACGTAGATGCCTTGACTAACCACCAAGCACTGAACAGCCGCCAGCTTTTTCTTGTCATCTTGCCAAATGTGGATTCCTGGGTGAGGAGGAAAAGGGAACGTTGTTCTTAGAGTTCTCTCTTTTTTTTTTTTTTTCTTTCTATGCAGTGGAAGGAGGCAAAAAACCTTGATGGATCTGAAAGCATAAGTCTCAGCTTTATTCAGATGTGAAAAGGAGAGCTGAAGAACTGCATACAGTTTAGGATCTCGCAAATTTACCTGGACTGGGATGCTTCTGATACCACTGAAAGCTAATGAACTAAGTTGTATAAGGTAGGTGGTTATGTTATGCTGCATGTTATATTACACAGGTGAATAAGAAAGTAAAACTTCCTTTAGAAATGCAATAATAGGATGATTCTAGGATATCTCGAGGGAAGAAACCTAGGGGTGCGCCCTGTGAAAAGAGAAGCACAAGCGTACTATTGCAATGATTGATTTCCTTTCTGGTGAGCAGAAAACTTCTTTCCCCTTCCTCCAAAATAAAACAACGCCCCATCCCAACAGTTTACAATGAAGCAAATCACAGGCTCCCTCAAGACTTAGTAATTGGCATGTCAGTCACTGATGAGGAAGGGACCACTTTGCAAGTAGGATTGATGCCATGTTCCCATTCCATCTGAGTCCCTGTCACAAGCAGCAGCTGTGTTACTTTTCCTCAGGAGATTTCCCAAATCGGACTTTCCCCTGGCAGAAGCTGACAATGTTGATCAGGTCAAGGAAATTCTTTTTAACATAATTCAGAAACAAGTTTTCCCTACAGAATAGACACATAATGATTCCACCAAGCACTTAACAAGCTTTGTTTAATTTCTAGGTAAAAGAAAGAATATTTGATCACTTTGAATTTTCAAGTCTGAATGTTGGAGCTGTCATTGTCCAAATGAATTGCTTGGGTTAAAATTAGAGTAAAGTACTTTTCTGCCCCACATACTCCTGTCTGTTGCTTTCAAGGCATATTTAAATGCTTTCTATTTAAAAGAAAATGCTGATCTTTTTCATTTCAGATTCATTAACCCACCACGTTCAATGATTTAGCAAGAGATTTGATGTATTGCTTTCAGTGCTGAGCTAGCTATTTTTGAGATGCCTTGAAGACATTGAATAGATACATTGTCATATCTGCATATGCTATGCAACTCCGCAGTACAGGAGGACTAGGACATTCCCTCTAAGCATCCTAGGGATGCTGAGAAACAGTGTGGGGATATTTCAGACTAGGTGACATGCAGAAAGTGAGGCAGTCACACGTGCCCTCAATGGGACACTGGTGAAAGAGGAGTCCAACAACAGTGATCTACTTCTTTCGTTGTCCCCCTGCTGTGGATAGAAGGATCGGCAAGGTTCGGACTAAACAGTTAAACCTCATTTACCTGAAAATGTGTAACACAGGTAGAACAATCTTCTTATTCTGCCCTAGCTGGAAGAATAATCTTCCCTCTACAGTAACTAGCTTCCAGAAACCCTACTCGCTTTTGGACTAAGAACATTCCAGAGTTCACAGCTGTATCTATTACTATGTATGCTTTACATTTCCAGGTTCTATTTCCCTCTGCTCTTCCCTCCTTGTGACCAAAGCATTAATCCGTCCTGATACCATGATCTCCCCCCAAAAATACTGAGGGTTTTATTCCACTGTTACCACTTGGTAATTGGTCTGATTTTGGCTGAACATCATAGTTCGGTTCACTGCATTTGTTGAGTAGTTTGATAACTATTTTTCGAGGGTTTGTTTTCCTTCCAAAGAGAAAAGCTGTCCTCATTTGATCATGACACTCAAGCTGGTGAAAATTGCTGTATTCACTACTGTTTGTACCAGCTGAAGTGATGACTCGCTACTTGCACTTTTAAATGCTATTGAAAAACAGTCATCTATAGTATGAGACAAAATGTTCATAAAGGATAATTATCAAATTGTAGTATTCTTTTATCCTTCAGCTGTATTACTGATATAAAATGTGTGGAAAATATTATCATTTTAAATCATATTTTATAGAGAGAGTTATCTGATTACCACCAAAAGTCTTTGCAGCAGTTTTTAATTTAGCCTTATGCATTTTTAACATGACAGCTGGAGCACAGCATGCATATGGCATACTAATAGAAAGAAGGCTCGTAGTTGGTTCAATCTATCTGTTCTGGCAAAGAAAACAGAAAATAAGCAAAAATGTTTAAATTGCGTATTGCTGGATAAAAGCAATCAACACTGCACAGCAAACTAAAGCGGAGTTCAGAGATTATTTCATTATTCATCCTCCAGTTTGTTTTTCAGAGACTAGCTAGCTTTTTTTATTTGTTTTCAATTGAACTGCTGTGGCGTACACTGAGAGATTTATGATTTACCTACCACACAGAAAGTTATGCTGCAAATGCGGCTGCACTGTCAACTCCATTTTCGGTTACTCCTCGCTTTGCAAACAAGAAGTCCTCTTGAGTTGAAATTTCCTCTATTTGATCATGACATATAGGTGCTTGTTTGTTTCTACAAAACTGGGTCTTAGTCAGCCTTCTTGAAGCTAGTGTTTAAAAACAAACATTCAGCAAGCGATCAAGAACATGAAAACAAAAGTTTCATTTTATTATTTATTCATATTGGAAAAAGAAGAGAATCAATGTAGAGAGATCACTGCTTTTAGAGAAAGTAAGTTCACCAGCTTTAAAATAATATGTATTAGATTCCCCCACTCTGATGATATTCTCAGTGGGATTTTTCTGGTAGGTTTCTTTTTTTTCAAACTGAATTTTAAAATGTACAGGGTTTCTAGGTAATAAGTTACATGGTATATTTTATGCAGCTATCTTGATGAATAAAGTGGATTCAAAATGAACTGAGTTCCAGCAAATATTGAACTTAAAAGAAAACAACACAATAACTAGTCTAAAAGTATAAGAAAAACATTGTTTCTCATTGTTGTTCTCTTTTTAAAGGAAAACAAGAACCTAATGCAAACAAAAAAATTAAGGTATCTTAGTTGGCAGTTTGGGGAATGTAGGGTTAATTTTAATAGATATTAAGTTTCAGTTATGATCTAAATTTAACATTTTTTTTCCTCTTAATATTTATTATATCAAATAAGGAAAAGTGATTTTCAGAAACTAATTTTTAATTCAAAATTTTATATGGTTATCACTCTGAGAATCAGGAATGCTTTCTTGTCTTTCGATTTCCTCACAAATTCAGTGTTTTTCTACCATGTTGCAATTGTACATTCATTGTTTTTTTGGCTTATTTTAGTCTATTCTCAGGCAGCTGAGTTTGTTTGACACCGTGCTTTGGGCTTGCATCATGTTCCCAACTTCACTTCTAGCAAACTGGCCAAGTTTTGAGAAGATTCTTCTTTCTTACTGGAAATAATGACCCTGAGCTGTACTTGTAAGTTGTATTTGAAACGCACAGAAGGAAAATGTTCTATAACTTAGACATAATTTATTTTGACTAGTAACAGAGTTCCTTTACAACGCTGTGGAAAACTAAGGGAAAGTCAGATTGAACAGATCTGCAGTGAAACATCATCCTTTGTTAAACAAGCCAGCTTCCTGAAACATAAATGCTTTAAATATTACTGTCATTAAATACATATCATGTATCTGTTAAGGGAGATTAAAGAAGAGCAATAGTCTTCACCTTACCTGAATAGCTGCTAGTGCTTAATGTGACTTAGACTCAAATTTTCATTGAAGAAGGTAAATAAAGAGAAAATTTTCCCTTTATGGGCTCAAGTTGCCTATCTTAAAGTTAATGACCTCTAAATCAACACTTGGTGGTACAGCACATGAGAAATTCAGGCAGAGGTGGAAATTTAAACACCTATTGACATTCTGAAGCTGTTTGCTTTCTGACCTTTCATGACAGAATGAGTTCAGCCAGCAAACAAGAGGATGCCAGAATCTGCTGCAGAAACTGACTGCAATTATGAGACTAGAAAAGGAAACAAATACTTTAGGCAATATTTTAGATTGCAGATGGTGGGCAGATAATGGATGCAGTATTTAACAGCAATGTGTCATTCAGGTATTATTTTAAAAGGTCATGCCTGCGTGAGATGGGAGTGGTTGTAATGTTGGCAGAGTCACTTATCTGAAGTGTTTTCTACATGTGAAAACCTGTAGCTGTATAGTATTTGTGGAATAGAGGTATCCAAAAATAGTATTTCTGGAAATTTGATTGCTGTTTGTTATACCTGAGGAGGTGTTAAATACAGTTCATAAAATGATTACAAGTTCCAATTTGATTTCTTCATAGACTCTATGTCACGTTTTTTGAATGTAATCCTCTACAGGTAGCAGTTAATTGTTAATGTGAACACATTCAATCTGAATCACCTTGTTTATAACTTGCTACATGTTATTTTAAATATGTATTGTTATATCTCTTGAGGTACTTGTGCTCCTGATATTTGAAAGACTTTGATCAAAACAGCGATGAAGATTTACTGCAAAGAATTGCAAAAATATACAGAATCTCCATTTGCTTTTTTTTTGTTCCATACTCTTTGGGTCTTCTCTAAGCCCTAAAGAAACTCAGTGACTTTGGATCAGGCCTTTCATTGTCCTGGTTCAAAGAGGGTGATGCAGTCACTTTTCTTGTCAATTGCTGTTCTTGGGAAATCAGAAAACCAAGTGAATGTTCTTTCCTAACTTCAGTGCCCCTTTTATTTGATTTGTGTTCTAAGGGGAAAAAAGGACTTGTAAGAACTGTAAGAAATTTATCAGATGAACATTGTATCTTTCACAATTTTTCAAGTACTTTTTATCTTAGTGGTAGTTTAGCAATGTAAGAGAAAATTATGAGGCTCTGAGAGCAATTCTGTAGGAATTTTTGGGTCAGACTATGAGAAATGTGTCCTCTTTGATTTAACTGATACTTGCACAGTAGATTTGGGCCTGCCTACCATGTGATCCAAAGTTACCTTATTTCTCTGGTAAGTTTTGCTGTTATAGGACAGCAGGAATTGCTCCTGATTGGGAGCTGCCCTGAAGGATGATTCCTTCAGGTGTGCAGCTGCAGCACTGCAGAAGTTTTGTTAAACAGATTTTTTCATAAAGCAATTTGGACATGCAGAACGGGTCTTGCAAGATTCACATATACAAACTGATCCCTCATCTCCTTAATTTGTGTCAAGTGTATTTTACAAAGTGTTTTTTTAAGAATGTGAAAGGTGGACCATGGCACAGTATCTTCAGTTTCCAGATGTAACTGTCAACTTCAACAGTCATTCCACTGTAGCAGCCTCAGACTTATTCACACGGGCAGCAGACACATGCAGACTTTCAGTCTTTTGAATCTTTAAACAATATTGGTTCTGTGTAATTGGCTAAAACAAATCCACAGTGCTACCCTGGTGATATGAATAATATCTGAAACCTAGAAATAGAATATGTTAGGAATAGCTGAAGTATTTTACTTTTCTGCTGGCTTTGGCCTATGTTATATTTATAGAATTAATCTCTGAAAAAGTTGGAGCTCTGGAGTTTTTTTTTCTTTTTTTTTCTTTAATAATTTATATTGCAGAATAATAAGTCTTGGTAAAGTACTTCTGGAGGATTATTTCACTGATCAGGTGGTTGTATGTACTTGACCTTCAGTCCCATGTGACAACATACATGAAGAACAGACTTTATCCTCTAAAAATACACTGTTTGTTGTGTCCAATTCTTTAAATATCATCTGCCTCCCTGCTATTCACTTCATACTTAAGTGATTCTTATTCCTGCTAGGATGAATACACGTAACTCTTATTTTGCAGAATGATAATGCATTCACAATACCTACTGCAGTTATTTTTTTTTCTTCAATACACTAGTGAGGATAGTAATTTTGTGGCAGAGAAAATGAAGGTAAGATAAGGTGAGGAACAAAGTTCTTGTGGTCAGAGTGAGAGTCCCCTTATCTGCTGCTTTATGGTGCCAGAGGAACCACTAGCACCTGGGGGCATCCTTCCCTGCTCCATATGGGTAAGTCCCGCTAACTTTATTCAGATTGGTCTGCCTCTTGGACAAGAACTTTGAGTATAGGTTCGGCCACAATGGGAAATCATGAAGTAATATTTGGGTTGGAAGGCAAATGGCAGTGGATTTTGTTCTTACTAGAAAGTTTGCATAGTCAATTCTTATTCACAAGGTCATTTTGTCTGCCTCTGTGCCACTAAGTGCTGTACCAAGCCAGCTCAAGGGAAAGTATATGTTAAAACTGAATTTCAGAGCCTAGAATACTAAGTCTCTGTACAATATTTGCTGAGGGACACTGGTGCTTTGATTATACGTCACGGGAGGGTTATGCATGCTGGCAGCCTTGAGGGTTGCGCCATGCAACTCCCCCAAATGGGTTCTGTGTTCAAAGATCCTGTAAAGGGAAGGATGGCTCCCCAGCTGCCTATGGACATTAGTCGATAGTTTTAAAGCGTTCCTCCCTATTCAGAGTGCAGCAGTGCAGAACAATGTATCAAATTCTGTGAAATCCTCTAGTGCAGAATATCTCTCTTTGGAGGGAGGTGGGTACAGAAATGTGAAACCAAGTGAGCAGCGTGAACAGCTGAACATTGCCTGGTACTTCTCAATAATCAGTGTGCAGGTTTGGATTTTTTGGTTTGTTTTTTTTTTTCCCCCTGTGTGTTTCTCCTAAGAGAAGAGTGCCTGATGCAGAACAAGAATATTTTTTAAAAAATGAAATGCCAGAATACTGCAGTGAATAGCTAATTTGCCCAGCTTGCTAATATTTGGAACAAGCACCAGAAAACTTCTAATTTGCCCAGCTTGCATTGCTGTCATCAACGTTTTTGTATTGTAATCAATAGATTCACTATGTCCCATTAGCCTCTACTAGACTAAACTAATTCCAATGAAGTATGTCATGCCAAATGATAACAGGCTAACAAAAAGCAGCATGTTTTTATATTTGCAAGGATAGAAGGTTTTCTCAGGCACTGAATGGCTGCAACACACAGCTTGGAAGCAAAATGAATGAAGGTTTTCCTCTTAGTCTGTCTTTGGAATGAGGCAGATAGAAGAACAGTTATAATTTGTAGATTGGTTCACTTACTGCTCACTGACCTGGGGAGTCGACAGCCCCCAGAGAAAGGCCCAGGTTCACAAACGTGTTTAGAATCACAACTCCCTTTGAAGTAAATTTAGCTAAAAGGAGTTAAAGGTAAAAATGCTGCTGAAAATGTTGGCTGTACATCTTTACCCTCAAATTATTGAACAACATTCATCTCACTGTGGTCCAGGGTTCTTTTTTCAGTGGCAGCCTGTTCTCACCTTAGCCTACTTAGTTAAACATCCTTGCTCACATGTTGAACAGCAGCCTCCTAATTAAGAGTAGAAGTAAAAGTCTGTGGAGGATTGGAAAAGGGAACATTAAACTAGAATTCAAACTTTATAAAAGATTGTCTGCACATACAGAACTTCACAGATCATTGAGTTCCAGTTCCTGCCCTCTGGTGCTGGAGAATCCTACAAGATGAGTTTGCTGCTAGTTTCTCTAAATTTTCAGGTTTTATCTAGCATTATTTACTTTCTTTACAAATGTGCTGAAAAAGTATTTTATACATGATTTTACAAAAAAGTCTAAAACAATAATACCATAGAGGTGGAGTGTTTCAGCATTCTTACACCTATTACCACTACTTTATTAAAGCATTTATAAGGACAAAGTTTAAATATTTACAAGGTTTACTCTGACTTGGTGTGTGGATATTAATCACTTTGTCATGTGATAAGTTTAGAGAAGAAAATACATGTATATACATACATGCTGCCCTCTAAAATTCTAATTTACTTTCCCCAAATATTTTATAATATTATGCATTACATATGAAAAGTTGAAGTAGGAAAACTTTGTGACTAAAAATAAAAAGCAGGACTTTCTCCACCAAAGTTATGTCAGGATCTTCTACAGATAAGCAACATCATCAACCAGTTGTGGTGTCTTTAACTGTGGAGGATGATGCTAGAATACTTAACTCTTGTTCTTATGGAGGTTGGGACTCGTATTTATACCTTCTTGCTATCACCTTTGTGTTTTTAATGTGAGACACTTTACACGTGTTTCTTTTTTTCTCTTTGTTATGCCCTAAAATCAGCTCTTGCCAATTCTTAAGGTTATATTCCTTTAGTAATTGACTACTTGTATTAAGATGCTGGAGGCCTTTGGCTTTATCCAGTGCTTTGTATTTTCAAGGTCTCTAGTATTGTCTTGTGCTTATACTCTTGAGATTCCTGCTTTAAGTTGTAGAAAGCATGTAACCTGTGTTATTGAAACGCTAGTGGCTCTGCAAAGATTCACTGTGCTGTTTTGAAGGACATGCTAGACTGATGGTCAACTGATACAAATCAGTGGACGTGCACAAACTTTGTCAGGGCTCTGCTAACTTGAACCATCTAAATATGTTGTCCTCTTTTTAGATATTACTCTCTCCCATCAGATTACAATTTAGTTAAGTTTTTCTCTGTGAAGTGGTATAATTTTGTACACATGTACTAATTGACTGTATTACACTTGTTAGAATGAACAACTTCATTCATAATCCAGTCTCAATGCAGAATTGTTACTGTTCCTTCTGGGTTCCTTGATGCACTGCAAGTGTGAGATTCACAGTGTTATATCTTGCCAATGGCTTTGTCATACTTCCATAATAATTTTTCATTTTCTGACAATTACTTAATGTACTGTTTTGGTGCACATATGCAATGATAGCAGTGATGTGGCATCTGTGAAGACACAGTTTGAAGAATACTTTGTTGTTTGGACAAATAGTTCATCAAATTGCTTTATGTAGGAGGCCACCAAGTACCTAACCAAAACTGCTGTTCTCAATCAAAATTGATAGGTGTGGCGCACAGTACTGACAACCTCTCATCACTCTGAAGATGGTGGTTTATGTTTTCCTTTGATTAGGGACATTTAATTATAGTAAAGGTATGGTCCTGCTGTAGTAAGTGAAAAACTCTTATGTCAAAATGTTGATTTTTCTAAACACTCTAAAATCTGCACATTAATTCTGTGCCAGATGGAGGAACATTGTTAAGGTTTGAACTTAAGGAGCTCATTAAAGACATTCCATTCAAATCAGCATTTTTTTAACATTCTTTCAAATGTATTTGGACATTTGCAGAGATCAAATAACCTTATCAACCTATCTCCCTCCCAATTCACTTCTCTTGTCTGATTTTAGTGCTAACTTTCCTAGGATACAGGGCAGTTACTGGAGGAGACATCCCCTGGCTGAAACTAGGCAAGATAGAGCTTTTTGTATATTGAGTCAGAAGAAGTAGTTAACCTCAATTAGATTAATCAACACAAATATTTGTGCTTGAGAATCAGCTGTGGTGCAGCTGTCTATTTTGCCAGTTGGTGACTGCTAAATCAGAGCTGTCTCCGGCTCCAAACATTGCCTAAGGGCTCCTACAAGTGAAATGCATACAGTGGCAGGCCAGTGTACCCAATAAAGTAGTCCCTTCTTATGTGCATTTGAACAGTAAATTATACCCATCCTTCATTTGGAAAGCAAGGTAAATTTTCAAGTCTGTTTTTCATCTCAGTTGCTATGTGGTTAAAACTAATCTGACTCAAACTAATGCTGTTCTGTGAGTAGAGTCTTTCGAGATTTTCTCCTTGGTTTATAATCTTCCCTTTTTAGTGCGCTTACCAGAGATTCAATACAGTTTATTGCACTTGTACACAGGCCCTGCTCCAGGCTTTGCCTCAAGCCTGCTGGATAGCCATCAGCACATCACTTGTATTCCAGCAACTCGACTTTTCTTTCTGTTAACGAGAGTACTCAGGCTGAAACTGCTATAAGATCTTCTGGAGAAAACAGAAGTTCTATTTAATAAGGGAATGTTTCCTAATCTGGTATGCTATAAATCTCAGAAAATCCATCTGAATTATACCTTTCCTTCTACACTCTGTCTTTGTTCTACTGTACACATGACACTGAATCTGAGAGGATTGCAAGAAACTATGAGTAGCTTCTGACAGGTAGCCATCAATGCTGATCTGGAGTCCTGGTGCAACATAAACTCTGGTTCTTGTACTGCTCAGAAGTCAATAGATTTCAGTAGCTCCCTCGAAAAGGGATACGAGATACCACAGATATATTTACTATTGCCCTGAAAGCTTCTTGAATGAACGGTTTATCAAACTGACACCTTGATATCACATATCTCCAAAGAATAATCCACAGCTTGTGTAACGCCTGATTCTGCCAAAATTCTTAAGTATGATGACGCTGAGACAACTCATAAGCTCAGGACTAAGTATGTGCTCAAATGTTATGTTGGCTTACTTCCTGAGTCCTCTTGTTAGTCTTGAACTCAAGTAAAGGTCACTACAGATGGCTGGCATTTGTCCCCCAGTCTTTTGTTTATCTGTATGTTCTTGTATTTCATTACAGTATATATTCCCAGTCACTCTGCCTTCCAATGAAACAATATTCAATTCATGATTGTTTGAGAATACACAAATGCGTTATGTATAATCACATTTGGGAGAAGATAATTCGTGTTTAAGGGAGTTGTGGTTTTTTTTCCCCATAACAGGTGTATAATTCAATTAACATTAATGTTAGCTCTACATATCACTTTACCTTTGCTGCACCACACAGGTAATTACTTTCTGGTTAACTTAAATTCCTTTATAGATGCAATGATGAAGCTACTCTTAATGTGTCTGGAGTACTGTCTCTTGTTTGTAGGATTAGTGAAACCTGTGTCTGATTCCATACATTTAGCATTGGACTGCTTATGAAAATGATGCGATTCCTTCTACTGCAAGTACTCCATTTAAAAAGAATGTTAAAATGAATGAATTAAAACATTCAGAGTTGAGGAGTTCTGGCACAAGACTGGAATCCATGAACACTTTTGCCTGTCCCTAAACAGGATTTCTGCAACTCTTAACACAAGGAATCCTACAAGCAGTTTAGAGGAGTTACTCACACTGGAGCTAAGAATAGATTGTTAAGTGTCTCCATGACCAGGTTAGTGTGCATGGTAATCCCCAAAAATCAATTAAAATCAAATGTTTGATTTTTCCGCTATTCAAGATTTTTAACTGGGTTATGGCTATGTGAGCCTTTTTATTATGGTACTGTGTTTTGGATGGAAAAACAAGTTTTCTGTGCATCAGTGAGCTTGGTAGGATACTGTGAAGTGTCTTCCACCTACACTAGCAGAGGGGAAAGAGAACTTATGCCACTGTTGTTTAAGAGTAGACTTTACATGGCACCTCCTTGTGCACTGATTTACACAAGATCTTTTGGGGCTCCTTCTTTGCCTAGGCAAATCAGTAGCTGTATCTACTCTGCTTGTTAGTTGAGTCTAGCTATTCTCAAAAGTTAAAAGTGATGTATTGACAAAATCCAAGGACTCTTGCCTGTGGTTTTGGCTTTTTTTTGCGGCTGTTTTTAACTTCTTTCCTTCTTTATTCTGCTCCCTCCACCCAGTAGTCTCAGAAGTGCTTATGGAGCTGAAGGCTTCTTTTATAACACCAATTGATATGTAAAAGCCACAAAATATAAACTTCAAGACACAAACCTAGTTTATTCTCTGATAAATGGTCTTTTGGGGAAAATCAATTACAATGCCAAGACATAGAGTTAAATCATGTCTTTTAAAAGGTCAAATGAAAATGAAAGGTCATACTTCATTTATTCTCTGAGATGAAATACATTTTTTTGTGTTTAGAACTATCTTGGCTCCATACCCCTCTCTATGTGTGTGTGAATTTGTGTACAGGTATGCAAACACACAAACACATGTACCACAAAAATGCATTGAATGCATTCTGTCATGGCAACTTGATCTTCAGCTACCTAGATTTATGATTCATGCCAAATTGAAAGACTTATGTGTGTAAAAATATATATACACACACACACAAAAATATATTCCTGTGAGTGCATAACAAGATGGCAGATTTGGCCAGACCTCTTATTTTGCCTCAACCCCCACTAAAAATCTCTTTGAGGAAGAGAAACAAGAATAAGGAGGGAAAGCAACCTTGGAGCAGCTTTTTCACCATGTAATAAAACATAAGGTTGTTCTTAATTGTTGCTCTAGGGGTAGGTTTGCAGATTTTCCTCTCAAATAGATTCCTGTATGAAAAAAACGAAACTGTGCTGAAATATGTGGACCCTCCTCATTTCTTGGTATAAAAATCTCAAAATGAGAGCCTTGATCTTAGTTTTGAAGGTCTCTAGCTTCAGCTTTATACTACAGAAAGTTTTCTTCAGTGCATGGCTGGCTATGTGAAATTGAATGGTCTTAAGTATGAAGTAAAAAACTAACCATAGCGGTCCCCCTTGGCCTTGAATTTATGAGTTCCTTTAAAATCTACAGCACTATGTAATCTTTGATAAATGTTTGCTGCTGCTGGAACTTAATCTATTGACAAAATTGTGCAGAATGGAGGGGAAATCTGGGCAACCGAAGGTATACACACTGTTGGAGATCTTTACTTAAAACTCAACTTTTTTTTTTTTCCTAGACTGTCAATTTCTTAATTTTAAATAGGTTCTGAGAGTTTATAAGTTTTATGTTTAAAATTCTGCTTACCTTATTAATATGACATGCAAGTTGTTCACTTTTTTGTTTGTTTGCTTTGTAGTGGATATCTTGTCCTTTCTGGGTCTGTCCTTATTAAATTTTGTCCTCGGTGCCAATGTGACTGGCACTGGCTTGAAATCTAAAGTGTGTGTGTGTCTCTGTACATGGATGTCTTTACAGTTACTACTTGTACTTTGGAACAGCACAGGCATCATTCTGAAGACAGCCTATGGTCCATAGGCAAGGCATTTTATGAATTTATTTCTTATTGTGTTCATCCTTGTATTAATCCATCTATACTCATTCTTAGGCAGGAATGCAGAGTGATTTAAATTCTGTTTTCTCTTGGTTTTCTTCCCCGCATGTATTTGATATGCACCAAAATGGACTGGCCTAGGAAGGACATCATAGAGGAACCTGTCAAACTGCATCATCCTGAGAAAAAGATATGAAGCTGTGATACATATGGGGAGGTGAAAGTGATTCTGTTCAGTGCAACCTCAGCAGAATACTAAATTACAGTTCAACTGCTTAAAAATTATTTTGCTTTGTAATAGCTTCAGTAGTGACTCCATGGGTTCTCTTCTCAAGTTTTGGAACAGGAAGGCCCTTGAGCATTTAGAAGAATAAGCACGCTATTTCTTTCTCCCCTGATTGTGAAGATAAGTAGAGCTTCACAGGAGCAAAGTCAGTGTGATAGGAAGTAGGGAGTCTGAGAGGAATAGAAGGCTGCTTTCTTTTATTGTTAGATATTTAACATAAATATTCCCTGACTAGTCAAAAAGTTATTAAGGCATCTCAGATCACTGAAAAGTTTTGTCACCGTTATCATTTGTAAAATCTAGCTGTATATAATTTTACAAAGAGATCTTTTTTCCTTCACATAAAAAAAGAAGCAATAAAGGACTCATCAACTAATCCAGCTAGCTCTTCATATTTCACTTGTGGATCCTTCTAGTAATCAGTTGTCAGGCCGTGCTTCATCCTCACATAACATAATCTCTGGGCAAAGAAAAATAACACATTTCAATTTTAAAATCCTACAGAGAGTAAGTGAACTCGATCCAAAGACTAGTGAAATAACTAAAAAGGCTTCCTTTAGCCTTGATATGGGTTTTGGATTACACCCTTTTGCTAAGGGTGCTATTAGATCTTTCAAGAGCCTTTCTTTACTTGCTAGTTTCTGGCAGCTTCCAGCTTTTGGATTTTGGATGTTGTTTGAGGAGTTTAAATCTGCATAAAGGAACAGATGTGATTCTTCCTAACAGAACTTACTGCACATTGTTCTAAGCACCTACAATAGACAAAAAGATGTGGCTAGCTCAGGTGACTTGAATCTATAACTAGATCTGGCCTGCAGCAATTAGTAAAAGGGGAATTTGTCAGATTGCTATGTATATAATGGAGAACCTAATGATTACAAGAAGCTAAGATGACCCACATAAGCTAGCTCTGTGTGGATTCTAGCCGCAGCTTCCTCCAGGTTCTTTCACAACATGTATGCTGGAAATTACAGAGCAAAGCTCTGCTCTTACTCTGTATCTTTCCCTTCCACAAGACATAAGAGTTAGCTGACCTTTCCAATTCATAGTTGGCAGGCATCCAGCTGTCCATCTCAGATGCGTTGTTTCTTTTATGTGACACGGATAAATGCATGCCAAGAAAATTTTCATCTCGGAGGATGAGTCCTGACTAACTATTGTCTCAACAGAAGTTTAGCAAAGACTAGAGGTTTATAACTGGACTGCATTGCTGACTTCATTAGAAAAAATGCATTAACCTCTTGCAAGCTTGTAATCTATGTGCAGTAAAATGAAGGCACTAGGAATTACTTTGCTATATGGCAGAACTTCAGAATATCATGATCATGGATGTTTATTTGATTAAAATATTTGAGCAAAATGGGCATGTAACGAAAATAAGGCTGATCAGGAAAATCTGTTTGAGAACCCAGTAGCAAAATGGGCATGTAAGAGAAAGTCAGGTGTTTCTTTGCCTAAATCTTGTATGCCTGGACTTTTACATGCAGATACTTAATTTCAGGCCATTTCATTCCAGCTGAGATGCAGCATGTAGTATCTCAATATTAGGTTAATGGAATTATGGGCTTTCTTAAACATAGGTACTGTTTGTTCTTATCTGCCTGAAATATAGCACACAGATTTTCCTTGTGCCTAGACATCTTCCATTAAATAAAAAGCATTTGGACATGTCTCGACTCCACAGTATTTTATATTTATTACTATTTCATCGCTATATTGAAAAAGAGTTCTGGAAAGAATTCTCACTTCTCAAGGTTCTGTTTCCTGTCAGCCAGTGAAATCACCTAATTTGTCTGATAATTTGAGATATTCTACCACATACATTTCCCCTTCATCGAGGTTTAATTCTGTTAGGCTTCACTTACACATTTCTGACTAACTGGGCAAGATGTCTTAATAATCAGTTTTGCAGAACTCAAGGAATAATTTAGGCCTGGAAAAAGGCTGCTTCATCTCAATTTGTGATTCATTAAAACACTGGAATTTCGAAATTTTACTTATTATCCTCTTTCAATCTTTTCATCAGATGCCACAAAATGTGTTGGAGAGAATGTCTTTTTATATTGTTAAGTTTATGGAAAGATGTGCTGAGACATTGGTGCAACTGTATGATAAGGTAGTACGACCAATTCTAGATTATTGCAACAGGAGAAATGATGAGAGAAAATAATTACACTAATTTATGTGAGTGTTTCTGCTCTGTGAAGGGAAGCTCTGTAGTCACTGGAGCTTCAGCAGGAGCAAAGTAAAGTAGATTCTTTATTTCCTCTTCTGCACCATCAGATCTTGTATTTGTGGAGGAACTTACAACAATTTTGGAACTAATTCACCCTAGGCTTTCAAAGGTATATAGATAAATTACTAACTTCAGTGGAACTGGAGCTCTGCCCTTGGTCTTCTGCCAAAAAGGACTGTTGGGATACCAAGTTCTACAAGTTAGCCAAATAAGCCACATATGTACAAGTTACTTCATATATTTGGGACTGTGAAAACGGGAAATAGCAGAATAAAAGGACACAATAGGAAAGCTATTTCATTTGAGGAACAGTTAAAATTATAACATTGCTATGTTTCACTGCTCAGTATGCAATCCATCTGTTTAACTCCTTTATGTCTTGAGTGTCCTTGTGGCTAAAGATTTGATGTTAACAAAATTTTATTACACGAGTCCATGATAGTAAAATGTTCTCTTTTAGTACTGTGAACTGAAATTCAGTGTTTCCATTTGTTTTTAGCAGCTAGCATAATAGAATAATTTCTACAGTGATGTCCTCCAGTTGTCCTCTGATGAAATCTAAGCTATCGTGCTGTGGGGCAGAATACAAAAAGGTAATTTTCATGGGGGCACATCTCAGGAAACCTTAGATAAAACTGTTTTGGGTGTAAAATGCATGCTCGCCAGTCTCGTAACCTCAAAACATGATTGTATTTTACAATGAATAAATAAGTTATTTTTTCTTTGTGATATATTACTGTACGTAAAAAATAAGAAAAGTTATTTTTAGAATATTGATCAACGTCTAGGTAAAATGGAAGCATCACTTCAACCTTCTGTATTCTGTGTATTTATATCTGCCTTTGTAAGCGTGTTTGTATGTACATATGCTCACTCACTCTCTCCCATCCCTCCCCCACAATGGGATTGTTCAGCCTGTAAAGAAAGAAATGCAGATCAGCCATTTTGATGCAGGCTTTGTTTTAATTTAATTGTAAGTATCATTCAGTGCACTGGAAATTAGAATGAAAAGTTATTATTTTAGGAACAGGATAATATTGTTGGTACTATTAGTATAGAACGAAGGCCAAGCTGCGAAAAGGTATTGAACAGATAGCTGTGGAGATAGGGAGCCTTTGCTTTTTCAGGAAATTAGATAGTATTATAGAACAGCCATTTCACGTTGCTGAAATCTGTTCCACCACCACAAATCACATCAGAGTCCTTCCTTATCTTCTTTTGCAAAACTATGCTTATGGGTCAGAGTTCAGAGATCCAAGAAAACCCACTGGGATGCTGTTGCCTCGAAAATATGGGGAGCACTCAAATACCACGCTGATGTGCTATTAATATAAACCCTAGAGTAGAGAGAATCCCCTTTCCTACAGAGAGCATAACACACAGATTATTTCTAGCAATGATGCTAAAATGAGTACAATCTGAGCAGAATAGGTATCTTCATGTCTTTTCTTTCAGAAAGTGAAGTAGCTTTGAATTCTCAGAACTTAAGTGGCACTATGACACTGAGAGATCACATGCAGCTTCTGAAGGTACCAAAATAAAAGGGAGAGACACACAATGGTGCAAAAGAAGGGAATTACTCCTCCATCTTTTGTGCAGAAGGTACCTCAAGTACCCAGCTTCAGATCTTGGCCTCTTTTCACCAAATCTCAGGCAAAAATGTAGTTTATACCCTACTTTGAACATTCTTGCAGCTTTCATGGTGTACACTGGGTACAAAAGAAGGGAGGAAAGAGTGCAGAAAGTTTCCTTTATTTGTTCCCAGTGTAGTAACTACCTGCTTTGACTTTTCACTAGGATTAATGCAAATAAACAGGATAATTTTGCTACCAGCTTCTCCATGTGATTTTGTGTATGAATCATCAAAGTTTTTCTGATTGTTTAAAAAAAAAAATCTCTCTTTATTCCTTAATTTTGAACTTTTACAACCAAAAGACAAAAAGATAGATCTAAGTGCATAGGAGATGCATGCAGGATCGTAAGTACATGAATTTGGAATAAGCCTTTAACCAAGAATTCTTTAAAACAAGTTGTGTATAGCAGGTATAGCTGAGTAAAGGGAGGTTGCTTGTAAAGGAGATAGTGTGTGATCCTCTTTTGAGTCCAGGCTTTCACAAAGGTGGGAAGAAATGCTCCCAGCCAGTCAAAGAAATTGATACTCACGCATTGTACAAAAGGACAAATAATGCCAGATATTTGGAAGAAAAATGTTTCCTAGGAACAAATAGGAGGAGCAAATATAAACTGAAAAAAAGGTGTATTGAATGAAGTATTCATTGTGGAATGATTGTCCTGTGCTACTGTGTGACTGTTGGTTGTCTTTTGTTGTTTCAGACTGTTTCTGCTAAGCCTGCAGATAGATATAGTCTGTGTCTGTAGGAGTGGTAAACTTGCTGTCACTCGAATCTTTCTCTGATGTATTCAAAACTGCAACAAGGTAAGTGCACTGACTTTATTTTCAGTTTTGAAGTGTGATAAAGAAAACTCAGGAAAGCAACCAGCAGAGAAGCAGACATGTAGTCAAAGCTTTTTGTCTTTGCCCAAAGAAAGTATGATGTGCAAAATTCAAAAGGGAGAAAGATTTGTGAACATTTATGAGTTGGTGAGGTCATGCTTGTACTTCCTTCTTTTCACAACATGCTCTTTGAATGTCTCCATAAATTCGTGTCTGCCCTCCCAGAACAGATGGCTAAAAGAGATTTGCACCAAAAGCTCTAGATTTATGCTTACCAATTGCTGAACCCAGAAGCACTGAAAGATTTGCTGTTGTAGTTTGACTTGAATGTTTATGTCAGTTCCCATCAATATAAGTAATGTTTGCGTAGTGTGAATTTTGGCATGAACAAGAATAAAGAACATTGGCTTTTGAGGCGATCTAAAAGCCATTATTGTAGAGCAAGCAAGAAAGAACAGCTGTTACCTCTCATAGAGAACTTCTGTGACTGCATCCATGTCATAGGAAAAGGAACTCCCCTGAATTTGTTTTCTTGAGCATAATCAGTGGCAGAGAGGCATGGGGGGATAGCACAAGGATGGAAGAATGAATGGGCAGGGACCTCATCTTTATTCCTGTCAGAGCATTAACAATTGTATTGGGTTTGCATGGCAAGGATTTTGATAGCATGACTCCATGGAAACCTACAGTGGAGCAGGTTGTGAAGAACTGCAGCCCACGTGAAGGACTCATGTTGAGAATTTCATGGAGGGCTTCCTCCAGCGGGAGGGATGTTGTGCTAGAGGAGGGGAGGAGTATGAGGAGTGCATTGCTCAGGGGATGAGGTAGAGAATACTGGGAGTAAAAGTTAAGCCTGGGGAGAAGGAACACGTAGGAGAAAAGTGTTCTTTTTAGGATTTGGTTTAGTTTCTTGCTCTAGTTTGATTGGTAATAAATTAACAGTCTGTTTTGCCTGTGGTGATAATTGATGACTGATCCCTCTCTCATCTGTACCTGGGAGTTTTGCCTTTGTTTCTTTCTATTCTCCTCCTCAGAAGGAGGAGGAGTGAGTGAGCAAGTATGTGGTTCTTTGTTGCTCACTGCGGCTAGCAGCTATGTGGGTCTTTGTTGCCAACTGGGGAGCTCAAAACTGCAACACTATCAAAGACGAGTGAAATCACTACTTTTTAGGTTGCTCCTCTCTTTCATAGAGGACACTTGGCAGATTTATATAGAGATGGGAAAAGGCAGAGGCATTTATCAGGGTGTATAGCAGCTCCATGCTACAGAAAGACACAGCTGAAAATGTTAGATGCTTATGGTATCTGTTTATGTTTATAGCTGAATGTGACCCTTGTTTCTGTTCCATTGCACACAAATCATATTAAAGTTGAAATGTAACCAGTATGGAATGACTACTAAATAGCAGAGTTTTCGCTCTCTAAGCCAGTCTTAGTCAACTTGTCTCGTTTGTTTCCCCAGCTTGTGTTATTAAAATGGTTTATTTTGGCTTTTGGATACTCAGTATCCTTAATAGCTATGCAGTCGTTTTCCCTAGTTATCTGGAATCATCAAACACTGATGACAACAGTGACTCCAGCAAGCTCCCTTTGGACAGCAGTTGACATGAGGCTGATGTACATCTGTACTTCAGATCATCAGGGCATAGACCCTGTAAAAAGCAATTGTAGTGGGGACTGAGAGTATATCAGAGGATGCAGACCTCTGTGAATAGAAATTAAGACAGCATTTGCCACCTTATTATCCACTATCAAATAAAAGAAAAAGTCTGGCAACAAATTTTAACTGATTTTAAAAAGACACAGATATGATTTTAATCTAAATTACATTTACTGACTCTCTACAGGGTATGCTTACTGATTCTTCACTAGCATTTACCCAATTAGTATGCAGAAATTATCACTAATTGGAGACATACAAGAGACTGACCTTGCTGTTGTTCACAGAGCAAACTCTAATCCATTTAAGCAATGTGTTAAAGAGGTGCTTGTGGAGCTGAACCAGTGTAGCCCAGTGACGCAGAAGTCGAAGACAGCTACTCTAAGCTGCATACAATACTCAACCTTTGTGAAACATGCTTTTTAATGGACAAGCATGCTGATAAATTTCCAGGAACGGATGTAATAATTTCAGTTAAAACTGTGGACAGTGATACTGGATGACTGATCCCTCCCTGTCCTCATCTGGACCCAGAAGTTTTGCCTTTGTTTCTCTCTGTTCTCCTCAGAAAGAGGGGGAGTGAGTGAGCAAGTATGTATATGACTAACCTTAAAGGTTTTTATTTTTTTTTAATGTCTATAGGATGGAATGTTCTTGTTTAATTAGGGATGAAACTTTGAGAGATTGCTTTTTGTGGAACTGAGTGATTAACTGCTTTGAATTTCTCAGGTGCATGCTGCCCTTTAGGAGGAGTGTATACTGTCCTAATAAAGAGTAGGATACCAGAACATACTATGGAGACTTTTTTCCTCCCTGCAAAGTACTGCATGCAAAGGTCTGAAGCCAATTGTCCAAAGCCAGGAAGCATATTTTAGGTGTAATTATTTCAAGCTTCGTCTCTTTGTCACAAAAAATATGGCACTCGCCTTTAGTACATTTAGTACCTGAATACTGCTTAAGAACATTCAGTGTTCCACAGTGACACCAGTTTGTACCCAACGCCGCATCCAACCTGAGTAATAATAAATCAGTCATGTGAACTGTCACTACTGGGTGAATTAGTAGGCATTAAAGGAAAGTTTATGTCCTTGTAGGTGTGAGAGTTTATGAAGGAAACATTATACATGCTTGCCGTGTTCTCCTCTTTCTTTGCAATCCCAGTTAGCCACTGTTGAGCTAGATTAAAACTGTGCTGTGACCTAGTGCCGCTACTCTCACTTACATTGTTATGTTCCAGGTGTCTCTGCAGAGATGATTATAGACAATCATGTATTCATGCTGCTGATTAACACTGATTTGGGAGCCCACCAACCACTGTGCCTAGCACATTATAATGCTGTGTCTAAATTAATTAGCCATGCTAAATTCAGTGGGCAGAGAGCCACACTGATGTGGCTGCGCGGTTTCCAGACGGAAGCTGGGTCTTGATCCACCAGATTGAGCACTGGCAGAGCTAACGTGATTGTCTGCCTCCATTCATCTGAATTGTTTGTCTCTTGGCAAACTGAGGAAGAAAAGATACTACTGGATCGGCAAGGCTTGGTTTACATTTGGAAGGTTCTCTTTCTAAACACGATGCACTGGAAATGCTTATTTCCTCTGTATCCCCCCTTCCAAAAGGAAAAAAAAAAGGGTTCTGCATAATTCTGAAAACCTATGTAAGTATATCAAGTAGTCTGCTGTTTATCCATAAGCTATCAGACATGCTAGATCTATACAAAGTTGAATTATTAAGAACGCTTTTTATGGTGATATAAGGGTATAAAATGGGTGCAATTAAAGGTACAAATCAGCATGTAATGTGGTTTAAAAAGGCTGTCCACCTTCTGCACATAAACCTTTTATCAGTTTGGGTAGCTTTTTCCATTTCAGACCTGGCAATAATTCATGTGCCCAAAAATGTTTCAATGTTTCTGTAAAAATATTCTGACTGTTACGGAGTTTTCCTGTGAAACATGAAACTGTCAAATGTAGCAGCAAAATGCTTATAATTCCAGTCTTACGTGGACTAACTGATGACTTCTGTGAAGAAGCAGAGTAATTCATAGCATGAATATAATGTCGAGAGGCCATTATTGATTCAAGGACACAGTGACATTCACAAATCTGCCAGTAGGGGCTGCCACACAACTCATGGAATAAATGCATTAAGAAAAAATTAATAAATTGTTTCACAGAAAAGAGCATGTGGTGGAATTACCCCAAGGGACCTAAATATAGTGTTTTACCAGATGGACTGCAGGAAAAACACCATCTGATTAGAACAATGTTGACTTTTCCATATGACTGTTGCTGTGCATTAACTTGTCTGTACTAGAATTTTTTTACCTATCTCCCACTTTGTTTAGGAAAATTCTTCCTTATGCATTTAGGTTTCTCCTCTTTTTATATTCAATGCTCGCTTCTGTGAGAAGCTTAGGGAGAACTTCATTAAATTGAATAGAGTAGATACAACAGAGGGGAAAAGAAAAATTAACTACTGAAGTCTGCTGGCTTGTTTTTGTTTGTTTTATTCTTTCTTTGTGATTAGTGTCACTGTCAAATAAAAGTGAATTTCTCAGATATAAATATGGGCATCCTTCAGGCTTTACTCCCTCTTCCACAGCCCACTGGACAAACAGTGGAGATTGATTATAGTCTTGTTCAAGGCACTCTGAGTGCTTTCTTCCTGAGTTCAAATCACTGTCCAAAAGCACAGTGTGTAGACAGTACTTTTTGTGGTGAAATTATAACAAATATGATTTAATTGAATTTGAAACCTGCTAATTTTAAAATATTCAGTTGCAGAAACCTTATCTAGCAAGGACAAGTTTAAGGTCCTGCACTTGCATAGGGTCAATCCCAAGCAGAATTAAAGGCTGGGCAGAGAATGGATTGAAGGCAGCTCTGACTAGAAGGACTTGGGAACTTCATTACTTCTCATTGTGTTCCAGCTATACATGGTCTAAATTCTCTATTAAGTACCAAAATTCCTTTCAACAAGGTAAGAAAGCAGCAGTAAGAAATATGTGTTTGTTTTATGATACCTACTTCTGGAGACCTTAATTCTTTATGAAAAAACACCAGTGAAATCAATACAAGCCCTTAGTGTATAGAAAACTAAATGATTCAATCCCTTGTAGGTTTTTTTTGCAGCTTTTTGTGTTTGAAGTTCTAAAATTTTGTTGCCTCTGCTAGGATGGTCATGGATATTGAGAGCTCTTATGTATTATCTGGTCTAGCAACCATCCACCTGTGAAACTCCAGTTAACTCCATTTGGCTTCAATCAGAGCAGCTCTATGAAGTGTTCTCCGTGAAGCACAAGATTGCTGGTACTTGTAGTCAGACAGCCCAGCCAGGTATTGGCTAGTGCAAAGTTCATGGGGACGCTGCAGACACTGTGTTTTGCCGGCACCATGGGTTACAGACCCCTGCCAACATGCTACCAATGATGACTATTGTGGTTTAATGCTTTGTATTTAGTTTGGTTTTAAATGCTTGAATTTTACATGGCTAGTTTTAATTAAAACGCAAGCACAGTGAGGAAATTTTACCCTTTGGCACCAGATTACTCTCCTAGATACTATAAAAGTAAATAAGCATTAATCTTCCCTAGTGAGAGGAGCTGTACAATTAACATCCTGAGACAGAGCTGCAGACCAAGAGTCAACAGCAAGGAGCTCTGCAGTGAAGTTTAATATGTAGAACTGTTTTGTGGGAGGATTTTCTATAACTGCAAGAGGGTTTTTGCTCTGCAGCAGGTTAAGGGGTGTTGGCCCTGGGGAGTGAGGGGCACTATAACTCACTCTGTTACAGACATTAATGAAAGCAGTCCTAAACATACATAGCGATCTCCAAGCTTGTGGCTGGGCCATGGTTGCTCTGATTGTCATTGCCACATTGCAATCAGTCTCCTAGAGGTGTGAAAGATCCTTAATTAATTAAGTTATCTTACAGTCTACTCAGGAAGGTGATTGAGTTGCCATCCCTGGAGGTGTGGTTGGACTGGAAGATCTCAAAAGTATTTTCCAATCAAGCAATTCTATTAATCTAGTTAGAAATGCATGTTAGCATCATTGAAACAGTATGAGGACCTTTTACCAGGTCACTGTGAAGGTTAGTACAATAAATATTCTTGAGCATCAATGTAAATCTAAACCCACAAAACATGAGTGGGAAGACTCTTATAGAAGTTGCAATCAGCTTTATCATCCATAATTTTTTTAGATTAATACTATATGGATCATGGTTTAATTCATTGCTATTCTCTGTCCTACCTCTCAAAGTCTCCAGTTTCAGATATCTACAGAGAGATTGGACTCCTCCTATGATAATTAGTTTTTCTTTCAAGGACTGTGTATTACCCTTCAGGGTTTAAATTGAGTGAGGATGGCTGCAATCCTTCTAATGATTGATATCAAGATCCTCACAGTTGCAGTGGATTAATACAGTGTATCATGAGTAAACATAAACAGTAGCTATATCCAGGGACCATATTACAAGCTTATCTTCAAGCAACCAACAGGATACTAAGGAAAAAATATTCACTAGACTATGCCCTTGTTATGGTTTACCTCCAATCACTAACTAAGGACCACACAGCCACTCACACATTCTTTCCATCATGGTGTGATAGGGAAGAAAATCAGAAAGGAAACTTGTGGGTTGGGATAAAGACAGTTTAATACAATATCAAAGTAAGAGAAAATAATAACAATATTAACAATAAGATATAAAAAAGTGAATGATGCACAGTGCGATTTCTCACTCCCTCAAAATTGATACCCAGCCTGTTCCCAAGCAGGGATTCCTCCACCTTCTGGCCAACTCCCCCAGTTATATACTGAGCATGACGTCATATGTTACCAAATACCCTTCTGGCCAGCCTGACTCAGCATTTGTAGCATTTCCACAGAAACGTATGTTATGAGTTGCCAGATAAAGTTTAATCTGCCCAATAATTCTAACTGCGAGATGATTTATATGACCCTGTGATTGCTGATAAGAAATAATTAATGAAATATCCACTTTTCCCCTGCACCTTCATTGCTTCCCTTGATGTGATTAGAAAGCTAAGCAGTGGCAGCTCTCCTAAAACACTGCAGCCCAGCCACAAAGAGACAGCTTGGCATTTAGCCAGAGAAATAGCTCAGGCAGGAGAAGTTAAGAGCCACATAGTGTCATATTTTTCTGTGAGAGATGATGGGAGACAAAGACATTAAAAGCAATATTTGGCTGCCTGTCCAAGAGCCTTTGGCCTTGCCCTGCAGAAAAGTCCAGGTTTGGATTCTCTCTTTCTCCCCAAGGGATGGAAGGAAAAATCCCAGCACAAAGTGAAAAATCACTTGGGAGAAAGCCTGAAAGCTGTGCATGGATTTAGAGGTTTTAGTGACTTTATTTATTTTTTTTTTTAAACCCAGAAGCAGAAAGATAAGAGAAAGCTACAGAGGTGATCAATTTGTGGGATTTTTAAATTCTGCTATGGGAAATGCGGACAGCAGGGGGTGCAGAGACCTCTGGCTGAAGCGCTGAGCACTCTAAACTGCTGTTACATCCCGTCTCTATGTAGGTTAAACAGAGGAGAGATTATTCTGTGAGACGTGTTGTAACGGAACACTCTCTGTAATAATTGTATCGCCAACAATGCACTTAGAGAACTTAATTTTTTATTATACATCTTCAAGCATGCTCTTCGGAGTATTTGGCAACTTAAATGGGATGGAAAAACCAGGAGAGCTGAGAGAAACATTCTGAGACATCATAGTCAATTCCTACACCTAGAGTGTTTGCAGCATTGCCTCTGCAATTGTTCATGGCAGAACTAAGCTATGCAGTGGAATTGCTGATAATGTACATGATGGTAGAATAAAATTAATTGTAAAAGTTTCTTAAATCTATGTTTATATTACATATTATAGGATTATTCCTCACTCGTGCTGATTTTGCTGAAGTGAGAAATATTTTCACATTATTTTTAGGATTCAGCTTTCCATGTAGAATCAATTCTGATGATGACACCAACACTTAGCTGATCTCAGAAGGCTGTTCTTTTGTGTTTGTGAAATCAATCTCTTATTACAAGTCTATAGAAATTAAAATACAATGTATTGAAAAGCTGTAAATAAATAGCTCAGCGTACATCATTGCATCTCTTATTATGGAAATTGCTGTGATCATTTAGATGTAATAGATTCGGGACTTTTTAGTTAGCAGAGTTTCTGCAGAATAAATGAAAGATCAGATATTGATAGGTAAACTTGAATCAGTAAAATGAAAAAAAAATAAAGCAAGGCTGTTGAATTAAAAAGCTAACAGTAAAGGACACCTGTTTGTGGAAAAAAACAACTGCAGAGTATTTCAACAGTAAATGCTGACAGACAAATTAAGTAATAAATGGGTTGAAAGGATTTGCGTTACTTATCTTGATATAAAGAAGCAAGTACATAATTGTCATTGACCACAGTTTAACCCATTTGCAGTTCACTGTTCAGTGAACATTTTTAAGATACATAATTTCAGTTGTAAAGGCAGAATGAGATGCATGTGATATGGCTTGCCTTAGTGATATCTGAAGCAGAAAATGTCTGTCTTCAACCTGTAACCTCTTAAAAACAGAGCTAATATAAGTGAACATGGTGCCATTCATTAACATGTCAACCATGATTCACTAACACGATGCCATTAAATTATTGTGGTGATAATTGAGACGTTAAAAAAAGACAGATGCTAGGTCTGTTTCTAGACTCTTATAACCCTTTAGCAATTAAATTTCAATGAGCTAACATAACACAGCTACAGCAAAAATTAACAATTAGGAATATTTTTCCATAAGATTGCCTTTCTCTAAGTGGATTAATATTTTGAAAGGATTAAATTTTTGGTGTGGATTCAGCTTGGCTGATGCCATTTCAGCATTGTTAAATGGGCTAAAAGCTGGCCCTGGCCTAAAGGACCTGTTCAGAATTCTCATTCTCATAATAGAGATGACTGGGACAGGGGTGGGGAAGGTTGTTAGATGCTGTGGATTCAGTGCATTCTCTGCCTTAAAAACATGGGAAGTGGGAGAATGTGCCAGAGTGAACACTTCAGTTAAGCAGAAGGTTCCCCTGAAAGCAAGCAGGAAGAGAGTGAAAGGTAGAGGCATGGGAGAGAGAACAGATGTTTTCAATTTGTGTGACTATAGAGTAAAAGTAATGGAGAGGTGGTGTGTACCCTGCCCCTGTCAGCCCCACTCTGTGTCAGTAACAACAATCTGGCTGCCCTGGTAATATGCTGATGGCTGCCAAACCAGAGCTGGATGAAGGGTTCATTGCTTGGGAAAAGCTGCTCCATCATGTTCTGTACATCAGGGGAGGCAGGACTGAGGAATCAAAATCCTAGAGCAAAAGTAAAACAAGCATATGTGAATCCCAGTGACCCTCTGGAATCTGAATGTTTTACTTGAGTAATTTCATAAATTCTTATTTTCATCGTCTATTTAAAGGATTATTTTTCCTTTCCCCTGCTGACCTTTCACTCTGTGATATAATGGTCAAAATTATCCATATTTAGTAACATCAGGGACAGGGGATACTAAGCGCCAACTGAAATACCTTGTTTTCTCAGCTAGATCAGTGTCTCCCTTTGCCTTGTAATGAGTCAGTTTGATGCATTGGCACAGAGATGTTGAATATTGTAGTGCAAATATTTCATAGTTAGAAGCACTGACTACTAGCTAAAACCACCTGCTGTTGATGCTGCTGGCCCCAGGCATCCCTATTGACTTCCAAATTCTTTCACAAACACTGTTGGGAATCTAAATGCTGAGTATAATGTGCAGGGAACCAAAAACCATGCAATGCAGTGTGCAGTTTGACACATCATTGTGTTCCTAAGACAGCTTCTCATGTAAATCTCATACAACTGTCAAATCTCGTGGTGTGTACTTCAGTTTACAGGCAAACTTGTCTGTGTCTGAATGGCAAAGAAAATTATAGAGAATATCCTATTCCGTGCTCTGTCATGTCTGATTGTGCACCAGCTGTACTTGCTAAAGTCAAAACCCAGCATGGATAAACTCTTTTGCCTCCCTACAACCTTGCAGAATCTTGGGGCTGGTAAATTCCAGGGAGTTTGAAAAGAAATGGAGAGGGCAGGACTGGAGAAAAAGGCTGTAAGATGTCTTCCTCAATCCCTTTATTCTCCCAGGCAATCTTTTAAATTCTGTAATTCACTTATTAGAGGCTACTAATGACATTTTATGTGAGGGCTAGTTGCAATCCACACACTGGCGAAAGTTAAGATTTCTTTCCCTTCACTGGAATATTAGCTTTATCATACATGGTGCACTGAACAAAGCTGATACTTCCTGGGTCGCTCAGGAGTGGCAGTGGTCTATCAGATGACTGTGTAATGTGTTGTGATATGTTCTAATATCCAATATTAGAAATTGCTCATAGAAGATTTTATAAAGTGTTGCCTAATAGCTGGGAGCTCCCACATGTAGTCAAACGAAACTTCAAGAGATATGAGCAGCCACTTGCATAGGTTAATAATTTCCTATTCATCAGGAATAAATTTCAATATAAAAGTTCCATTTGCAAACTATGGGTCATAGTAATGTAAATGATCTTATTCTTATTTTTGGTTTCCTTTGAGGTCTGCCTATTTAGACCAATCTAAACGGTTAGCCTTATCTATGTAACAGTGATAGCATACAGCTTTTAAAAACTTCATGCTGCTGTACTTTAAATCAGTGATCATTAGCATCTCAAAAGCATCATAGCATGGATTGAATTATCTGTAATAGCTTCAATATGGTGACACCTGGCTCAACAGGTGCCTGAAGGCTCGACAGGCCATCTGTTAGTGGTCCAGCTGGATGGTTTCTGAGTGCATCTAGCAAGAAAGAAAGGACACTGGGGAAGTAAGTTGGAGGGAAGCAAACCAGTAACCTACTCTTGGAATTACAGGTACAGATGTAAAGGAGGAATGCGTATTGTAAGAAAGGCTTTTCATTCTATGTTTCAGTCTGCTGGGAAGGCTGGCAGCACTGTGAAATTTTTAAATAAAAGCTAGACATAAACTTGGAGACAATCACCAGCTGTTCATTTCTTTTCTGCAGCATTTGGAGGAACAAAGGCATATTAAAGACCAACAAAAGGATTGAAACAGCGTAGAGCAGCATCTGTGTGGCATGATTCCCACTACCACAGGGGCCTCTGTCTTTACAGATGAATTTCACAACAGGGATAAGAGATAACTGCATAATTTTATTGCCCAGTGTTAAAGATGTCTGGTACATAAGTCTATGCTAAGTCATGTAATGCTCTGATCATATTTGACTAATATCCAGTAGGATGGCTTGCTTTGTGCTGCAATAGGACTATGCTGTAAGTCTATGAGAAGTGAGCCTTCACTCAGGCAACATTGGCTGTAAATAGTCTAATGCATAAAAAAATGCTCCATGTATTGTTAAAACTTAACTCTTTTGTCTTTCCTGTGTTCTTGTGCCAGTTGAACTTGCTGTGCTGGCAAGAAAAGTGCCCAGACAGAATACACAGCACCAAAGTCTCAAGGTCTTGAATGGCCATTAGTATTTATATAAATAGATAAGGCAGACACCATCTATCCTTTTTATTTCTAGTGCTAGGGGCTTTGTGTGTTTCTTCATTTGGTTGGTTGGTTGGTTTTTAAGGCAGATGATAGCAGGGGCTAGATTATCTGTGCACCTCATCTGGTCTTATCCAGCACTCTGGTTCAGGCCACATCTTCAAGATGATGTATTCCCTAAACAAGCATCCCACATAAGAAATAGTCTGTGGCATAAGCACAGTTTGTGTGGGACTGATTCAGTCAGCACAGACCCTGTATCGGAAGGGCAAACTAGGATAATGTTGAGGAGAGTCAGAAGCAGACATGCTGCCAGTCCCCTGAGGGTAGGAAGGAAAGAGGCTTTTTATAGAGATCCTGTGATATCACATGAAGTTTTGTTGTCTCCAGAGGTGGCACTGAAAGCTGCTTGATCAAAGAGCAGGCATGGAGAAGGTTTGCCCAGTGAGGATGCGAGCAGAGGGACTATTTTCTCCTTTTCTCTCTGAGCTTAAAGGTCAGAGTGTTTGCTATATAGGAAGTTTGTTTAGTTTATGTTCAAACAAAATATGAAAGCAGAGATTCAGAGCTTTCTTAAGCAGAGTGCTGCTCCACCTGGCATCAGCAAGCGATTCAGCTCTTGTATGTCATGTGATGAGTAGTCTTCCCTTTTCTTGCAAGTTCACTAATTTGGTTTCACAGAAAGCAGAACAAGAGTGATACGCATCTCCCTGGGTATCCCCTTATCTTTACTCGAGTTTCACTTTTATAGAAAACTCTCTTGATAACCAAGATATCTTTCCTGAAACTTTAATACTTTGGCTGCTATTTGTCAATGATTTGTTAGAGGAGAAAATGGCAAACACTGGTAAGCTGTCAAGTATGTGTACAGTCATCCTGTCAGCCTCTATGTGTGAAAATCATAAGGAAACAAACCTGTTATTCACATGTTTCTTAGTCCATTTGACCTGTCTCTGAATGGTCTGAGGGAAAAAGAATCCTTTACTTGTAAGGCTATAGCTTGTTCCGATGAGGAAAATATGGGATTTTCCCTTCTCGGTATTCATATTTTAAAAAATAAATACAACATTTAGATTATTTTTTAAAGCTGATTATAATTTAAACTTGGATTTTGTATTGATCTGCACTTTATAATATCATTTATGCTCTCCTGAGCTTGTACGTGCTGTTATCATTCCAGTCTAAGAGCAGTTTCAATTCTTTAATGAAGCATTAATGTGGGAGACAGTAAAAAATACCTCCAATGCTTGCTTAATTATTTTTTTCTCTACCAGCACGCCCCTGCTATATAAGGAAGCTGTAACTTAAAAACTAGATTTATTGACATTTTCATTACAATATTGCTGATAACTTGAGAAGAGCATCCCAACTTACTACCCAGATGTGTCCATACTCCACAGCGTGGCTGTAATTGTCACTACGATCTTGGCACAGACAGTGACTGTGATAACTTCATTTAATTCCCCAGGAGTGCCAAGGTCGTTGATTTGGAAGCCAAGCTTATTGCAATGAATACCTAAGTGGGAATGAAGTCAGACATCTAAACTTGTCCCATTTGACTCTAGTAATTCAGGTGAAAATGAAGCGAAATCCATACCACCTTGCTTTCTCGGGGCAGAGGGGATAAAAACTAGCAGCCAACTGACATGATTTTGCAATGACTATAGATTTATTTATTTCATAGTGGAAACAAGAAATCAGATGCAGCCAGAGGCAGAAAGGCATATGAGTAGCAGGTTAATCTGTTGTGCTGAGAAACACTGCTGCTGGCTTTACAAGGGTCAAGAGAGCAGCATCGAGGATGTTCTGCCCCCTGGATTGCTTGAATGACAGGAGTTGTGAGTTTCAGAGTGCAGCCACTTGAGTGACAGCTGAAGATAAGGAATTTGATGTTTAGCTGAGAGGAAGAGTCTGTTTTCCTGATAAAGACAGCATAACATGGCTTTGGTTATGCAAGAGAAGTTCAAAAACAATGAAATACAAGGAGTTTTAAGTATAGAATCAGATTAAACATACATTAGTATAAGAACCAGAGCATTATAGAAGAAAAGAACATTTGAAGTTTTGGCGTTTAGTGATATTTGATGAGTGTTCATATTGGGTTAGCTTGTGGGTGGTTGTTTGTCCAAATGAATAGGAAAATACCAGCAGAAAAATGGTGAACAACAAAACCAAAAAACCCCTCCTCAGTTATAAAATCATGGTATTGAGAGTGAAACTGGAAAGAAGACGAGTAATTTTTTTTTTCTTCTCTTCTGTCTTCCCTTTAAATATACAGGTCAAATCTCAAATGGGAAAGGGGCAGACTGGAAGGTCAAATAAGGAGTGGAATATAAAATAAAAGATATGTCAAAGTCTCCTAGTAATAGTCCCCTCGCCACAAGAAAGACACTGAGTTGCTGAGAGAAGGGCAATGAAGTTGGTAAAGGGCATAGATCACAAGTCTTATAAGAAGTGGCTGAGAGAACTGGGGTTGTTTAGTCTGGAGGAGAGCAGGTAAAAGGCTGAGAGGAGATCTTATTGCTCTCTACAACTACCTGAAAGGAGGTTGTAGTGAGGTGTGTGCTGGTCTCTTCTCCCAAGTAACAAAAGGAAATAGACTCATGTTGTATCACTGGAAGTTTTAGATTGGATACTAGGAAAAATTTCTTTACTGAAAGAGTTGTGAACCACTGGAACAGGCTTCCCAGGGAAGTCATAGATTCACCATTCCTGGAGGAGTTGAGAAAATGTATAGACACTTCAGGACATGGTTTAGTCGATGTGATGACATTGGGCTGACTGTTGGACTTGATGGTCTTAGAGATCTCTTCCAATCTTAATAATTCTCTGATTCCAGATTTTGTAGGAATTGTAATAAAACAGCTTCTTTCTACCTCTTTGTTGGTAGTCTGAAGGAGCCCATCGTGAGCCTGCTGGGATATAGACACCCTGAATGTTTTTCCCTTAAGGATGTTTCTTCAAATAGAAGTGCAAGAGGAGGAGAAGGGCAAATAAATGACATTTTGTTGTTATATCTTTCCCTCTAGTCTATTAAAAACTGTTGTGTTCCCGTGCAAAGAGAAATGCACTGAATTGTATTCTAGCTGGGAAGAATGCTGTCATAAATACATGCTGTAATTAATAGCTGTTCAATCAGTGTCTGCTGGGCAGAGAAAACACCAGGGCCTCAAACCCACCATGCTTGGCTCTGAATAGAAAGTTGGTTTTGTGTCAATATTAGCATGGGTTATACATAGATGGGGGGCCTTTTAATCACTGTTACTAGCTTACAGTATCCTGAGAGATAAACGCTGTCTGAAGATTGCTAGATTGTTGTGCCGCCTATCAAAGAAGGGCAAGAGACATCCACGTGACTTTTGAAACCAATATATACTCTATGTTTTCTGAGAAACCAACCCAATATCCAGACAATCTCCTTTCTTATGCTATTTTTTTCTTTCACAAACACACTATATTGAATTGACAGGGATGCTATCACTTAAATGCTTTTTGATTCTGGGTCGTACATACCAAGAGCTTTAACTTACTTTTCTCTCTTTGGTTAAACAGCACAACAAAACAGATAAAACCATGATCGCCAACATGTATTGCACTCTTCATTCTACACACATATTTTGGCCATAACGCAAAAATGCTTGGCTTCAGGGCCTGAATGCTCACATCACCTAATTTGATGCTATTATAGTTTGACACTAATAGGCTGCTCTTACAAAGAGCATGTGAAGTACAGCTTGAAAAGCACTGTTAAGAATTGCAATACAGAAATGAATGAATAGCCTGGGTGAAATTTAATTTCCACTCTTTTCCTTTCACTTCAAAAAAGCCATTATTCCACCTGCCTTTCTTTTGCAGTTTCTCATCAAGCTTATGAAAGGTAAGAAATCAGTAAACTAAATAAAATACCCTTCCTATTGCCCAACTTTCATAAAGAGATCTGAGATCAAGAAAACATTAAGAAACTTTGAGGGCAAAAAACATATTTTCATTCTATCATGTAGGTTTGTCAGGCTTTGATGGTAGAGCAGACTGTGTCTGTTCTTTTGTTGTTGTTTGTTTTATTCGTTCCCCTGAGGAAAAAAAAAAGGAAAATCTGGAAATCTGGGGAGCTGTTGAGGGAGGAAAAATGATTTTTTTTGTGAAACACTTCAAGCGAGCACTGAAAGAATCCTCAATGTTGAAAATTATATTGCTGCTACAGTTCATTTCTTCCAGATGCATTCTAAAATGAATTAGAATTTCAAATTATGTAATTTTTTATATTTATTCCAGTATACAGTTTTTGGGTTGGGGTTTTTTTATATATTTATACCAGTATACAGGTCCAATGCCTATATTCTATGTATATCTATATCCCCTGGAGCTACTTTTCAATGAATATGTAGGAATGCCGCATTAATTTTCTAGTATTTACCTCAACAATACATACTTCTGCTTCTGCATTAAAGCACTTTGTTTTAAACACAGTGTAAGGCTCAGAAGTGATATGTAAATACCTTTCTGCTAAAAAGTCAATAATATTCATAGTTTGTATTTCCACTTTTTATTTTTTCTTATTTTACAAATGCCTACAGGCAAACAGTAAATGTAAATACCTTAATATGCAGAACAGCTCCATCTCAAATATTGCATATATTTGTCATTATTCTAAAATAAAGAACATATAGTTATTTATTACATAAACCTGCCCAGCAATACTTTCTATTTTGTAAATAAATTATGTATACTACATTTTTCACTCTTAAAAAAAGTAATTAAATCTTACTTTCAAGGAGAAAAATAGCTAATGCAGATATATTTATAATTCAGTTTCCTTCCTCTTTCCCCTTAATCTGATAAAAATGGAGCTGTTGCATTTTTGTATGTATTTCCCAGACTTTCAAACTTTATGTCTTTCCATATAAAGACCTTATTGAATTGATGTGAGGGGTACCATACCTGCATGCAGTGAGCAGTAGTACGACAATTTCTTATACACAGTCCCTACTCTGATTTATTTGCATGACTGGCTTTTGGTCTGTGGTAACGTCTTTCTGTGATGATGAGAATTCTGCTGTAAACTTCAGGATGAACTTTTCCATCTTTTCACCCTTCCTTTTCTTAATAGCTCAGTCTTTGCAAAGTCACTGTTATGGAACTTTTTTTCCACTTTCCTTTTGATTTTGTTTTGGCTAGTGTGAAATATTTATTTATTTAATTTCCTCCTTCTTTCTTACCTTTGTTACCATACCGTGCCTCTCTTATAATTGTGTTTTTTTTCCATCAAAGTATCAAGTTTCAAAACTTCTGAATAAGCCTCCAGAATGTGACCTTTTCAGCCTCCACCAAGTACGCATAATATAAAAAAGAAGAGTCCAAATTTAATGAAAGGTCTCACCCAGTGCCTTACTTACCAGGGAGTTGAATTAGTGACAGAACCAGTAACTCCCCCAAGCCCCATCTCAAACCTTAGACTGAAAATTAGCATTTCACTCCTTGCTTTTTAATCACATCACTAGCCTGACACACAAATCTTCTGTGTATGTATGTGTCCCCATATCTTTGTGTCAAATAAGTTGTTGCCACTAGAATAAATTATTGACTGAGCTAGGCACAGGCAAAGAAAACTCTTTTGTGGCAGCATTTTACTGCAAGAGATTTCTAGGCTTGAATGTGCTTTTGTCTTATACAATGGTGAGTTAAAGTCAACACAGTTAATTTTCTATTGAAGCTGACCTAATCCACAGTGAGTTTAGTGAAAGAAAAAGTGATCAAGAGGCAGGCAGTGAAAATAATTGTTATGAACCATTAGAGAAGAACTTAGGTTTTACTCATTTCATCCCTTTTCTGCTTAAACTGGCTAGGTTCTGGCACACCAAGGATGGAATCTTGGTTAACATCATCCTCCTAAACTTTATCTGTCTAGTCAAATCTAACCATCCAAGCTGTTTCTTGTGGAGGCCAATGGAGACAAAGAAGGGACACAGGTTTGCAGGAGCTGTCTGTACTCCAGCTTGCTTGGGATAAACAAAATGAATCTCCCTTTGTGAAGTGGTAGTGAGTAATGTCCTGGAACTCTGGTAGATAAACTCAGATTTTGGCAGTGTTTACAAAGTTAACACCTTAGAGTGGAAATGGTAGGATGAGTGCTGTTTCTTTTTTCAGCTGCCACAGTTCACAGCCCAGTATATTATGTAAAATGCTTCTAGTTCTAGTTGAAGTAAATATTTTGGTAATACACCACTGACAAACATAGCATTGTTTCCAGGATAGGAGTTCTGCTCTATGGATTAGGGTTGATACCTTGGATAGTATCGCTCAGCCTTTGCCTAATCTTAGCGTGCAGTTCCCCGCAAAAGTCGTTGCAGTTTGTTTAACCCCATTAAAAATACTGAAACTAATACCAAATTAAAGTAATGCTCAGTGGTAAATAAAGTGAGAGAACTGAGACACTGTGAGAATTCATTCATATTAAAAAAATCTGACTGAAAAGTAATTCAACTGAGACCAATGATGGGCATTTTCCTTTCCGCACTAAGTAGTGTACAATACATAATTAGCATTCTTCATTCATCTGGAGACTAGTTGTTATTGCACCTGTGTTCCACTGCTGCTTCTGTAGTGGATGTGTGTTGGATGAACCCTAGCTCCACAATGATAATGTAAGAAATAGTGAAGGTGGATTTTGTTTCTCTTCTGATGCTAAATAAGCAATACTTAAACCACTGTGGGCCTAGATTTGGGGTTTTGCCCTATGTTTGTTTTGGAAGAATGCGGCAAATGGAGAGGAATATTTTCTCTGTAAGACATCATATCTGATCACCTTGCTTATTTAAATCTATGTTGGGATGTCAGTGGTTTGTACTGGTTTGTTTACCGATATCTTTCACTTGTTACGATGCAATGAGATATGGAGAAAGGAGGATGGCACAGGCTTTACATCAGCTGGGAGTTGCATGCAGAAGGGATATTGTCTTGTAAAGCACAGGAGCAGACTATTTCATAAACTGACTTTTTGGGTAATACCTAAAGCCTGTAACAATCAATGGAAATATTACTGTAGCCTTCTGTTAGCTGCAGGTTGGACCAGGTCTCAGCTAGCAAGGTGCTCAGAGTAGTGGTCGAGTTTTGTTCCCATAGCTCTCAGTCCTTTATTGGTGTTTGCGTGCACAGGAAAGAAAAGGAAGAAAAAGACCCCCATTCACAGGTGGCTGTTTGAGAAGACAATGCCTGGCTAGTTTTGGGCAAGCATTTGCCATTTAAGGGTTTGCATTACAGAAGTTGGGAAAGGGACTGGCAATAGAGAAAGGAGATTGATTTGTTTGACAAGCATTTTCAGAGTGTCCATCTTTATAATTCAACCTGATGTCTCAATCTGAACACGTTTTATTGTTGGTGTTGGGGAGTAAGCTGTCATTCAAAAATGCCCGATAGGAATTTCCTAATTAACATGCAAGATTTGCCTCAAGGTGTTGTTTAGACTCATTAGTAATACAAAAGGAGTAGCTAACAGACTTGTGGTGAGACTTGAGGAAACTAATGTATCCAGAGAATACTGTCTGCTTACACCAAAACCATCAAGGATATGAAAATGACAAATTAATTAAAGTGGGTTATAATGAGTCACAAGGCCACATTAAGAGTCCAGTCTTAATGAGTTAGTATTGAATTGTACTTTGAGAAGAGAGAGTGGTAGGGAGCTACCCTGAGAGAGTGCCTTAGGGGAGAAGTTTTGTTTTGGAAATTTCATCTTGTGACAAAGGAAAGCAGCCTTGAATAGTTGGACTCTGCAAGTTACTGATTTGCATTGCCTTCAGAGAAAGCGGGCTCCCAGAGCTTTTCAGTCGTGCAATTCTCTGCTGGCACTCGAAGCCATATCACTCAAGGCTGATACCCTGATCAGTCTTCCTGTAGCATAACACCACCAGCTATCAGGTCCCTTCAGGCAGGGCTGAGCACTAGGGCCTTTCACACTTGGTGTAAATTCTGCATTTAAACATGGTGCTGGCAAGTTAGGATGGAGGAAAGAGAATTTGCTCTGGAGGAGGCCATGAGACCCATAGTTGAACCACAGTGTTGCAGAATTCATTATCTTCTATTGTCTAATGAGATATTAGCTAAACAATAGGGTTCTGAAGTTCAGCCTGGTGGGCTTGCAAGTACATGGATGAGAACAAGCAGACAACCAGAATCAGTGGCAGTTCCCTCTGTGGAGGTACAAAACGTTTGAAACGACTTCCACATGTTAGCATAAAAGACACTTTAGAAATATGGGTGATAAATGACAGCGGCACAAAATATTTCCATGATAGGGAAAAGCTTTTGTAGGCAATAATACTGGCATCTCTATTTATTAGCAACAGATTAGTGGGGAAAAATAGGCTTAAAAATAAGACAAGGTGGCATAAAAGGTTATTAAAGAGACCACCATGAACCTAAATATATTCATCTGGATGGAATTTATATTGCTAATTGAATTGATAAGAAATCTTTCAGTCAGCCACTGTGGAGTTAAGTGGAGTATAGCTTTCTATTTTGTTACCTGGAAGAGAATTGAGGATTAATCTTGAATTTAGCCTGTATTTGAGTTATGAGAACAAAAGCCTTGAGGCTGTAGGGAGTCTCTTAGGGAGGGTAGTCATCTGCCATTTAAGAGTTAAGGCTTAATTTACTGTCTGTTGAGTATATTACTATTGAGTAATCTGACAACATTGTAAAATACTGAAATCTTCCTTGTGGCAATAGACTAGATTACAGGGGTTTATAAGTGTCAGTCTTTGATACAAAAAAAGTGGTTTAGAATGAAAATGTTTTTAAAAATATGAAAAAGTTCCTTAAAACTGAGCTGTTTGACCTGTACTAGAAAATCTGACTTGATAGTCAACACTCATGAATGCATAGTTTCCTGAGATTTTGAAGCACATTAAGTAACCAGTAAGATATGTGAACATAAACAGATGTGCATGTGTTCTCATTGTTACAGTCCCTTACAATTTAAATAGAATATCATAATCTATTAGATAAAACCTTGTGTATTGTAGTTAGTTTGCGTGTTTTCTTTTCTGTTCAGTCTCTTTCTCATATCAACAGGAGAAAACGGGCTGCAGCAATCAGTGCACACAAGGGAACTGTGCATGGCCTTGAAAGAACAATTGCTTTGTTCTTGGCCTGTACTTAAATGTTCTTCATTGTAGCAGCAGGGTTTTATATTCTGCTGGTTTGCCTAAGAAATGTTAAAAGGAAGTTACAGACTGAATGCCTGTATAACTGTGTGGCTATTAAAGGTTTTCGGAAAAATTGCGACTATTTGTTTGGAAAGAAATAGTACTAGCACAAACTCATCTTACTGGCTTGTGTTTGAATGAGTTACCAAGGTCATGGATGTTTTGCCTTGTTTACAATTTCTTTTGCTTGGCTTGCTGTGCAGAGCAAGACGTAATCTTGATATTTTACCTGTGAGTTTACTGCCTGTATGAGTGTAGAGGTAACACCAGATTGGGCAATGGAGCCCATGAGTGTGTTATACTAGAAAGTAAAGCTTATAATTACAGGTTAGAATTGACAGGGAAGCAGCAGACTTCATTGAAGATGTCAGCCCTGCTAACCATGTGCCTTGTATGCCTGTTTAAAAGGAAAGCTAAATCGTACCTGCCTTTCCTCAGTATCCTGGTTATCGCAGATGGAGTGATAGAGTGAAGTGATGCACTTCACTTGTAAGAAAGAAGCAGCAGTATGTTTGTTGCTATAAAACAGCAATTTGACAAAGTTTGATAGTAAATGTCACGGTGGTTTAACAAGATTTGATGTCAACACAAATTGGATTATTTACTGTATAAAGGACAAGGTCAGACAGAAATGTCAGGGAAACCCTCCAGTTAAGTCATGAGGTTCAGAAAGAACCCTCCTGCTTCTAAACTCTTTATATTAACTACTTGCCAAAAAAATTCTGATTATCTGATTTGCACCTGCACACTTGGTTACAATAGCATGTTAACTACACAAGTCAAGTCCATAAACTAAAACACCAGCGCATGATAGACACAAAGCTTATCTGCTATTGTTTAAAGTACATTAGTTTTGTACTGTGTGAGCTGTGAAACTTTAAGCTCAGTTGCTGTTGGTTCATCTTTGTCTCCCCGTCATGGGTCATAGGATTTTATACCTTCTGCATTTAAGTGTAAGATCCATAACCACATGGAAGATATGGGGTAAAAGGACTAATATTTCTGTATTTTACAGTCTTGGTTGACAGGAAAGATTCATTGCACTTTATAAAAGTTTTTAAAAATTCATCATACTTTACCTATTTGGATCGTTCATTGTCTTGGATCCTTTTGAATTTGCAATTCCAGCAAGTGCCAAGAAAGGGTATGGCATCTGCAGTTAATATGATTTATTACTGAACTGTTAAGACTGGTCTTGGAATCTCTTTGAATGACTTATAACAGTTAAAAACTCTGTTCTGTTTTGAACTCATTTCAGGAAAATAATCTCCTAGTCTCTTCAGTTGTTTTCAAAGTCAAAACCCAAAGGGATCTAATTTCAGTTAGATCTTAAAATGTCAAAAAACACCTGAAAAGAACTCTATACAAGTATTTTCAGTCCTTAGCATTTTCCTACAAATTCAAAGTTTAATTTGAATAAACAATGTGGCCTTAGAACATAGTTTGCAGCCTAATAACATAGTGACTGACTTCCTCTGGGAAATTTATTGTGGTTTAGGGTGACTGGCAAAAGATTTGTGTTGCATGGTACCCCTCCCTCGCCAGTGCCATCAGCTCATAAAGCTGGTGGTGGTGTTCTCTGTTCATCTTGAATGCAGTCTGTTGAAGCTGCTGCATTGTTAATGAAATCACAATGTGTAGTGCCCAAGACACTCTCATTTGAAAAAGGAAATTAAATTTTAAAAGCTTAATTAAGATAATGCTGAAGATCTAGTTTACCTGCAAACAAATAGTATCAGAGTTTAGGGAGTGAATGCTACTATGCCAAAGAGATTTCAAAACAGACAACTTTAGGCTGATCTCGTGCTGGTTTATTTGTAAGCCGTTGTGTAGCTTCCTTATTTATTGCTCACCACTAGTGAGGCAGCAGATAATTTTATTTGTGGTATCACTGACAAAGAGGCTTCCTCATTGCCATCAAGTTAATTTGTGTTATTAAGTGTCTTTTACCTTCCCACTCATGTTATGAGCCATTGTAGGATGTGTCCTGTTGCAGTGCATGGTCCACGAACACTTGCCAATTAGAGAACTGCAGTGCAACCTGTGATTAAAGCATTTAAATTTCAGAGTATTCTGAGTACCTGATGTGAATTAAGAAAGTGCTGAGTGAGCTTTCTCTGTAGGAATTTTGAGTAGTATCCACAGTTCCAATCAGGACTTCTGTTGAGATTTGGTCTGGTATGTACATACTGATTCAATATTAGTCATTTGTTTGTGAAATTAATGATGCCTAGTGTCATATCAGTAGACTTTTCATTTTAGACACATGAAAAGAAATTCAGACCTTGCTCCAGGCTTTCGTATTTAACTTGCCTATAGATGAGTGTCTTAGTCCAATACAAGAAATCAATTAAGCTTCAAGACAGTTCCACTGCTTTTTCACCTGTTCATTACAGAATGAGGGTTGTCTGAGAGCTACCTGATAAAACACCTGCAGTCTGGAGGATCTAAGAACCTGAACTTCTTTTACTCATTAAAATAACATGGGAATTATATAGATTATTTCTTTTTGAGATCATGTTCAACTAGAAGCTAATATTTTTCATCTTTGAAGTATTTTAGCTCATAAAAGTATTGCTTACTTTGTTCTCACAGAACATCTGGGTGTTTTTAAGCAGTGTTAAAAGGTAGGACAGAAGAAGTTTTGGCTATTTGATGTAATTTACCAAGATCCAAAAATAAAACTAGGATGTACATCATTATATTGAAGGATGTAGAGTTTGTGTGAATGGATGTTCAAGATATGTAGACTACCAGACTGGAACAAGATTCAGAATTGTCAGTCCCCTTTTCTATTTAGAAGAAAAACTTCACTAGGATGGAGATTGTCAAGGGTGAATCCATAGGGAAAAAAAAACCAAAACAAAAACCTAAATACCAGGGAACTGGGGAAAAAGGAGAGCAAGGAGCAGGGAATGATGAGCACTTTCTGCCTTTCATCACTGCACCCTATGCACGGTTTAAACAAAGAAACATTGAAGGTTTTATTCTCTGCTTGCCAAGGCTTGTGGTCCTTCTGTTTAAGTCTCTTACCATCTGATCTCTATTACAACATACTCTCGAAGAGGAGTTAGTCAGAAAACAGGTCCCTGAAATAGAAGTAGTAGTGGGTGGGGATAGTTAGGCCTGCCACAGCAAGCAAGGAAATCTTATGATAAAAATATGAAAGATGCAAACATTTTATGTGACAATTTTGAGGTCTATCAAAAGGCTTGTCTCTATGGAAGCAGATACAGAACTGGGAAGCTGTGTCTTAAGGCTCCTGAGCACGTTATTATGAATCTCACCTGTGCTGTGTCAGATAGTGAAGTTTCTTCAGGGAATATGTCAGAGTGACATTCAGTGACAACACCTGGAAATATACCATATTATTAATGGTGGGCAATTCTCACAGTCTGCCTTCTTCCCCTGTCTGCTTTCAGCCAAAACATATGGGAATCCTCTCTGGCAGTGGTCACAAATAGGAATCTAAATCTTCTTATACCGAAAAATGTTCCATGTCAATATGTTTTAGCTAGATAAACAGTATCAAACAGAATTAACTTAAATGTGAGGGAATGCTGTTATCTCTTAGTGTAGGAATCAATATAGGCTCTTAGGTTTCTACTCAGTGAGGCCCCATATTCACTAAGCACAACTCTGCTCCATTGGACATATTCCTTTCTGTGGAGCAAGCCAAGGTTCCAGACCTATTAAGCCTTAAGTCTCCAGTGAAATGAGATATTTTTCCCAAAAAAGAAGCATTCTCCCTTCCTTGCTTTTTTATTCAAGCTAAATTTAAAGTCACAGTTCTTTTCTTTGTCACTCAATCACTGTTCTCAGGTCAAAACAGTCTCTCAGTTGTAAATGCCTGTCTCTAACAGATTACAGCAGATGTGGTTCCTGATTAAAATATTTCAAAAATTGGCCTTTTAGGAGCACACAGATCAACATAAAATATCCAAAGCTAGTGCACAAGGGGGAACAAAAACCCCAGGAATTTTGATATGAGTCACAGTTCATGATTTTCTGAGACTGCATATTGATAGCACTCAGTAGAAGAAGGGAATTTACTTGCAACAACAATGAATCAAGCAGGAAGCTTTCCTTACATGTGCGTGTACACACCCCCACACACAGTTTCCAGCAGGTTTACTGCAGTAATCTGTCTTCCAGATGATGTCTATTTCCAACACATCCTACAATTCCAGGCTGCTTAACCAGATCAGAACTTTCTTTTGGGCCCTCTGAGCTCTCTCCTTCTACTCTGCTTTCCCTTGGACTCCTTCCAGTAGCTGCTTTACAGATGTACACCCCATGGACAGCTACACGTGACAGCTGAGTGTGGTGGGTCCCACAGACACTCTTTCAGAAACCACCCTTGATGTAGCTTTGGCCTAGAGATGCTTTACTAATAGTCACCTTTCTTCTTGTACTTGAGCATAAGATTTAAGCATAAAGTAGGTTTTTCTTTGTCTAAGCTTTGTGAGTGATGGATCTTGGTGGCTCTCTGCATATCCTCTGAAGGGAAATCCCTTGTGGTAAACATTTTTTTTTAATAGGCATGAAACAACATACTCTCTTGAACTTGTGCTTATGAAATACTGTTGGTACTTTGCTTTATTTGCAAGTTTTGGAGGCTAGGGAAGAATTTCTTATGCAAGTTAGACTGACAAGAGCCTCTGTGGACTCTCTCGCTTTAGGTTAATTAATTGGGGACTATGGGCGGGGTTAAAGCACAGTATGCCTGGCTGTGATTTATTTCTAGCTCTTGGCTGCTAGGCAATCAAACTGAGGGTCAGAAAACAAGCATTTCCCACAAGGAAGTGAAAGTCCTTTGTCCTGTTTAGTATCTCGGAGGAGAACGAAACCTGAAGTTCTCATGCACACAGCCTTCAGGATACATATACCACTTTGCAGGAAAGTGAGAGAAAAGGTTCAGTGGTATAGGCTGAGAGGGGGCCAACCTCAGCAGTTTCATCACTGGGAGTTGTTAAACATAATGCAAAATAAAAGAAGCAGGGTTTTAGCTGTCTCACTCAAAAGCATAGTTGTTCTTTTCATTTTGAATTGTATCCATCTGTCTAATTCTCTTCAATCCACTGTTCTGTGCTATATACATCACTCAATTATTTGAAACATTCCAATTTATCTTTTAAAGTCAGTAATTCTGAGTCATTCACCAGTGCTCTGTTATGAATATTCTTTCAAAGAAGGCATGTGGCAAGTTTCTTGTCCCCTCTTCAAATTACTTATAAGAGAAAGCAATGTGAATCACGTATTTGAGTGTACCATTCCTGATCTGCAATTTTAACGTACCATATTAAATCTTTCAAAGACTTGGTCTTTGAAAGCTTTTTCACCTGAGTATATGGAAAATATAAACAAAAAGGAATGTGATCAAAGCAAATGTATATTCATGTAACATTTAATGCCTGACCCCAGATCAAATTTTTTGTGCCTAGCCCCTCTTGCACGTCTTGTGGGTGGATTTTTCTGCTTTGGTTAGTTCCAACTAAGGCTTCTCTTAAAGTGGAGAAATCCTAGGTGATCAGGAGCAGAAGAGATTGTTCTTTTTATCTTTTCTTCTGGAGCAACTAGTACAAGTAGTGCCAAAATGCATGTATGTGACTAATCATGGAGAACTAGGCACCTGCTTCAGAAAGTCAGCTGATAAGGTTCAGTGGGAATTACTCTTGCAGCTACGTGAGTTGCTGACTGGATATGAAAAACTTTGTTACAATAAGAAGAGTGAATGGATTGCCCAAATGGGTTGTGCAAATATCCATTATTTCAGATTTTCATGTCCAGATTAGATAAAACTCTGAGTAATGTGATCAGACCTTGTAGCTCAACTTGCTGGAGCAGGAGACCTGAATTATCCTATTGTCATATCCTGTAATGCAATATGTTAATGAAGCCACAGAGAGAAAGCAATAGTGAGGCAGTCAAAGGTGACAGACATACCAAAAAAACCAGAGTACAAAACCTAAGATGGAAAAGCTGGGCAGTGTCTAGCACTCTGGAAATTTGAACCACTTTCCAGCAATTCTTATGGTGGACCTCACTGAAGCAAGAGTACAGAGATTGTAGATTTGGAAACCTAACAGAACATGGGCAGAATGGAACCAAAAATAGTAAGTACTTTACTCTGTCTTTTGTTGAGCTGTATGAGATTCAGGTTTAAATTGAATTTGACGCATTTATACCTTGATCCTTTCTTTTACTCAAAAATTTTGAGATTAATTTTGAGGGAAACAGGAGACGTAACTCAGTACATAGTAACGGGCCATTGTGACAAAACAGAACTTATTAAGTACCTCTTTTCTTTGCATATGATCCGCAGCCCTGAAGTCTGATGACATAAGTCTCACAGGTGGAAATTAACTCCCTTGAATCAAAAGGTTGTAGGAACAGTATTGAACAGGGGTCATCAGTTCTACAATTACACTTATCACTGTGTTTTATACAAACAAAATATTGTACAAGATGACCTCACCCATGTGTGTTTATAGTTGGCCAATTGAAAAGCTTGTAGTGTTATTGATTTACATTGCTGATGAATGTCAGCTGCAATGTCTGGAAAGGGATTTAATTTCCTCGGCCTTTATCTCTTTCCTAAGTTTAAGATAAAATATATAATATCTCTTGATGCTTGCTAAAAACACCCGTTTGCTCTGTGAGCTTGACTATTTTTCAGTCTATAACTCTGCAAGCGTCCCCTTTGAACAGGCAGATACATCACTGTGGGGGATTCCAAGATACTGCTGCTGACAGCAACATTGATGTACTTTTAGTTGCTGCTGCCAAGTGAAAACAAACTAACTTGATTTTTTTATTATTTTTTTTTAATGGCAATACCACTTACCCAGAGGTGAGTGAGAGGAGAAATTACATGTTATTTTCACTTGCATGTCATTGTTTGCCATTTTAGGATCCACAGTCAGATGATAGCTGAGACCCCATGAGCCAAGAGTTTGCACCACTTTTGTAGCGCTTTTCCACTGCTTTCTCCTTCTGGCTTTTTAATAAAAGATAAATTTAAAGCAGAAAATCCCTGATATATAAACATTTAATGCCCTTACCTGAAAAGAAAATGTTTCTGTAGAGCCTACTAAACCCAGGACTAACGGCAAACTCTAAAAGAAGATATCTAGCTCTGCCAGGATGAAAAGAAAATAAAACAAGCCTATAATTATATTGACAGTGATTATTGTGGTGATTATTATTATTATTATTGCATAAATAAATAATGTAGTAAGCTTTTTCTGGGTAACTTGAGGTGTCTTGGCAGAACTTTCTGACTGACACCACTCAAGAAAAGCATACATTTAATTTGAGATCTGTCGCTAAGAATTTCACTGATAGCTTATATAGCACAAGGAAAATAATGTCTGTTCCATTTTATGACTATCACTGTCCTGTGGAGTGCATAATCCAAGCCTTGCTGAGAATGTGCAGAGTAGATTCCAAAAGGAAGTTTTACTTTTCAACAGTCAATTTTTAGGACCCCAGTGGTGCTAATGGCAGAGTACAGAGCTTATAGATCTCTGTGCAAGGAGAGTTTAGGACTATGAAAAGAAATACATAAGGCATCATGGAGCACCTACTTAGCCTGTAGTATTTGAAAAGAAGATGAAGAAAAGGCAGAATCATTCAAGGCACTTTAGGAATACCTTGTGAGTTCCCTTTCCTGGAGCTGAGCCAGTCTTGTCAAGACAAAAAGTTAGCAAGCAGGAGAAACTCATAAGACTTCAGGAAAACCTCTGGTTTGTCCAAGAGCTTAAGTCTGGAAAATTTTAAATTGGATCATCTCTACAGTGTACCCAGAATGTTCAAAGATAATCTGAATGTTTGGCTTTCCCACGCATATGTGTGGAGTCCAAATCACAGAGGTTTAAAACAAGTAGGGATTTAGCTGCAGGTTTTTCTAGTTGCAATGCAGTCTGTACCAGCTAACAATGACATGAGAATCCAGACTCTCTTGCAGGAGTTTGAAAAGGAAGCTCTGCAGCAAAGCAGGGAGAGACAAAACAGTCTAAGGAGCTTTATTATTCTTGTATTACTCCTTACATATTTCTAGTATAAAATTACACTTTCCTTGCTTTTTGTATGAAAATTAAGAAAAGCTGTTCTGTTCTGTTACATTCAACTATTGCTTGGAAAACTCAGATAGCTACAGAAGTGTAGCATTATTTATGTAGAAGTAGACTGCCAGTGTTGAGGAATTTAAAAGACCTTAATGCTAGGAATTAAAATGACAGCTGATGACCTGCAAGTGAAAAGAATGTGGCATTATCCCCCAAGATATAAGCTACATTTATGTATTGTTTTATTATTTATGATGAATCTGTCATGTATATTCGAGAAATTACACATCAGGGTCTATAATTACCATACCAAGTATTTTATAACCTGTGGCTGCTAAATTGATAACCTTGGGTTCGCTGCTAGCTTAGCTTTGCTTGTACACTCCATCCCACCCTATTACTCACCAATTCTTGTTTGGAAATAAGGAGGTTTGTGTCTTAAAATTACCTCTTTTGAAAGGCGGTGTATTGTCTGATTCATCTAATCAAAGCAAAGCACTCTTCCCACCTCCTTTGCCTCATATAGATATTCCTTGTCAAACACCAAATCCAAGCCTAAGTGACTGTTGGCCTGGAAGGTCTGTTTCTTTTATTTGCTCTGCCAAACTTTGGCATACAGCCTGGAAGAGGCTTAAAGCAAGCTTATCTCATTTCCACTGAGGTCTAATAGGTATGGGAATTCCCCTGAGGTACTACAGAAGTAATTTTTTCATCAGCTGTCAATGGTCCTAATCCACAAGACACAGATAATTTAAGCATCTAAAAAGGGCAGCTTTAATTTAACAAAAGCTTGGATTGGGTCCATAACCTTGAAAAAGAACATATGTTTTCCTCCCTGTTTTGTGGAACTCTCTTATATTTTAACAACCTCCTGTTTATCTTATATTGTCTAATGAAAATGGTCATTTTCATAGGCGATAATATGAGTCATTCTATGAATTCTTGCAATACTGTTATTGTCAGAGGCCAGTGTAGAACAACTCTTGTCATTGCAGAGTTTGACTGAGGGGAGAATATCCTACAGAAACTTGTGTCACCTCCTATATATATATATATAAAAAATTCTATTATTTTCTTATCTTCAAATTTGCCTGTCAAATGACAAATCCAGCCATTAGAGACTGCTGAGTGAAGAGCTTTTACAGAAAACGATACATGCTCTATGTTTGTAGGTGACACCCCTGAGATAATGTGTAGAATCATGTGACAAACATTCACTACACTCTGCCTCTGGCAAGGTTAATTGCAATATTCAGTTTAGTAACTGAGCACAGGACTAGAGAAAGGAAAAACAAAAGCACTCAAGCTGACTGGACTTGAATTGTTCTTCTTTTGTTAGATTTTGCTTTGCTTCAGAAAGTGCTTTCTTGGGAAGCAGGGGGAAGAATATGGTTTTAAATGGCTTTTTGTTTTGAAACATTTTAAACAATTTTGTAAGTGAAGCATAGAAAGCAAAAGAATTTGAACAGGGATTTTAAGCATTGTTCATGAAACAATGAAAGCGTGAAAATACTTCAATAATTTGAGATGGGAAGAATAATGTGGAGCTTCAGTGAAGATTACAACCAAAGCGCAATGGGGTACCACTAATCAAAATACACTTATTAGGAACTGGAAGGGCACCGCATTCCTAATGAACCAATACTAGTGTAAGATCAGGTAGGACTAGATGTGTGGAGGGAATAATAATAGTTGGATCAAGTCCACTCATTTTTTAAGCAAAGGAAAGGTTGGGTAAGTAGCACTTACACAAAAACCACAGAGAGAGCAGCTCAATGGTTTTATTCAATGTGTCTTCATTCTACGTTGTAAATAGATATCACATTCTTTCTCTTTTGTGTTTGACTCATTATAGCTAGAGAAAGGATTGCTTTACAAGAGAAAGGCAAAAAATAATAGGTCTCTTAAAAGCACTCTAAAATGTTATTTTCACCAAGACAAAATACATACAGAACAGAAAGCAATGTGAAAGGTGTAAAGGATTTTGTTGGAATTTAGTTCTCCTTTCCTGAGTAATACAGTAATTCCAAACTCACAGAGGCTTTGTGTCTCACAGCACTGCTACGTATCTTCCCTCTATGGGGTCATGAATGTTGACTTTCATACATTTGTATTCTGGCATTTGTATTGTTAAACTCAAGCATTTTGTTGATTCTGCTGTAAATTTTGTATTTCAAGATTCAAAGGCAAATATTTTCAAGTAAGAGCACTTTACTGTATCTGAGAGTTGTGGAGGAAAAGAAGAAATCAAATTAATTTTAAGACAGAGCTTGTCTGATATCTAGGGGGTGTCAGCATTGCTACCTGTGAGAAGGCGAGACCAAATGCCCAAAGTCTGTTCAAGTCAGGTGGTTGTAGTATCTGCTCTTGATTTTTAGCAGAATGGATGCACTTCTGGAAAATGTAAGCATACTTGTTTCAGTTCATCTCCAATAAATCTCAAATATTTCTGAATTTCAGAATGTTTGTTTGACAAATTCAGATTTGAAAAAAAAAAAATTTATTTTATTAAAGGAGTCACGTAATCAAATTTTCTTTTCCTTGTCTAAGTCCTACCAAAATGTTGTGCCATGAAATAATTAAAACTATTTTTTTAATTATTTAAGAGTCAGTGTCACAAAAGTAGGATTTAACACTTTAAGACCTTTTTCCCTTTTCACACTCAGTTCAGTTCGACTGCTGACTTTTCTTTATAAAGAAAGCAATCTTTGCCGAAGGGAATAACTGGCTTTCTATACTGAATTTTCCAAGAAAGAGAAGCAACCACCTAGAAACAGTCCTACATTCATTTCAGTTTCTAAAAAGTCTCTCATCTGCCCCAATAATTTCCTCCTTCTCATTTCAGAGTGGAATGGGTTTTTTTCTAAACTATGTCATCTAGTTGAAAGAGTCATCCTAATTTCTTATTATTTAAATTTCAAGGTTTTTTTCTTATAAAAAAAAAAGCGGTCCATATTTAATTTGTTCTATAAAANCAGTTCATCTCCAATAAATCTCAAATATTTCTGAATTTCAGAATGTTTGTTTGACAAATTCAGATTTGAAAAAAAAAAAATTTATTTTATTAAAGGAGTCACGTAATCAAATTTTCTTTTCCTTGTCTAAGTCCTACCAAAATGTTGTGCCATGAAATAATTAAAACTATTTTTTTAATTATTTAAGAGTCAGTGTCACAAAAGTAGGATTTAACACTTTAAGACCTTTTTCCCTTTTCACACTCAGTTCAGTTNCAGTCAAGCTTGGCAGTTGCTGGGATGTGCAATCCTGCTCATCAGGGTTGGGGAGCCATGAGAGAACCAATCTGAGTTGTTGGCCTTGAACTACAGTTAAATCTGGACAGACAGTACCTTGCACAATGTTGTTCCTTTCTTGCCAAGTGAACCTTAGTACTGCTGTTGTACAAATAACGATATTGAGAGGTTTTATTTATTGCCAGAGGTAGGAAACTGGTGTGCTCTCTCAAATCTGATTTTGATGTCCTAGGTCCAAATTTGAGTCTCACTCTTGATGCAGCTGATAAGGACACAAATAGGGGCATTTTAAATACTGACTGCACTGGTTTGGTTTGATTAAGGGTTAGCACAAAGAGCTAGCCCACAACTTTCCTTAGAGTGATTATATGACAGAATAATTCACTTAGAAGTGTTAAGGTAGTTTTTTTATAAAATATTTGCATGTTAAAGCTAATTGTTCTCCTTTAAACTAAGTTTGCAACAAGCTTTTAACTAAGTTTCAGGAATGATGTATTGAGTGAGCTAAGCTTCGGTAAGTTCCAGTACTCTGTTTCATGAATAAAACTGTCAGAGTAAAGCAACCAATAACTCTCTGTCTTGACATCATGCTCGGTATAACAAATAAATCTTTAGAATCTCAAAAGATCTGGCAACTTCATTAACAGTTATGCCTGCAGCAGAGAATGAAAGAAAATCAATTCATGGAGTCTGATATTTTAGGGTTTAGAGCAAAGAGGGGTTAGAGGATTGCCGATGAACCTCTGGTGTTTTAGTTCAATCTTCCTCTTACTGAGGGGAACAAAAATTGTAAGAAAATACTTCCAAGAAAGGAGAATATGAAACAAGGGGAAGAGTGTAAATTGTATGGATCAGAAGCCAAAACAGTATAAATTTACTTTTCTTCTGTAGAATAGTTCATCTACCTGAGCCCACAGAGACACAAGTTAATGGCTGCTGACCAACTGTGAATTATTAGTGTGAAGTTGCTGCTGATAATGTTTTATTCCTCCTTCACGGTACAAGTAACAGATAGATATTGATTCTGGAGGATCTGGTTCTTTGAGCAATGAAATTTTTGAAGGCCAATGTTTTTCTTGACATGAACACCTTTCGGCTGGGTTCTCTAGCATCTGATCATGAGGGTCTGCTGTGATCCCTTTAGTTCTATGGCATCTGTCCTGTACACTGATATTCATGAATCTTGAGTTAAAATCTCTGAAATAACAATCTTTGATGAAATTTGGTTAAAGTCAACCAGTAGACTTCTAAGTTATTGAGGTAAAATAAAGAGACTGAGGAGGGAAAATTTTTCCATTTCCCTCTCAAAACACCTGGAAAAAGCTCTGATTGTGTTTTTATAATATATGCTGAAGAACTTCAAATATAAATAATTTCTCAATACAAGTAAGCCTGTGATAAATCCTTAAAAGCACTCCAAATACCTGTCTCTTTTCTTGATTATGATCTCATTTTTTAAATGAAAAATAAGATGAATGTGTTGTGTGCTCATCTTGGCTAAAGGTTCAGCATTGCAGATGACCATATTAAAAAAGGGCAATACTATCTGTTTGCATAGTTGAGTTGAAATCCTTGGAGTGACATTGAAGAAACAGGGGTAGTAATCATTCTGGCCAAAAATAGCTGTGGGCTCATCTGCTCTATGGTTTTAGATTTTGTTTTCCATTCTCATTTTCACTAGTGAGGTCCTAGTGGACTATAAGGCATGATGGCTGCTTCTGTGAAGGTGGTTACCTCTAGCAATGGCTTTGCCTGCTCCGCTGTCCCACATTCACAAGAGAACAGGGACAGCAATCTGGGGTCCTCAGAGCTACCTCCAGCTACTACACATCCCCATCTTTTTTCCTTTCTATTCTCCCATGGACAGGATGACTGACCCTTCATGCTTGGAACACTTAAGCTGAGTTTTCATCTGTCTTACTGAGGAGACCTGAGCCAGATCTGATGCACAGAGGTGCGGTACTTCCCTATGAAGAGTTACTCGCTGCTCTTCAAATGCTTCAACTCAACTGCAATCCTTTCAGTTTAGCACATCCTTTCCTGTATATGTGGCATTTAGGAAATGATTCCTTTCTTCCACACCTATAAACTGTGCTGAGATCTTTTTGCTTTGTTGCCACATAAATAAGAACAAGTTGTGTGTATGCCAGGAAGTAACAAATACCAATTTATTGTCACTTTTTTATATGGCTACTTTCATCTGAGGGTATTAAATCACCTTAGGACTATCAGTTAGCTGAGAATAAGTTTTGCTGCTTTGCTAAAGTTAAAAAGTAGTGAAGTAAGAAGACATTTCAATTTTTATCCATATTTTTGTTGCTTTTTTTTTTAATTGCAATTGCAGAGCTCAGTGAACTCTCTCAAGACTCTTCACACTTCCAGGAATGCAGCCTTTTCTGAGATATGTGGTAGGAGGGGGAAAGGGATTAAGATCATTTATTTTAAATCCTATTCTTGCCATTTAGTTAAAATAGAGCAAACTAATATTTTGAGGTTGAATTAAAAGTTCATACACGTCTGTGATACTTTAGTTATGCCCTTATGTGGTCCTAGCACTGTCAGGCAGAAAAGTTACGTAGAAATGATATTAATATTTGAAGTTCATCTTATAGTAGCATTTACACAGGCGCAACTGTCCACTGTTGAGCAAATCAAACAGTACCTTCTCATCTTTAAGAATGTGCTTAAAATCGTTGTTCCGTTTATTTTCTGTGCTTTGTTGGATTAAGATAAAGTACTCGGTACTCCAAAGCGCTCAGTGCTGCCCTAGGGGATTTCTTCAAGAAGGTTGTCAAATAGTTGTATGTCATGAACTTGCTAAAAAATCATCATCATGATGTTGTGGTACCTTCCTTATGGGTAGGTTTATCTCAATGAATGTCTCTGTACTGTCATTTTGAAACCTTTCTCATTACCATCGTTCACTTGTTCAATGCAAAAAAAAAAACTGATTTTTTTTTTTTTTTTTTTTTTTTTTTTTTG
>WAAB01006726.1:70988-102280 GCA_013389865.1 Piaya cayana | reverse complement strand
TTTTTTTTTTCTTCAGTCTAAACATGCGCTTTGTTAAGAAGGAGATTAAAGAGTTGGAGCAGCCTGAGTACTGTTACTCTAAGGTTTTGACTGCAAAACCTCCCTCCTCTGGGCAATCATTCCCCAGATTGTAACACTCAGATAATTATTTTCACACATCTGAAGGGGTAGAGGAAAGCATGATTCCCAGGGGAAAGCTTGGGATACTATGAAAACATAAAAGTGTTTTGGGAACTCGTATATGTGCATGTGTGTGTATATATATATATTTATGCGTACATATATATGTGTGTGTATATTTGACCCTCAAAACTGTACATGCAACACTTAGATCTTGTATGGATTTGTTGCATTCTGTATGTAAAGTTATTAGATATTTATTTCTAGCTTTCCTTCACTGTAGCAAGTGAAAGCACCAAGCCTTGCAGTTTTATTCAGTCAGCTATGTTACAGTCCTTAAACCATCCTGAACAGGAGCAACTTTGACCCACACAGGCTTTCAGTCAAGGAGGCTCATGGTTTGGGAAAACTGGACAGATGGGTCTACCTTCCCATGAACCTGATTGCCTTCCACCAGTTTTAATTACCAGCCTTTGCAAAGGTTCCTCTGGGAGAAAATTAGCCATCAGCTGCAACGGCAGCAGGCAAGACACCAGTTCACTCAAGAGCTGTCAGCTAACTTTAGCCCTTGTCTTGCTGAGCCATCCTTTATTTAATCAGGGTCGGAGGAGCATCCGTGCCCAGCACTCAACTCTGCAGGTGGGGAATGATTTACTGCCTTGCTATCAGAGAGCTCTTTAATCTTGTCTTTATGAACACTTAGCACCTACAAATCACCTGTTTGGCTTGAAATACATTGCCTGCTTCATGCTTGGTGCCCCGAAGGGGAGGATGTCAAATGTACATCTTGTTTACACGACAGGCTGCTTTATTGAAGCAGTCCTACTGCCTGTGTGGCAAACCCCACCCCAGCCTTCACCTCCTTCTCCCATTTGCAGTGCTTGAAGCACATGATTTCATCTCCTGGAGACCCTATAGAGGGTCTTCAGCCTTCTCAACCCAGCTCTTCACTTCTTCCATTCCTTTACCCAGGAAGCTGGGCAGGGCGTTTAATTTCCGCTCTGTTCCACTCCCTTAACTCTCTGGGACTTTCCCTGATTGAAACCATGTTCCTCCAGATGCAAAAGGAAGTTGAGAGTAGCTCGCAGACGATTTTTGACATTTTTGCAGTGATGTTTTATCTCAGGTGGCCTCAAACTGCTTTGTATTCAGCCATCCCACTAGGGTGGTGCAACCAGCTTTGGGGTAGAGCAGGATAACGATAACCGTGGCTGTTAGGCATGCTATATGCCAATTCAGGACCAGAATTAAGGAGTTTAATTGAAGTGAGACATGTAATTGAAACTGCAGGGGAAACTTTAGGATAGACAGCAATTATACAAATTAGGACGTCACGACACCGTAGCTCCGTTTTAAGAAATAAAAGACCTCTGATTTTAGAAAAGTACAATAACCTAGAAGAAAAACCCCAGGCTCTTAAATGATTATAGGTGAGCAGCATTAACAATCTTACAGAGAAGGCACATTTCCAATAGCCTGGAGCCTCTCAACACCATGAAGGGGCAAGCTTTTTTATAAGCTCAGGGAGGGCACATCTGCTACTTGATTCAGCAGAACAAATTCCTTGTGCGTACTTTCTGCTAAAGCTCTTCTCTTCCCTGCTAGTGTGTGTTTACTGTCTAGAAAAGAAGAGCTGTCAGTCAGGCCTCCAGATAGACAAGGACCTGGCACATCAGGTATGTCTGAGACTTGGTGCAATACTCATTGGGCCTTAAAATGAAGATGCAGAATCTTTCTTGGGCTTCTGTGTCCTTCCCTGAATAAGCCACCCATTAAACACTCATAAGCTTTTGCTCATGCCACAAAGAGCATAGGAGCCTGTGACATCCAAAAAGCCTCTCGTCTGTCTCTTGACCTGCATTGCTGATAAGGTTTTGATATAGATATTAGACAATCTCTTCAAGTCTGAAACTTTTCTTCCTGGTTTCCAGAGTCAGGAATGAAGTTCCTTGATTTGAGATGATCATGGCTTGCAGCAGAAGGTGATAAGTATGGTCATGAGTCTTCCAATCAGCAAGTTGCTTCTCTCTGGTGCCCGTCTCTTTTTTAGATGCGATTCTTGGCATTATTTTTAGCATGGACAGACCAAATGGACTTGGGGGAGGAGGGAGTAATAGTGGAGCTTGACAGTATGTGAGCCAACATGCATGCACTCTGCATTATAAAGAGATGAAGGATGGCATGTCATACATCAGCAGGAACAATAAAACATGATAGATTTCTTGACCTCAGCATCAATCTGATATCGCCTTGTCCAGAAACAGTCAGGGTAAGGTAGCCTTAAAAATTTTCTAGCGGTTTCTAGAGCCAGAAGCTTCCATGTTATGGATCCATCATGATTCAGAGATGCCCTTCATTCTGTACCAGGACACTGATAGCACAAGACAAGATACTACAGACCAGGATCATGGTTTCAGGTTCTTTCTCTGCCAAGCTAGCAGCTAAACTACAATTTCCAGACTTGAAGGGGTCCAAAGTTAGCTGGTAGCACTTACTTAAAGGCTAAACCCCATAATCTATATTTGTTTAAAAGGCAGGGACATTGTTAAGCTTGTGTTACCCTTGGGAGAAACTGCTGAGTGTTCCCAATTTCTGAAAACCATAGTGCATTTGGCATTTTAGGATTAGGTAGACTTGAAGGATCTCAGGCAGATCTATATTTAGACTAAAACAAGCTTTCAAATGAAGTTCATTTCATCAATTTGAATAAGTCAAAATTCCTTTTTTAAACTTCCAAATATTAAATGCATTAATAGAAAAAAAAACCCCAAAACTGAGGAACTGTTGAACACAGTGACGCAGGGTATGAGTCAGAGGTACATGCCTAGACTGAGAGGGCATTTGGGAATGAGGGAAGCTCAAATGTGTTTTCTGCTCTGGTCATTGTCAAAGATAGGGTAATGACTGGGCTATTATGTAGTCTGACCCTTCACAGCAGCAGTGGTTCCATCTTTATCTAGATCTCTATTTATCTGGAGATGAATAAAAACAGTACTTGAATGTCTAGACTAGCCTCAATAAAAATAACCATAATGGAGCTTAATGGGTATTTTTATTGTGGAAAGTGCAGTTTGTTGTCTGGATCTCCTTGAAAAATATTCTTCCCATCAGCTTCAGCAGACCTTTCAGAAAGTCTTCACAATGGAAATGTCTCTTCAATATAATTTCACCTTGCTTGACAGCCAACCAGCCAGCACGTGCACAGCTGTCTGCTCACTGCAGGCTTTTCTTTAGTTCTGCTCTGAGTGCTCCATCTACAAAGTGGTAGAGGACACTTCATTCCATGCAGCTTCTTCTTTCCCTCTCTTAAAACAGAGCAATTTTTCCTGTCTTTTTACTGTTGTTGGTGAGCCACTGTTCCTCTGCGAAGCATCTTCTGGACCAGTGGTGAATGAAGCATGCATTGGTATTTCAAGCAGTTCTTGTCAACTGAGAACTATTTTCCACTTGCTTACAGAAGCATGAGTTCTTCCGTGTACCCTGAAGAGCTGCTTCATGTCTTTCCTTTTGCAACTGTTCATTTTAGTGTGAATTAAATTGCAGTTGAGTTTGAGTAAGAAAGTTCTGTAGAAAACTAACGTATAAAGTGGTAGGGAAGGATTTAGAATCGTGAGAAACTCAAGGAGTGAAGCATATGGTGATGATGAACGCTGAGAAAGATTTTAATAATATTTGCAACTGGTCTGTGAGTGCTCACACTGGAGTCAAAGATAAGCCAGTGCTGCATGCTCTTGAAAATCCTACCTGTAAAACTGCATCTCAGGAGAGGAAAAAGAGCATGGATTAAAAAGAGAGGATTTCAAGTGGACACCAAGGGGCTGATGTGGTGACCTAATGCTAAGGATTAGTGTGTGCTGTCAGAAGCAGGTGCATCTTGTTCTTTGAACTTGATTCCATTTTTCATGTCTCTGCAGTTCTTGTTCCTACGCAACTGGAGAAACTGGTCCAAAAACAGTATGTGTGGTGGAACTCAGTTATGTTTGTACATTGCATTTTTACTATAAATGGGCAAAATATCTCTTCTTTTGCTGTTAAGTATGGAAAGGTGGCTTACTGCCTATGAAAATGAGTCCTAAAAGTTAAAGTGTGACTCTGGCCAAACTGCTTGCTCATTAAAAAAAACCACCTGCAACCATGTAACAAAATGACTTGATGTTTGCTGTTTTGTTTAAAGCATCTGTCATCCAACAAGGAGAAAGCGCAGTTACCATGTGACTTAAGTGATTGATGACCTTCTACATAAGATGGCATCATAAAAATGATAGGTTTGAAAGAATGTCGACTTCTAGACTAGTCCAGCCATGGTGCTGAGTCAGTCTGCCATTTTGTGAACAGATCAGGCCCCTGCAGAGGGAGTGGGCAATTGAGAAACCGGGACAGAGAAAGGCTGCTCTGTTTGTGGGTCTTTTACTTCCTGTGATATTTTATCTTTATAGTTTAAAAAAAATATAAAAATCTAAAAATTGGTAGATTTTCTTTTGTCTGTACAAAAAAATACCCAGCCATAATAGAAGCAAGCTGTCTTTATGCATGCCATAAACTGAAATTTGTTCACTGTAGGCTACTTGGTAAGTAAATGATTGTGTGAATCTGTGAGAAGTATGTTGTTATTTGCACATAGCATAAAAATGAAATGGCTATGGTGCTGCTCACTTTTTCTGATGATGATTTTTCAGACCCTTGCACTGGGGCAGTAAAGGACTTAGGCTGTCTTATGGACTTTTAGCAGGCTGTAGATAATTTTCCCCCAAGGAAGGCTTTGGGGTGAAGCCAGTGATAGCTGCAGGTGGAGTGGTTGGGAAGTCTCTGTGCTGGTGGGCATGAGGTGACACACTAAGGCAGTCAGTGAGATCTGAGGAGTAAAGAAGGAGTAAAACCCTTAAGGCGGGAACACTATTTTCACGTGTCGTTGCCTCTGTCTTCTTAAAACTTACTACTTTGTGTTGAGTTTTGCTGGAAACTTATTAGGAGCTCTATTTAGCTTACCGCTTTCTAACATCTATGTAAGTGCATTAGACTTCTACTTTCTTGAGCCTGTGTTTTGCTTCCAAAGTGCAACTTAGTATGTTTTGTGGCTTGTCTGAGAGGAGGACTACGATGATGCCTTGTACTGAAAAGCTGATTTTGGTTTGTCAAGTTGTGTACATTTCAAAAGATAATACAAGTTGAGTAGATCTAAACCAGTTAAGATGCTGCTTTTCATATATTGTGAATACTCATCACTCCTACCCTGACCCTTTCTGCAGTCAGTATTTTGTGATCAACTCAGCTGCAACCAGCTGCTGAAACATCTCTCAGATGGACTTGCTGGTTTTTTTTTCTGGAGAGAAGGAAGCTACAGTGATTGTTTCCTTTATTCTATAAAATTGCATCCACTTAAAAATCATATGCATTATCTTTGCTTAGAATGGAGAAGTCCTGAGGGGACAAATCAAAGGGTGCTAAGTAAATAACATGCAATCAAAACTAGAAAATGAAGCTAAGGAATGGCAGCAGTGGGGAAAACAGAGAATAGAAAATAAAAGATAAATCAAAAAAGCAGGTATTAGAGAGGGAAGCATGAGAATAAGAAGCAGTAAAAGGCGTTCAAGCGAGTTATTTGTATTATCATTTGGGACTTCCCACAAAAGTTCTTCCCTTCCATCCAGTGCCCTTTTCCAGTAGTCATGCCCAGGTGGTTCAAAGAGAAGAAAACAGAGAGCATGTACAGCAATATGTGGCTTTCTTCCCCTGCTTAAGTAAGAACTGTGTCTTATCTTCCATTCTCAGAGCATAGTGCCAGGTTTTTACCTGTCCTTTGCTGCAAAAATATTCCAGGAACTGTCTCCTGAAGCTGCTACCAGGAAGGGCAAGGTCCAGCAAGCATCCACAGAAAGAAGAAAGGATCCCTTCGTCCATGCTCCCAATAGCAAAGAACCCCCCTATACTACTACCTCAGCTTGCTGGTTGGAAGCAGTGTTAAATGCTTGAGTCACTTGCTTTAGTATCTTTCTAGTGCCTTATGTGACTTCTTGCTACTGATGCAGGTGGGCACGGGTTTCCTGTAGTCTCATGTCATATCTACCATTTTTGTGCAGATGTCTTGGGCAGCCCAAGGCATCCCAAATGGTACCAAACACCTATGTTTCAGTAAATGAAGAGAATAACAGGGAAATGTCCTCTTTGGCAGCGTGGCCACAGATGCCTGCAGGGAAAGGAGTAAAGCCATCTGGGCTGGTGCTTTAATGGGGCACCTTCCTGAATATTGCTGCTGATGTGGAGGAAGGAATGCTGCAAAGGTCTGATGGGAAGGTGTGTTGGGGTAGAAGGAAGGAACAGATTTGACAACCAAGCTCCATGTGGCAGTTCTCTCACTTGAAGATCAAGGTAATACAGTCTTCCAAAGGTTGTGTTGATACTGTGGCGTAGTTAATATTCTCTAACTGCCTGAAAGCTCATACGTGCTGCCGTGTGGCACAGCCAAGGCTACCTCCATGCATGGTACAAGCTGTCTACCTACTTCCTTGTAGTTGTGGCCTGGAGCACAGCTAACAGTGTCATTGCCATAGCACTCCAGAATAATTGGCACCAAAAGTAGTTGTTACTGAACCAGCCTGCTGTTGTATCGATGTCCTGGAGCAGTGGCTGGACAGCTAGTATATGAAAATGTGTGTACTTTGGAAAAGAGGAATGTCAGAAGAGCTTTCCATTAAAGAGCTGTGGAAATGGAGAGAAACAGAATGTCAGGATGTTGATAGCTATGAAATTAGTGTGTGGCGTCAAGAGACCTTTAAATCCAAGAACTGAGTCTTGAAAAGGGGGAGGTGGAGAGCTGTGCTTTACTGGTGTTCATTTTCCATTGTGTTCTAATGGGTTTTTGTTACTATCTGGATTTGCATTGCCAGGCCACTTCTCATAAACATCAGGAGTATTTCTATTTTTGTTCTTTGGAAAGGAAATGAACAAAGCAAACTTTTAAATTCTAAGTATATAGTGGACAAGTCTGTTCCTGTAGCCTAGCCCTGGCTCCAGCCTTCCAACATTATCTGCTATCCTATGCTGAGCTCCCTGCACAGAGCTCTACCAGTGCCTCTCATTGTAGCCTCTCTATCTTGTGAACCTCCAACGAGACAGTGCATAGCTTGCTGAAAGGTGGGCCAGCTTAAAGACATGAAGTGGGAGCATTCCCTACTGGGAGTATATTTTCCAGATGCATAAATAGGAAATCCATCAGATATCTAATCAAGAATTTTTGTCTCTAAATTGTAGAACAAGACTTATTTGATGATGATGGACTTCCTTTGGCCATGCATTTCAATGAATAATCTTTCACTACTCTTCCAATTCCATATTTATGCTCTTCCTAAAGGCTCCAGATGACTTTTCAAAGCCTCCATGCGTGAGAAAGTAGTTTAAAGGAGGGGGGCAGTTAGATTTGTTAATGAAAAATGGGATTCTGTAGTTAATGAAGCAGGTTTTAATTAAATTCTTCCTTAAGAAAGCAATTAGAATTAAACATTTTGGAGAAAATACAGACTTTTTTTAAAAAGAATAAAGTTTTTTTCCCAAATTAATGCAGGAAGTATACATCAATTTTCTGCCCTTCAATTCTGCCCTCTCTTTTTCTGTTGGTTTATTTTCTTTTTTTTTCTTTTCCTATTAAGATGTAAGAACTTTGAGAACAATTTGCAGACTATCTGCCCTTTCCTTTAGTGCAGCCTCAAAGGGACAGCAGTGTAGGTGGGCTGAGGGACTATAAATCTCCTGAAGCACCATACCTCCAGCCTCCTTGGTTTTCCATAGGCCTGGTCACAGTAGTGGTCTGAAAGGATCAGCCAAAATAATACTCCCTTTCCTGAGCTGTAGTTCTTCCCCAGGGCACTGGCACTCTCGACTGATCAATTCTCCCCGGAATCCCTCCCCAGCGTGAATGCTAATAGGAAGGGTACAGGCAACTGATTTATAATATTCTTGAAAATCTGAATAGATTGATATAACGATCAGAATTAATTACTCTTTTCAAGATTTTATGTTTCCAAGCTTCCCTCTTCCTCCTCCATCCCCCCTCCCTGCCAGCCAAGCCATCCTTTTTTCCCTCTGGAGTCCTTCCACCTTGGATCCCTGCCAGCTCTCTACAATAAAGTCACATGCTAATCAATACCACTTTTATTGAGAGTGGCAGACAGGAGCTAACTGCACCAAAACAGTAACAAGCTCGGCCAGTAGTAAATGCACTCTACTCAAATCCTAGCTGTTGTCCTTTACTTGCTGCCTCTTTGTCTTCCCTTCTTGTCTGTCCTGGGCTTCTACTCCTCCATTCAGACTAGTGGTTTTCTGATGAGCCTGCATAAAGTGACAGTCACCTCCAGGCGTTCTGACAGGAGGCATTTGGTCCCTTGGATTTCAAGATCTTTTGGCCTTGAATGCTTTTGTAAACTGGTGCATAGGGGTCTATATTTATTCTTATTTTGGCTGAATGCAAACCTGTTTCTGGAAACAAGGCTGGAGCATTGTGGGGTAAGGGCACATCCTACATCAATATGTTGCTTTCCCAGCTTCCTTGTTTCGTGCTAACCCCAGACCCATCTGACACACTAAAGTAAGGGTCCATGCAGAGTTCTGCACCAATGCAATTAAACCAGTTTGTAACTGCATTTGAGATGAATGAAGACCGTTGTGGGTGGTAGTGAGCCCACCTCACAGCAGGGCTCTGAAGCTCACTGGTTTGGCTAGGATAGTGCGAGTGCTTCCTCGCTGAGCTTAAATTTTACTCTCACTCTTCCCTTTTCTGACTTGTTCCCACAGTGGCTCATGGGTGGGGTGCTGGTGTGGAAAACAACTTGTTTTCCTGCATCTGGAGGTGCTCTGTCAGGGCAGAAAAACAGAATACTGAAAAGTAACCTCCAACATGCAGTTCTAGTACAGCTGACTCTCTTTTGCTGTTGAAGGCAGGTCCTTTCTGATCAAGCATGCTGCTGCACTGGTAGAGTTTCTGTTGTTAGCCAATACTCATCCAAAAGTATATCAAAGATGGTATAAGACAAACACTGTAATGGTTCCCAGGTGGTGAGAAGACAGAAGCTGTCATAAAAAACATCGCTGGCCATTGCTATACCTGCTTTCCTGATCTGAGCAAAGCTTGCTCAGAGTGGAGGATCAGCGTAACAGAACACAGGGACATATGCCAAACTTTCTGCTGTGTCTGCAAGATTGACAAGGCATCCTCTTCCATGCTGCTGACACAGCCCCATGCTTTTCTAGAGATGTGATCAGCTGCTCCTCTGCCCTGTCCCTATTGCTGTTTCTGCTGGGCAGGGAGAGGAGTCTTGCCTTCTGGTTTTACTGTCATCATCCACTTGGGCACTGCATTGTCACCCCACACCTCTTGCCTTGCTCACTTGCAAGCATTATTTGCTTTTGCCTCATCTAAAGTTGATGTCAGTCCCCACTTTCCCTCACACGCTGCTTTATATGTTATCATAGGCCAGCACAGGTATGCTGATGTATCTGAAGCATTACACTTGCCTCCTATAACATGCAAAGCAAAACAGAGAGAAAGCTAGTGGAGGTAGCTTTGCATGTTTAGAAAGCTGTGCACCATCTTCCAGTGCATTTTACCTATCAGCAGTCCTGTAAATCCCGGCTCAGGCATGTTTTAAAGGACGTAGGGCTGAAGGCTGAGAAACCTCTACAGCTGCAAAAGAATTCTAAGAAAAGTAATGGTAATTATAATTCTTTTAAGTAATTATTTCTTCTGTCAGGAATATGAAAATCAAATATGTGGGATGTTAAAGAATTATTTTTCATTAGGAAGTTGTAATTTCTTTTATGGACTTCTTAAATGTTCTCTGTCACATTCAGAAGAATTGCTTCATTTCTGAAAGGACATTATGCTGTAACAATTGAAAAAATCTAGTACAAAAGTTTTAAAAAGTGAAAGTCATGACTGAAAAGGGATTTTTTCAGTTTTAAATGCGTCAGTGTATTGGAGGGGAGGGCTATAACATACACAGACAGGATCTTTGGCCTTGAGCTGAGAGATCAGTTTTCTGTACCCTTTACTGAGTTGGTAAATCATTTATTGTGATGTTCTGTTGTACAAAACACAGCAATAGAGCTTCATAAAATATAAATAGTACAAAATACTTTGGTTCTATTAACAACCTGTAACTGATGCACTTGAACTCTTTCTCATTTTCCTTTTTAATTTCTCTGTCTTGTAAAGTGAAGCTTGGTTTATGATTGCAAATAAAAATGAATTTGGTGCATCTCATCTTAATTTTATCATCTCAAAACCATAGTTTCACCTTCTGGCTTGTATTTTATAGCTTCAGCACAAGGAAGACTTGAGGGCAGGAGGTAGAGGAACTGGCAAAGTGAGGTACTGGGAGGGCTGAGGTGAGTGTGGTAGAGGAGGAGACACTGGCTGAACAGTAGAAAAGCCAGCTCCTGGCAGAAGAGGGGCCTGGACTGAGGTCAGCTTACTGAGGTAAGCTGTCAGTTGCAGAATCATAAAACAAATCTTGCTCAGAGCTGTTCTTGGCTCATGCTAGGGATATCGATCGCTGACTTCCATGAATTGCTAAATCCTCTTTCAAATTAAAATAAGTGAATAAATAAGGAGAGGTGGAAATGCAGGAAGTAATCCATTTCAGATTACTTTGCAGATCAGGAGCCAAGTGAGAAATCTGTGAGTCACTAAGATTAATGGACCTGCAACAGTAGGACCTAAAGTGGTTGCTTCTGATAATAGTGGGCCCAGTCCACTGATGACTTCTTATGGGGGAAGGCTTGCTACGCACACACAATGGATCCCTTCTTTGACTTAGATTCAGAAATACATTGTGCTGAAAGTAGTTGCTGGCAAGCCCCCAAAACACTTCCTCTTTTTCACCTTCCTCCCTATGGTGAGGGAAACCCTCAACTCTTCCTGTATTTCTTCAGTATGCTTCACTGGCTTCAGCTTGGGGCACCTCAAGATGGGGAATACTTTCTCTTTTTTTGGGGGGGTGGGTTGTTCTGTATGTGACTATGGAGGAATAACAATATGGTGAGGTGGTGGAGAACAAATGGTGGAGAAGATGATGACCATTTGATATTTCAAACCAAACTTACCATTTGTGGAGATTCAGCGGGCTTTGCTCTGAAGGTCTCTGAAGTACAGTTCCTTTTGGGCTAGGATGTGACATCTGTTTGTAAGTGTTCTCTGCAGAGAACTTGTACTGCCTGTCCTTGTGCTGGGCTTCAGTTGCAGTGTAGGACAGATTATTCAGGGATCATCTCTGAGTTTCAGCTGTTTTGTTTTGTTATGTTTTGTTTTTTCCAAAGCACTGGGCAAAAGCAAGGGAGGTGGATCATCCTAGGGTAGAAAATAGAAGTAATGGTAAGAAGTCTTTCTTTTCCACCGCTGGCTTCCTGTACTTTGCCTACCAGGAAGTGGAAGATTGAAGCCAGACCATCCTAGCATGATTATCTCAGTGTATTGCCCACATGTTCAGCTATTGCTTGTTAATTGCCCACACTGACTATTTTAATTCTTAGGGGCCTAAGAATATGGCTGGATGGATGGAAGAATAAAATAGTGCTTCCCTCCTCCTCTTACTAAAATAAAACAAATACTTCAGGGAAGTGTGTGTTCCCCTGTACTTTCAGTCCTGAGGCAGCCTGGCTTCAAACAACTTAGTGGACACAGTCTGCCATGAAAAATACCAGGCTAAGCCCAACCAGCAGTTTTGTCTCACAGTAGTGCACATGGGAACAAATTGTTGGGAGGGGATGTACCATGACACTGTGGGAATGGGAGGGAGCAGATAAATTACAACGCAGCATCATGTAAGTGCAATTATCATTGAGCTGCAACCTGCTGATCCCACTGCTTTGCTTCTCCCTTGGCTTTCTGGACTGGATTGAGAATGAAATTGTGCTCAGTCACCCATAAGCATGCTTATACACCAGCCCTACCTTAGCTCTTGCCCCTCAAGGGCTGAATACCTCCAGTTCTTCAGATGATCACTCTTCTACCATGCTCCTTTCCCCTCTCTTTACATGAGTATTGTTTTGATGCCTGGGGAATCTGTGAGCAATGCCCTAAATCATCTCCCTCAATAAATGAGTGATGGGCAGACTTGTGGATCCCTGAAAGCACTTTGTCATGGAATGTATTAGTCAAATCTCTCAGATTTTAATGTTCTCCCACCAGCTGTAGCAGGGTATGTGCACGCATGTATGCGTGCATGTGAAAATCCTTGCCAACGTGTCATCCCTTATTGAGCAAAATATTGACAGGTTTGGAGATGAAGGCAGGAAAGAACATTTTGTCTTTCTAGAAAAGGAAAAGGCCTCTGCATTCTGTATATAACACCTCACTTCATCTCGTACATGCATGCGTGCACAAACATCCCTTGCCAGCCCTACAACCACTTCCTTGCATAGAGCCAGAGCCAAGGAGAGTATATATTTCCTTATCACAGAACAAAATCTTTTTTAGAAAAATAATAAAACTTCATTAGAGTATTAATTCAAGGCTTTTATTTTTTATAGTCTCCTTTTTATCATTTTTATCGCTATGTTTAAACGGAGGAGAATTCCCTACATTAGGGAGGCAGCGAGCTGTTTTACGTGGAGTATCCAAGTGCCATTTACTAGCATCAACTTTGGATGAAGGCTGGTTGTTTTTATGCCTGACTCCTCTGAGTACCACTTCGTGCTCAGCTTTGGTGCTGTCTGAGGCTGCTTATGTGCTGTGCATTTGCTCTGTTATCCTATGCATATCCTATCTGTTGCAAGATGCTGGAACCAGAGTGCTTGTGAATTCCCATCTGTGTAATGCTTGCTAATTGTTTCCTTCTGCACTTTCTGTGACAGAGGTTTAGGCTCGGAATAGTGTGAGCCAGCATTTTCCCACTCTTCCCTGTGCAGTGACTCTTGTAAGGTAGAAGTTACATGTGTCAACATCTACCAAATAACAACATGTGAATTGTGCAGAGCCCTGAGCTCTCTGTGAGGGAGACATGACCTTCATTATAATGATACAGTTGACATTTTCCCTGTGACACTTATTGTAACATCATTGCTTCCTGTTGGCATCTGTGGGCTTATCAGGCAGCTTGTTCAAGCAATCTGGAGTTGTGATGAAACCAGGCAGGAGGGAGAAGGCTGAGGTTTAAGGGAGAAGAAGCAGAGAAGCAGGTCTAGGAGGGGTGGGGAAAGAGTATTTTTGGAGTATCAGAGGACACAAAACGTTTATCAATGTGAGCTAATCTAAATCTCTCCCCTGTGTGCCTGTCTTCCTGCATGTGGATTCACAAGCACCCTGCACTGCAGAACCCAGTCTCACTACAGCTTGCTATTGGCGTTCCTGGTACTGGTGGCAGTGGCGCTCCCAGCAGTGAGAGCCCTGGCTTCCTGGGCTGTCAAACCCACTAGAGAAAGAGTTCTAGGGATCCCTGCTACATTGTGCAACCCCCCTCTGGAATCAAGGCTGACTCAGATACACTCCATTTATCTTAAGGACAGAGTTAAAACACACTGAGTGGGATTTGTATTTGGTTAATCCAAGAGGAACGGTCCACTTTGAAAGATGGTCAAAATCTAGAATCAACATGCTGACCAAACTCTGAGTCTTTCCTCTTTTTGTTCTCCCCTCTCCTTATGCTTTTTTCCTGTCTTTTAGCAGAAGTCTTAAAATCATCCTCATGGTGAGGCAATTGGTAAATTATTGCAATAGGAGGTTTTGAGTGCTGGTATTTATACTGAAATTAACTACCTGTGGGCCACCTAATGCCTACCTAAAAAAAAAACGCTTTGCATATTAAGAACCTCTGGTCACCTTTGGTAGAAGTTGGTAAAAGCCAGCTTACTGTAGAGAAGAAAATCTCTCCTATTATGAATTCACCAAGCATTTCAATTTCTTGTTGAATCTCCTGAACTTAAGCCTTGGGTCCAAACCTTGCATCTACATGTAGTGAGGCTACTGTGGAGTCCTGGACTTTTCCTCCTAATCTGCAGTCTATAAACATCAAATGCATCACTAACTCATTACGACTTAACTGATGCTACAATTTTTGTGTCACGACTGATGAGAAGCCTACTATTAAAATTCTCAGCAGTTTCTGTGAGCAAGTAGGCACATGTAACTCCTGCCACTTTTCTGTTCTTCAATCCACTCTGTGTCACTTTTAGGTGCAGTAGTTTCCAAGGCAAAGAAAGCCCTGCATGCTGCATTTTACTTGAAACAACATCCTTGGCTGGTTAGCTGGGAGAACAGTAGAGCAGAGCAAAGTGGCTCCTTCATTTTTCATGGGAGTAAAGGATTTGACATACAAGATCAGACTGTGCCTTCCCTAATGGCCAAATATGTGATATTTCAGAGGAGAGCAATATCCTGCCAATAGAAGGTATATTTATTGGCACAGTCTCCTGCCAAGGGTTTTGGATTGAGCTGCCTGTTGGGTAAGTGGTGGGGTGAGAGCTGCTGCAAGGAAGGAGGTTATAGGCTCTACATGTCTCAGGGTATTGCTGTAGTCAGGGAACTCTCATCCTAAGCCACATGGAAAGCATCCTGCTTCCTGAGGCATGAGATTTGTTTGATTCAATAATTATTGTGGCTCCCACAGCTACATAGGTCGTTATTGGGCATTATTTTTCAGATATAAGATGGGGTTTGGGGGAAAAGCCCCCAAATTCTTAGACACTGTTCACCTGGCTTGATCCCCGCAGGGGTTGGGGGAGTGTGGGGCGGGGAATCTCCCAAGTTGCTAATTTGTGTGCAGTGAAGGTGATGGATTATATCTTTCATTTCATCTGAGGGACAGATATCTCAGGATTTTGAGAGATAAGTAGAGGTAAAACGCCCTGTTATTTTAGCATTAGATGGCACTTTGGGCCTTTTAGTGTCAGCAAGACCATATTCTGCCTCCATAGGAGAGGACACTTTGTTCCCTTATATATAAAGAGCATCCAGAGGTTTTCCCCCATGAACACTTTTAACAAGGAGAGGAAAGCAGCATGAAAGAATTTAAGTATAGCACAATAAAGAATTATCCATTTCAAATACAGCGTTGCCACAGCCTCAGTATTAGGACAAGGTTTTCGGAAATTTTGCACTGTTTGCTCTCACAATTTTAGCAGAAGTCCTCAGTCCAATTTACTCCTTCCACGTTTATTTCAAGCTCGACCATCTTGTAAGTATGTGAGCAAGAAGATGAATTTTCCTCTTGAAGAAGGTTTTTTATTATAATGTTGCAATGAAAAGCCTGAACATATAACCTCAGTGTAACCTGATGATTCAAAATCAGCACATACAGACAACTCATTTTTGTGGGTTTGGGAGGCTAGGCTCAGAATTTCTGATTGCTTCAACTTTGCTTCAACAGGGAAGCAAAGACAGGCTAGAAACAAAGGTTCCTTGATTTTGGAGCTGTTTTATACGACAGAAAAAGGTCGTAAGTCACTTTTCACTATTTCCTCAAAGACTCACGGCAAGCATGTTTCTCACAGTCTGCAAAGGCTGGATATATGTCCCTTCATAGGGTGTTAGTACCTGTACAATTATCTGTTCAGTGCTCCTCTGTGCACAGACCCTTAAACGTAAAGTTGTGATGGCTACATCACACATTTGATTCCTCTAAGGATTCATGGAGAGGAGGATGGGCCAGGGTGAGGGAGAGGTTTTTGTCCTCTTCATTAGAGGGCAAGACTAAGCATTATTACTAATTATTCCTGTATGGCCACTGGTGACCTGTAGTATTCCAGAAGTGAGATTGCCAGCAGCACTTAATCAATGCTGCTGCCGGTTCCATGTTATCAGTCTACAGCCATGCAGACATTTGGTTTATTATAAAGTCAGAGTACCCCTTAATAATCGCCTTGCAAAAGTGGGGCATTAGTGTTCTTTAAATGACAAGCCTGTCTGGAAATGCAATCATGTCTTTAGCTATAATGCTACCAGAGTGATAGCAGAGTCCTACTTTGGGCAGGAAGTAGCAACAAATTATAACCATACAATAGCAATTGGGCAAAGCAATTAAGTACAACCCATCCTCAAGGCTCCATGGGCCTCAGTGCTTGTCACTGGCAGAGACAAATCTACCTGTGGAGCTCTCTGGGCTAAATGTGTGTTAACAACCTCTCTGTCCTCTTCCTCCTCATTCACAGACAATTTTTCCTAGGCAAAGTGGTATCTACCTAGCTGTTTCCTGGCTCTTAAAGCAATGTTTGAGAGCAGATCAGGACCTAACTTCTGTTACAGAAGAAAAAGTGTCACTGAGAAGCATTCAGACGAAGCAGTGGAGAAATATCCAAGCTAGTGTCAGAAAAAGGTTGTTTGTCAACCGGGACCTGGGGGCATTAGCCTAGATGTGGTGCTGTACCCAAGCCAGTGACATCGCTCTGGGAGGTGAGCTCACAGTTCCCTGTGCAACAGGGACTCCAGCCTGTGTGGTGCCAGCTCCTGGACCTCTAATGCCATTCTGGCTGTATTGTTCCATGTTTCTGTGTGGAGTTTTGAGGGGCACAGAAAAGATACTGCACATCCTATTGGTCCTTTGGCCTCAGCTTTGAATGCAAAGACATTTGTTCTTCCTCCCCTTTCACTAAGAAGGAAGACCATTAAGGAAAGCTGATTACTTTCGATGTAAGATCCTCTTGGCCGGCTGGTCCTCTTTTCCAAACTTTGGCATCCCTCTGCCTGGCTTGGCCAGGGGATAGTTTCCTCTGTGGTTCAGCTGGCCTGGCATCTGCTTGCAGGACTTGGACATGGCTATCTGAGCCTCAGCCATGGAAACACACAGGCCATGCATACACAGAAACCTGATCTGCCAGGCTGAAGGACTGTGGCCAGTTGGTTGCATCCACTGTAGCGTCTGGCCACCAGCTGGGAGACATGACACCCAGAATGTCAGTCCGTATGCTAAATGAATTGCGAATGATTACAAAACCTGTTTCTGTAAAGGCTTCTCCTTGCTTCTTGGAATAGCTGCATGCTGTGTCCCTCTCAGAGCTGATAAAGCTTTGGGAAGATGGTAGAATAAGGCCAGTGACAGGCAAAGGACAACTTGATATCAAATTAAACGTGCCCTCTCCAGATTAATATATTTTTTTTTAATGAAACTTAAGACTTTATATTTCTTAGTCTCACAGTTACTCTAAGGGTGGGGCAGCAAAATCTACTTCATCTTTAGTAAGCAAACATGTCTGGTGGCAGCAAACTGGGGACAGGTCTTGGTGTAATTGGAGTTATCTGCTGACAAATACTAAGGATGCCATGTACTCTGTCATATGTTTCTGTTCGTATGAAGTGAAAGCTGCATGTGATCCATGAGAACCGAATAGAGGTGTTTCAGAGTACTTGCAGATGTTATCTATGCATGTGTTTGATTTCGCCCAGCAACTTCTTGAGGAAGAGCCATAATCTGCAGACAGTGTCTTTAGTGGAATGTACTACTTTGAAATCCCTCTGAGACTGTTAGAACTAGAATTTTCGTTATGTGTGTAAACTTCAGGCCCCTTATGGTGACAATGGATAAACTCTCTGTTCTGGTGCTGAGCTAAGTAAATATTGTAGGAGTGTTTGAACAAGATGGGACCTCTAGGTGCAGTCCTTGGTTCTCTTCTTGATTCACCAGGCAACTTTGCAGCCTCCCTGCTCAGCATCTCTATGGAAATTAGCATTATAATTTTGATCAGTTAAGTATCTTTAAGCCTTGCAAGTAAAAATGCCTGAAAAGTGCTATGTATTATGGATCTTTATTTAAAGTTTAGGGTCAGGATGATTTCTAATGAGGATTCAATGTGTTTATAAGCTTAAGTCATGTAAAATATGTGTAATGACAAAAAAAAGGGTCATTAAAATGTTGTCATCATATGGCATTTCTGGATCCCAGTCCACTGTGACTCAAGATCCAGTCCAGGTTTCATACTCCCATGTAGACTTTTCTTGGAATAAAATACATAATGGATCAAGCTGCCATATTAAATTTAGTTGTTTGCTGTCATATCACTCGGTACACAGTCTGCTCCCTAAATCCCATACTAATCCAGTTGTTTCTATCTTCTTTGGTATAAAAGCACATTAGCCTCAAAAAGAAGCAGCGGAGCCAGTATTCATAGAAAAAGCAGTAACAAGAGGGTTAATATTGAGCTCCAGTCCTAACCTGATATAGCTTTTGTATGTCTTCAAGAATAGCACCTCACCCTCAGTATGTATATTCTTGATGCCTCACTGGGAAGATGATGATTTGTGATTTGTCTTTATTCTCTCTCACACCCATCTTCTTTCATTTGTTTATGGTAACGCCAATGTATAGTGTAGTTTTAGCAGTGTTGATAATGCACCTTTTACCTGGAGTGAATTTAATAGGATTTGACAGTGACAGAGGATGAGAAAATTCTGTGATTCTATTATTCATTCAATTTCTGCAGCAGTCTGCGTAGATTGTATACTATAGATTGTATACTATTAGGAGGAAACTTATGTCTTGGAGGTTTCCTTTCTCTCTCCCCCTCTTCCCCCCTGGCCTGGCCCCTTCTGCACCCACAGTTATACTTACTCTCATCATTAGGCTATTAAAACCCATTGTAGGAGAAGCATGGAGAGAGCAGCAGGAGAAAGACCAAGGAACCACTCAGATACCAAGCACAGTAATTCTATATATTAAAGGATACATATCCTTCCAAAGTGTTTATGAGCAACATATTGACAGTCATGTAACTTTTGAGTTTACTGTGCCTGATAATTGAATCTCTATCTTGAAAGGATTGCAAATACTCATTAATGTTTTTACAGCGTCTCTCTGTGTCCAGGCATCATTTTCTTCAGTATTCTCATGTTATCACTTGCCCGATTGCTGTTATGGGGCCTGTGCCTTTGGCTTATTTGAAATATATTCATTTCAGTTTTTCCTGACCACTGCTATTCTTCCTGATCATTGAGGCTTCTGCTTACACAGTGCTGGGCATCACTGAAAGAGTTGGGAAGCAAAGTCTCAGCGTGATACTGGCCTCTTGACTCTGATTCCATCATCATTGCAGTGTGGAAACATATAACTGATCCCTCCAGTTAGGAAAGGTAAAATACCCTTTCTGAAGTCCTTCCTGAAAAGGTTAAGAATTTAATTTTGGATGAACATCCTTGCCCTCTGAGCAAGTCTTTGTATTAATGATCTCATGACGGATTGCTCCTTAAACTGGCCCTAGCACAGGTCAGGACAGAGTGAGAATATTCTCTATTTAATGAGGCAGAGATCAGAGCTTCTAATATTTCATCATTCGTGCTCAAGGGAGGACAGGAGCTACGAGTTTGGAGAGCTGATGGCAGAAGGGGCCCTTGTGGGCAGCTGTGATGGCAGCTTGCTCACTGCATAACTCTTAGCCCTCACGACTATACTGCAGTAGGTTTCCAGCTTCCTCTTGGAAAACAAACCCTTGTCATTAAACTGATCTAAATGATTGAATTTTATCTTGGCAAGAGATGAATGGCTAATAACCCCTGAGACAGAAGAGACTTTAGCCTGCAGAGAGGTATGTAGTATAAGGAGCATGAATGCCAGTGGTTTACAGACAACCACAATCTACAGGGCCATGTGGAGCACTTAGCTTTGTTCCTCCCAGCAGCCTTTTCCTAGGAAGGGTGGGCAACCTGATACTTAGACACTAGTAAATTAGAAAGCCAGCGTGTGCAGATCCAGTGGTTTACAACTGTCTTTAATTTATTAATGAGTGGAGGCCATCTCAGTGTGTGTAAATATAGATTTTAAATCAGTTGACATGATGTACATAAACAATCAAACTTTTAGTGTAGTACTGAGATGCTAATGTTAAATCCACCTCTGACTTGAGTGCTACTTTCTAGTAGTGCTGTGTTCCCTGGGAAGCAGTGATATATAGTGCTGTGCAAATCACTGGTGCCCTTAAACTGCAGCTCTGAAATATTTACACATCCAAAGTGCGTGTGTAAATTGGGAGTATCGCAATGTTCCCATAGGGTGACAGAGATTTGTAAATTTTGTTTTCTGCGCAGTCCTGCATTTCCCTGCTAGTGACCGGGAGCCAGGACCCAAGAGCATAAATTCCCCAAATAATTCTTGTAATACTTCAGGTCAGCTCAGCTCCCGCTCTTAGGTACTAAAAGCAAATCTTTCCAGGATGCCACAGTTATGATTTGCCCTTTTGAAAGGGATTGGTAGTGTCTTTAAAGTAACGGGTCCTGGAGGCACACTAATAGCTAGACAGGGTGCTATTCCGTGGTGTTGAGTAAGGGCAATCTTCTGGCCATAAAGCTAATGAAAGAAATATGCCTGAAGAAAAGCAGTCTCTCCTTCCTTCCTAACTCATCATGGCTGACATAAAAACTAGGTGCTAATGCATGTATAGCTGAGCTCTCAACATTGTAAGCATTCGTAGTTTTTAACTTCCCTCTACCCAACAGGCATAAGAGCTGCGTCCCTCAACAAGACGTTACATCTGCAACCACTGTACTTTGAGTTTTCAACAGTTCTTATAAATTACTCACAGATGGGTGGGGTTTGCATCTCAGGTGACTTTGCAGGCCTGCTGATGTGCTGCTACGCTTTGGTTTCAGCGACTGGTGGCAGGATGGATGCTCTTCAGCCTAGGATGAAGTGAGGTGCCTTTTGGCAGCGCAGGCTACCACCACCAGGTGCTGCTCAGCCCTGAGCCTGAGTGAAGGGGAGATGGAGGTGATGATGGAGATGGAGCTCGGCCAATGCTGAAGGGTGGGATTAGAGGGGCTCAAGGTCCTCCCAGCCTGGCTGCTTTTGCTAATTTCTGATTACATACATTGTTAGGAGGTGTTTCTATCCAGCCAGTGTAAGGCAGAAAGTAGTCTTGTGGTATAGGCAGGGAGGAAACTCCATCAGCAAGTTAGGAAGGAACTGTACTTTGGGTAATAATAAATATTTTGGATGAAACAGAAGAGAAGATATCTACCACTTCTGATTATTATTGTATCATATGTTTTTAAGGGAACGTCTGCCTTATTACCTGGTTTTAACCAGCTTCTAGTCTGTATTGTTACATTCTACCTAATCTCCTACTTTCTCAGCACTGGCAGTTCTTCATTTGCTGCCTGAAACTCGTATGGCTTTTAAACAGCTGCTATGTTCCATCAGAGAGAAAGTTGCACTTCAGGGAAGGACAAATGCTTGTCAAATAATATTAATTCAATAATTTACATAGTGTTTTTTTCCCCCCATATTTTGTAATAAATTATTCATCTCATATCATTTCATGTTATTCTTCTGGTTAACTGAGGTAGCCTAAGAATTTTCAAATGTATTTGTTAAAAAAATCTGTTGAATTACTTTTATTAGGTTTTTTTCTTTTTCTTTTTTTTCCCTCCTTTCCCCAAAAATAAAAGCTTTGAGAAATAAACAGAGTCCTTAGATGCTCAGCCCCTGTGGTCAGTGAAGTGATTTAGGCAGATTGATGGTGAACCGTTTTGTAAAGCAAAACAAAGCAGGAAAGAAGAAAGCAGAAAGAACACAGCTGAAGCCCATTTTTGAGATTTTGTATTCTGTGAAATGTAAAGTACAACTGTAATTTCTGTTTGTTAGCTGCTTCTTGGATGGCAGAAACTCTGAGGGCATCAACTTGCCACCTGAATTTCAGCACAGACATTGGAGAAAACCTGGTTGAAAATACAGGGCAGGACCTGTTTATTACCTCCCACATTCCTGAGGCAGCTTATGCACCTCCAAAATATTCAAGTTTAAATTATGTATCTTTACATTCACTACAGGATTACCAAATTGGTTATCTTCAAGGTTGCTTTAATCTTGGCCCACTTTACAGAAGATGAAGTCTGCTGTAGGATAAGAAAGTGGGAAGGTGGGAGGCACAGTATGGATTACATGCAACTTTTAAATGCTAAGGTGGTCTGTGTACAACTCTGAAATACTTGAGTTGGATCAGCTGGGGATAGTGACAAAAAGTTCTCCCCTTACCCTTCCAGGCTATAGGAGAACAAACTGAAAGATCTTGTCATGTGAATCGAGATGATCTGAGCTGAAGTGACTTGAGAGATGTGTTAAACTCATATCAAGTCTTATGATGCTATTTGAAGAACAACTTTTCCAAACTTATCTGAATCTTTGTGAGTTTACTGGAGTCTTTTTTTTCATTAATAATGGTAGACTTTGCTAGCTGCAGGGCTGGCAATCACCCTTCCCATTCAGTACAGGTTAAGTACTGGGAAAAAGGGAGTCCTTGATCCTGAAGACATCAAGCTGCACAGTAGTGTGTCCCCTACACCGTGAGCTGGTGGTCATCTCCTTATCAGCATTTTTCTAGAGGTGAAATGAGGGGTGGCCAGTGATTGTGACATGATGCTGGGCTTTGGAAGTCTTTGGTTTGACTATTTTGCCACAAGTGATTCAGGACAACTTTGCTTTGTTCCCTTGTGTTGTAAGAGTACTGCTCATATGCTATTCTGCACTGAGATGGTACGAGTATCAGTATATTACGACTGGTTTCCTATTTAGATACTGCAGACATTAGGACTGTAGAGGTACTTTGAGGTACTAAAGTCTTTATGAAGCATTGATTAGCCAAGAGATGAGAAGCAGCAGGAAGCCACAGCTTTCTAACTGAGGAATGTGTAAGTCTTCCATACAGTTCATCTTGTGCTTTGCTGACATTATCTCACTTGCTAATGTTTTTTGCAGAGCATCCTATGTAACAACATAATTAGTGTAAATTACATTTTATTTTTAAATCATCCCTTTCCTTCCTGATTTTTTCATATCTAAATGTCAACTTTTATGGTAAACAGCGATGTGCTGCAGAGGCTGAACAGGAATACACTTGTGCAGGTGGAAGTTTGCTAGAGAAGGTTCTGAGACTGAGTTGAACAGAAGCTCAGCAGGTTGAAATCTATGTTTTTTTAAGGCCCTCCAAGTTGTTTTTGATTTGTTTTCTTCTTCCATCCCAAATCCTCCTGCTGTATCAGGTGTTAAAGGCTTCAGATTATGAATAGGACTGGTGAATTGCTAACACATATCCAGATTTTACAGCTGAAAGATAAATAGTAATGTTAGAGCACCAAACCTGTTCAAACATGGTACAGTAAAAATCCCTGACCCTTAATATGGTAGGAATTACTTTCCACACAATACTTACTTTTTACCAAAAGATGAAATTCAAAGCAGTCAGAACTCTGGGAAGGGATGTTATTAACTTTCCCCACCCATTATTTTTCATTTCTGGCCATTCTACACTTCCTTACAAACTCTAGACAGCATTAAGAATTCTAATAGACATTTCATTTTGCTTTTTCTTGTCATTATGGTAAGCTTTTTGGGAGCAGGTGAGACTTCCTTATTGAGCACATATGCAAACCTGGCACCAGAATTTAGTTCTTGTCAAAAAGAATATTTTATTTTATTTTTTTAAAAAACCATTTGTTTGCCTGATAGGAAACAGAAAATGCTAGGAATTTCTGGAAACTACTGAAATTCCAGTCCAGTCTTGCAAAGCTAGGAAGATTCAATAAAGTTCAGAGACCCTAACCACTTACCTAAGTGGTACGTAACCACAATAATAAACTCACAAATACTATTAGTTGGAACAGTATCTCAATGTACTCTTGAACATCCATGAGCTGAGACAACCCATGTGCATTGTAGACTAAGACTATCACTGTTACCACTTTACACATCAGAAAATTGAGGCATACATAATAAGAGGAGATTTGCCAAACATCACAGACTTATGCAGCTTAGTCTCACATTTTCTGCCTCTTGTTCATCTGAGCTGTTTACAGCTTGCTCCTTACTTTTCTTCATGATATTGATCACGACAGAATGAAAGCGTGTTCCCAAAGCTAAGGCAAGTTGAGAAGACAATGAAGCACTTGGAAAGACATAGACTCCAGAAATTGGATTCTGGGCATGTACTGCCAGGGTGGAGGATTTTTATTTAATTTTATAGAAAAATGTTCGGGTTATTTTACACTGAGATGCAAAATCTCATTTGCAGCCAAGCCCCGGAGGGAGTAAAAGGAACTTGGAGAGCTCATAAAGACAAGTGTAATAGGATTAATAAGAAAAAGGCCTAAGACATAAGCCTTCATTGTACAGATTTCTTGCTAAATTTTAGTATTGATGGAGGGTGAAATGCCAAGATTTAACCACACACTCATGTCCTTGAGGCAGTAACAAAATAATAGCATTCACAGGGGCTTCTTTTGCCACCATTTTAAGAGCAACCACATAAAGATGCTACTTCTTTGGTGAGTGAAGGGAAAGATGGAGGAAAGCTGGTCATGAATAGATGCAGTTCTCCTGGAATGATAAATATTTGCCTGGTGTTGAAATTTGCTTATGTTGAGTTGCTCTCCACACTCCTCCGCTGTCTTCCACTTAAGAGGAAGAGACGTCAAAGGCTTACACCAAAAAGCAGCCTTTTTTGGCCCACAAAGAACCTACAGTCCCTTCTGGATAGCTTGCTTTGGTGCTGAAGTTATGCCTCATCTCTCCATTCACTGTGTGAAAAATGAGAGAGAACATACTTGGATGCCCAGAGGTTGGAGCAAGGTTTGGCATCCATCACTACTGATTAGATCCAGAGAGAGACACAGACAGAACAAAGATAACGAATGGGTCCTAAAGGGAGACAATTCATTGTCACTTGGTACCTTCAGTGCATCAGTTATCTCTTAGCATGTCCAAGGTAGCTGATGAACCTTTGCATCTTTCCAACTGCCATCCAGAAGACCTCTGTGGTTGCACAAGGCACCCAAGTGTTACAGCAATCTGTCCTTTACTCACCCAGAATTTAACAGGAAAAATGAAAAGGAGAAGGAGAGATGGGACCAGGCCCATCATGTTTCCTTGTCTGCTTGCTTTACTCATCTATCTATCTGCTGCTGCCAGTGCCTGCATTGTGGGGGAAGGATGATTGCATTGTTTTGATAGAGCTCACTGTTCCAGTCCCCTGATTTAGGGTGAAATTTGGTTTTGCTGCTGGGTGTTCGAAAACTTGCCAGGTAGGTGCTACCAAGAACATTTATTAAAATAGACAGATGGCCACTGGGGTAGGAAGCAGCCATTAGAATGCTTGAAATCAACCAACTGTGAAATGGAAAAATCAAAACCGTATACTCCTTGAGTCTTTAGTCCTAGCCTTTCCATTTGGGGGCCATCCTTTCTACCCCATTTACGCATGCACACTCACAGACAGACAGGTACTCATGAAAATGCCACAGCCAAGTTTTAGTTTGTCTTTCTAGGCATTTCAGTTTGGCTAGGATTTGGGGGGAATCCCAGAATGGCCCCATGAGCCAGGATTGGTGCTTGCAAAATCAAAATGCAGCTTTGCTTGCAAATAAACATACAAGTTACTCTGGGACTTTGAGCATCTCAAACACAGGCCGAGTCTCATCCAACCCTGCTCAAGTGCAGTAGGAGGAACACAGCCACTGACTGCTGGTAGGTAGGAGGTGAGATTCCTAATCGCTTGTCTAGATGCATTTGCAACTTATTCTGATTGCTTAACAGCTCTTTCTGTCTGCTCCTGTTCCTTTGGCATTGTGATCACTCTCCATTAGCTCTCTCAAGCAGTGGCATGAGATGCCAGGATAGATACTGTCAAAATCAAATGTCTTTGTTCAGTTGTTTTCTTTTTTTCCTTACTTACCACTGGAAAAAACAAGATGCGTATGTTTGCCTTTTCACAGGTATGTATAGAAGAAGGAGCCTGAGGCTATTAAAAAAAAATCTATTAGTCAGATGTACTAGAGAGATCTCTACAATTAGGTTTAATAACATTTTTAAATCAGTCACTGTCTTGAGATGACCATAACATCAGTATTAGCAGTTTATTTTGGATTTGCATTAAACTCTCAGAAGGTGAAGGGCAGTCCCCAGTACTGCTCTTTTCTCGTAGCTGTGATCTTGGCTGAGTCACTTGCTGACATCTCTTGCAGGATAAGCCTGTAGGTACTGTGAAATTTCTGTGAGCTTTTATGATTCTAAACTTGACCTTGGTCTTACAGTACTTCTGCTTAGCTGTTGCTAACCCAAGGGTAGTAAGGACAGTATCAGTGGGTGCTCAGGTATGACAGCAATGACTGGGGTAGAATATTTATCTGCTACCTAGATGCATAGTAAGAACCTCTTTGCAAAGGGAATGGACAAAATTCAAAAAAAACTGTCTTTATGCCTGTCCTTCATCATACTGACGTTAATGGCACCATCCCAGAAAAAAAGCTAAAATTGGACTTGAGGTTTGTGCTGAGGCAGTGGGGATTGGCTCTCCACTGTTTTCCCCAGGGGTTATATGGGTCTGTACAAAGCCAGTACCAGATCCTTGTATGGCTTCAAGGGAGTGATGTCACAAACACAGAATTTTGATTTGTGTTTTACCTCTGCTTTAGGCACAAGGAAGTAGCAGTCCTGGTCTCCAGATAGTGTCAGCTGGTGTAACCAGCTGAGTGTGGGGCATGTGGATGCAGGATCTGACATAAAAAAAAGGTTTTTCTGTTTCTTTTTTCTATTTACTGTAAAATTCTTCTAGATCTTCTAAGGGAAAGTGCTATAAAATATGAACCATTAGTCAAGTATATATAAGTGCACATATTTGCCCTGTTTCTCTCAGTACGGCACAGTGTTCCTTTCCATTGGCTGATTTATAAGGCCCAGATTTGCAAGGTCATCTCCATTTGATTCTGCAGTGTTGCATTTTTAAAAGACGCTTAAGTCTCCCCTTTATCGCTGGGACAAAAATAATACAAACCAAGCAGACCTTGACCAAAGGAGTAGCCCAGAAAAACTGTAAGTTGCCCACACCAGTGCAGTAACGAGGAAGCAGTTTGCAAAGCTCAGCGATGCTTTTAATTCTTTTTCTGTGGCCTCATTAACACTGTGTATAGCTGCCTACAAGGGACAGAAAGCGTGTTTCCCTCTTAAACACAGCACTTCCTTTGCTTCCCTAATTTCCCAAGTGCCTTAGCGTTGGCTCCTCTTGCACCCTGAATGGGTTCAGATGAGCCAAGGCAGGGGACTTTTAGCTGAAGGTAGGGTAGCTCACAGTCTTCGTATTCATGGGTGGAAAAAAATATTGCGGCCTAGCATTGCAAGGTGCTTCCCTCCTGACAGAGAAGGAATTCGCTTTGGACTTCATCTGAGGATGACAGGTGTCCTTCCATTTTCTTCAAGTCCTCTGAGGACTTGAAGTGAATAACACTGCGTCTGTAAGCCAGGAGTCTGAAACAAGACATCTTTGCTGTTCAGATGTGCTTTATTGGCTAGATCAGGGACTGAAAGAAACATGTACAGGTCTGAAGCATCATTTGATGAGGAAATGATGCATCTCTTCCATTGTTTCTGCCTCTTGCAGCAAGTCCTGAGGGTTAAGGTCAAGGACACAATTGCTCCAGCTCCCTCAATTGAGAGTCGTATTCTCCTGACCAGTGTGTTTCTGCATTTCCATTGTTTCCCAAGATGACAAGTACCAAAGAAAAGGTTCAACAGGGAAACAAACAAACAAACAAACAAAAAAAACCCAGTTTTTTTTTTTTAATCTTATAGTGTTGCATAATTAGCTACACATATAGGAGCATCATGGGAAGCTGTTAAGCAACTTGTCTTGTCTTAAATTGAAAGAAATATGGAACAAGCAACCTACAGGTTGCCATGTGATGCAACCTGTGTTCTTTTCAGAAATAATGACAAACAAATGTTTGGCTAGTGGTCCTGAAAGAAGCCCAAGACAGCCACACTGTTCTAACTGGAGGTCCATCTCTGAGATTTAAAATGAAATCAAACCTAGAAAAGTCTTCTATTAAGCTGCTTGAGGGATGCCAGCACTCTTCCTTGAGGCGGTCCTGGAACTGGGGAGACAGTCACCCTCTCCCCATTTAGAGCCCTCACATCTCTGCACTGCTTTCTGTTACTTTCATGGTGGTTTCATCTTTCTTCTTTGTACCTCCTATCATAAGGTGGGCACCGTTACACAGTGAGGTAGAATGCGGTCCTGGAGTGAGCAGACAAGCCACTTTTTTCCTTAGAGGATAATAGTGGAGGAAGATCACTCCTTCTGCTGGGCTTCATTTTGCATGTACTAGTGCTTTGCTACCAGCCTTGACTTTCAGCCAACTTTACACCTGCTTAAGATCAGTCCCTTCATCTGTGTCTACACATGTAGGTCACTCCATGCTGTTTCCTTTCCTGCTTTCCTTTGGTCCTTGCAATTTTCATGTGATTACATTTTCGCCTCACCAGTGTCCTTAATTCCCTTTGCTCCGACCTGCCATCCTGCCTTTTCTCACTTTGCTGCTTCTTTCCCATCACCTCTCCTCTGCTGTGCCTTCACATGCTGCCACCCCATCCACATCCTCTCCTTTTGTCCATGCAGGCCCCGTCACTAGCTTGCATCATAGCCACTATTGCCTCAAGTTAGTCAATTAAGAGATCATGTTTCATGGACATGCTAGGTTGTTGGGGTTTCTTTTCCCTACTTAATATTATTTTTCCAGCTCTGTCTTGGCACCTACATTTATTTGAAACAAATTGCAAGATAATTTGTTTTTCTAATTTTCAAGACTCCTGGTTCCAGGGGGGTCGATGATTCGGGCACCCGGTGCCAGCGAGCTGGGACTGCGCAGAGAGATTTGTGCTGTGTGAGGAAATACTTCATTAGACTTGTATTCCACGAAGACGCTCTTGCTTCTTAACGCCTATGATTTTAATTAAAACCTGGAAAGTGAAGAATCCTCGGGTTGTATTAATGTTTTCATTTCCATTAGGACAGCAGAGTTTATAAACACGAGCTGGGTTTATAAATTAGACCTCGTACGAATATTAAGTGCACAGTGCAGCAAAGACAGCCGAGAATCAGTCGAGCTGGCCCCATCTGTCTCTTTCCTTGGCTTGCTCTTTCTTTCCAGTGTCCTCCTCTTGGCACAGGCTTTACTGAGCTGTTCAAGGGTTCTCCCTTGGAGACTGAGCTAATGGCTTCTTCCATTTCTTTCTGTGGATGTTCTCCTCACTCAGCAAAGCAGGAAGAGAAGCAGATGTTTCAATCATGGGCTTGCAAAACAACCTGCAGAGGTGACTTTGAGTATTGGGGATTTTTCTAATGAGTAACATGAAAGGGGAAAGAGATTCTCCCTCTCAATTCTCACGTGTGTGTATACACAGAGATGCATACAGAGATAGTCAGATCTCAATGCACATCCCACTTAGAGTCATCCACACTCAGAGTGTGCATATGTATTGCTGATCATGCAGGAGAATGTGACAAAAGAGGCAATCTCCTCCAGAGATGATGTGACAGCTTCATACAGCTGTGTGCAGGCTGTAGTGGTGGAGTGCAGGCAGGCATTGCTTACCAGGCACAGCCCAACACAAACACTGATGTAGGGGACCAGAAGCCCCATGTATCTACCTGTACTCAGCTGTGCAAACTGCACACAGGCCAACAGTTTGACAGTAATGACAATTACAAGCACTTGTGTATTGCATTTTGCTCAAGGACAGCAGGATGGTTTGCAAAGGCAATCATCATCCTCAATGATGATCCACAAGGGGATGCGAAGCATGGATAAATGAAGCACCTAGATCGACACAGCCATTGGCAGCAGAGATAGGATCTCTTTTAGGGATCCTGAATTCCTGTTCTCAGCTCCCACAGGGAAAACTTTCTACTCCTGCTTGTAGCCATGTAACATCCTTGCAAGTTATGTACTTTTTCCCTTGGCAGTGTCATAGTAAGGAGGGGCTATGTTTCCATCTCTGACCTCTGGCTATGGTATCTGATGGTTGGCTCAAGACTATCTCATGGTGGCCATCAAGTAAGGGCTGCTCAGGTATGCCTACCCAGTATGCAATGCAAAGTCATGTAATGTGTGATGTAGAGCTGCCTAAATTCTATTAGCATTTGCTTTTGGAGGATGGATGCACACCTCCCATGCAAAAGTGTGACTTCTTGAGCACGCAGAAGAGAGAACACTGTACTAAAATTATACAGACCCCCAAAGGATCCACAGCAGTGAGTTTGAAGGTATTTTGTATGGGAATCTATGCATTGGAGTCAGCATCTTTGCTATGGAATGTAAACCATGTGAGGGGAATAGGCCATCCCTTTAGACCTTGTTAATGTTGGTTTAGCACCATAACTGCTGAACTGTCTGAGACAGTTTGTAGGGTATGTGATTCACAGACATCTCTGTTTCCATCAATAGCTGAAGTTGTACAGGGGTGGAGAAAGGTGGGAAGAGAGCTCTTGGGCATGCCTGCCCCCCTCAGTCTCTCTCTTGGCATGACTGGATGTTTTGATGTAAGGGTGATGTTCAGGAGAAAGGAGGGAGGGAGAAAGGCTCATTGTCAGTCTCTGTCTTCTTGAGCCTACTAGACCTGTTATTCAGATATCCTTCCAAGCAGCTTAAATAGAAATGTCTAGTGACAAAATGAAAATAGATGGGGAAGCCAATGAGACTGGCTGGCAGGGGTTCCCTTCTTGGTGCTGCTAGCCCTCGAGGGAGAGAGAAGCTTGCTGGCACTTCCAGCCTTGATAATATGTCTGAGATGGTGGAAGGGGTGGTCGCAGGGGATAAGGAGGACGTAGTAGCTCCTGAGCCATTTTTCAGGCTCTTTCAACACTGCTGAACCTGCTAGAGGCCATTATTTAGCCTGCCTGACAGCATGGGCCCTCACCATCTGTTAAGACTCTGAGGGCTCTGGACTACCCAATACCTGCAGAAAGAGGGAGAGCTGAGGTCTGTCAGTCAGGGTGGTGCCAGGAGCTCTCCACTGGAACTCGCTGGTAGTGTGGCAGTTCCTGTGCAGCCTGTGCTGCCATGGCTTAGGTTCAAGGGAACACCAGCAGTGCTTCAGAAATATTAGATACGTTTTTGGAACCCTTTTTGCTTTTTCTCTGTTCCCTTCCTGCTTCTTTCCTTCCTTAAGTTACTTCAGGAAGGTGGTGGTCATCTCAGCTACAAAAATTACAGTCTTTTGATCTTTTGATCTTTGTTTAATCAAATCTTTGATTACAGTCTTGTTTATTCTCTGCTTAATCCCAGTCCATCTCACCCCCATGTAGCCCAATCACATCCTGTACGCTTCTGGTGAGAGAGTCAAGAAGGTGATAGCTAACCACTACCAATACCCCTTTGGGCTGAGTGAGCAAGGCTGGACATGAGAAGTGTTGGGGGTCTGAAAATCCTCTGAGATTGT
>WAAB01006726.1:0-70788 GCA_013389865.1 Piaya cayana | reverse complement strand
AAAAAACCACAGAAAAATCAGCTTGTTTTATGGAGGAATTTTTTTTTAAAGTAATCTGGGTCAGGTCAATCCAAGTTAGCTAAGCCTGGGGCTGACATCACCAAGTTTATCTCGTGGTAAAACCAAAGTATGCTATCAGTGCAATGTTTTTCCACTTGAGATAACTTCTGACAGTTGCCATGAGGTTAAAACACACTTTTTCTTTTTCTTTTTTTAATTTTCTTTTATTTTTTCCTCTTTTTTTCCCTCTTTTTTTCCCCCTTTTTCCTTTCTTTTGTTTTTGAGGGCAGAAACTGCCTGTGACTTTCATTCACTTGAATGCACGTGCATAGGAGAGTCGATGGGACTGCCACTGCCCAGCACCCTCAGAAACAGCAAGAAAGGGCAGTGCTGGCTACCAGTATCCACAGCTTACCTGCCACATGGCAAGCAGAAGCCTGGCCTCTTCGAGGTGCTCTGACAGCCATCTTCTCTCAGAACCAAAGAACCGCAAATGAAATAAGTGATTTCTGACTGCTAAAACTGGTGTGTGCGGGAGAGTGCATCTGGTCTAAAAATAATTTGCTTGAAACATAGGTGAAGTGCTTTGCCAAGCATCTGGAAGCAGCTAAATGTAAAGCAGGTTTTGGAAATTTGTGGTGCACAAAACAATTTTCTAACTTCCCCCCAACCTCGATCAGTAAAATGAAAGTGGGGGTCTTTGCATCAAGTTTTGACACAAGCCAAACCTTTCTCATTTTTAGTAGGTTTTAACTTTTTAATTTCTAATTAGTTGCAAACCCCCATGAAGCTAATTTTCTTTTCCTTTATTAGGGTATGTGGGGTCTGTGTCCGTGTGTCATTTTTGCCCTTTTCTCTAGACAGCTCAACTTGGAGAAAAGAGCAAAATGCTATGAGATGGTGGCTCCCTTCTGACAAAGTAGAGTTAAATCATGAGAGATATGATCTACCTACGTAGCACAGCCTCTAGCTCTAACACAAAGAACAGAGGCGTTTAACTTTCCTCTGGCTTTTCTAAGGCAAAAGGAAAATGCATCTTAACACTAAAACAGCTTGAAATTAAGCAGTTTGGGGCATTTCAGGAAATAAGACTGAAACGTTGGATGATAGCAATATTAAAATTATTTCTTTCTTTCCCACCCAGAAGGAAAATGTTATGAAATTTCTGTGAATAATTTTGAAACTTGTTTGTGCTCTGAGGATAAGGTCCAAAATTGGTGTCATTTTGAATTCAGATGAGAGCTGGCTTGTTAGGGAAATACAAAGCATGCCAAATAGCAAGCTTGCAAAATGGAGCGGTGGTTGCTGTCAGTCTTAAAGGAGGCACAGCCTGGACATCGATGGTGAGCCCTTCACAACCNGTGTGGCAGTTCCTGTGCAGCCTGTGCTGCCATGGCTTAGGTTCAAGGGAACACCAGCAGTGCTTCAGAAATATTAGATACGTTTTTGGAACCCTTTTTGCTTTTTCTCTGTTCCCTTCCTGCTTCTTTCCTTCCTTAAGTTACTTCAGGAAGGTGGTGGTCATCTCAGTTACAAAAATTACAGTCTTTTGATCTTTGTTTAATCAAATCTTTGATTACAGTCTTGTTTATTCTTTGCTTAATCCCAGTCCATCTCACCCCCATGTAGCCCAATCACATCCTGTACGCTTCTGGTGAGAGAGTCAAGAAGGTGATAGCTAACCACTACCTATACCCCTTTGGGCTGAGTGAGCAAGGCTGGACATGAGAAGTGTTGGGGGTCTGAAAATCCTCTGAGATTGTGGCACGTGGGCTCCTTCCAACAGGTCTGCTCCAAGAGGCTCTTTTTGGGGACTTCACGTTTTCAGTGAGTGAGTGTATGTGAAGGGAGAGGAAGGGATGGGGGCTGAATAGAAATAACGTGGTAACACTGCACGTTAATGGCAACACTTCTCCAAGAAATTTCTCTTGAGAGTACCTCATTATGCAAACAAGTCTGGCAAATGATAATGTCTCCTGTACTTCCATAGATTAATGTATGTAAATGGAAGAGCTGCTGCTCATTCCCAAAAGCAGCATTCAGTTTCCCACACCAGAGCTAGCACCTGGGCCAAGGGCAGAGCATCTCAGGGTACCTGCAGACTGCAGGTTTTATCCCTCTCTCACATCAGTTGACTTTTGCATTTTCTAAGATCACTAGGTTACATATTTCCTTTATTTAAACATGCATCCACATTGAATACAGGACTGTGGCCCACCATGTACTTAGTTCAGTATAAGTCACCTGCATCCTACCCACGGCAGTATCACACATACAGGTGATCTAGTGGAGAAGCCTCCCTGGTTTTGGGGTACTTGATGCAGGCAATGTATTGTTTCATAATACTCTAAGAATCCAGGGGGTTAGGTGGGAGTGGTGGCTGACTTCTTAGTTACAGACTTGAATCTGATGTGGGAAAGGAGTTGCTTGTTACTGTCTGAAGGGAATTTTGCCACCTTTATGAAATGATTCTGGTACTTTTTAAGTTGTTTTTTTTTTTTTTTTTCCTTTTTTTTTTTTTTTTTTATTTTTTCCTCTTTTTTTCCCTCTTTTTTTCCCCCTTTTTCCTTTCTTTTGTTTTTGAGGGCAGAAACTGCCTGTGACTTTCATTCACTTGAATGCACGTGCATAGGAGAGTCGATGGGACTGCCACTGCCCAGCACCCTCAGAAACAGCAAGAAAGGGCAGTGTTGGCTACCAATATCCACAGCTTACCTGCCACATGGCAAGCAGAAGCCTGGCCTCTTCGAGGTGCTCTGACAGCCATCTTCTCTCAGAACCAAAGAACCGCAAATGAAATAAGTGATTTCTGACTGCTAAAACTGGTGTGTGCGGGAGAGTGCATCTGGTCTAAAAATAATTTGCTTGAAACATAGGTGAAGTGCTTTGCCAAGCATCTGGAAGCAGCTAAATGTAAAGCAGGTTTTGGAAATTTGTGGTGCACAAAACAATTTTCTAACTTCCCCCCAATCTCGATCAGTAAAATGAAAGTGGGGGTCTTTGCATCAAGTTTTGACACAAGCCAAACCTTTCTCATTTTTAGTAGGTTTTAACTTTTTAATTTCTAATTAGTTGCAAACCCCCATGAAGCTAATTTTCTTTTCCTTTATTAGGGTATGTGGGGTCTGTGTCCGTGTGTCATTTTTGCCCTTTTCTCTAGACAGCTCAACTTGGAGAAAAGAGCAAAATGCTATGAGATGGTGGCTCCCTTCTGACAAAGTAGAGTTAAATCATGAGAGATATGATCTACGTACGTAGCACAGCCTCTAGCTCTAACACAAAGAACAGAGGCGTTTAACTTTCCTCTGGCTTTTCTAAGGCAAAAGGAAAATGCATCTTAACACTAAAACAGCTTGAAATTAAGCAGTTTGGGGCATTTCAGGAAATAAGACTGAAACGTTGGATGATAGCAATATTAAAATTATTTCTTTCTTTCCCACCCAGAAGGAAAATGTTATGAAATTTCTGTGAATAATTTTGAAACTTGTTTGTGCTCTGAGGATAAGGTCCAAAATTGGTGTCATTTTGAATTCAGATGAGAGCTGGCTTGTTAGGGAAATACAAAGCATGCCAAATAGCAAGCTTGCAAAATGGAGCGGTGGTTGCTGTCAGTCTTAAAGGAGGCACAGCCTGGACATCGATGGTGAGCCCTTCACAACCTGCTTGCCTTTGGCTTGCCAACCCTGAGGAAATGCTGATAGAGGGTGGCTCATTTAAAGGCTGTGTTTTCTATTTTGATGCCAGTTTCTGTTATGCTTTGAATAGAAACTGTATAGATATCTATTAACTGGGGGCGGGCAGGGAGGGGTGAGGGAGGTGGGTGAAACTGGGAAAGATGCTAGATTTTGAAACCCCTCACCTTCTTTTTTGATCATGAGATTCTGAAAGCACTCAGAGATTGCAATTCTTCTCCAGCTCTGAAGAATCCCATTGATATATGCTCCACGTTCTGATCATATATAAAGACTGATAAGGCATCTTTGAAAGAAAATCAGAGGGGAACATGTTGCTACGAGTGCTAAAGTAGCAGAAGTGTTAATGTCACGTTGAAATCTTACATTTTGATACATAGCTCTAACAAAGGGGATGAGGGATCCGTTTGTATAAAGAACACCAGAAAATCTACTACTTAATGATTTTTTAAAAGGAATATAAATCAAAATTGAGAAACTCGGAAGGTTTTTACACCTACTTAGTTTATTCTATATGCATTGAATGTCTGCTGGTATAAAACCCTACTGTACTCTGTCTTTGAAAGTTGACTGGAAACTAATAGCACCTTATCAGGGTTTTGCATGCGATAGCCCTAAGGTTTACCTTTGTAGTGCCTTTTGAAAAAAAGTCCTGCAAATACAGAGCTCGGGTCTGCACTCCAGCGCAAGGTGGAGAAGAGATTTGAGAAAGGGAAATAGAAAGATTATACCTAATTGCCTTAACATTCACTTAACTATTTTACATATGTGTCTAAAAACAAATGTTTGTGAAGTGTCTAGACTGGTGTTTGCAAACGTGTTTGCTAACTCCAGCTAATTGGGGAGCAATTAACGTGAGTTAAAATGCTTCGAAGTCTAGACAAAGCCGGAGTGCGCCTTGCCTTGAGTACCTCTTCCTATCTCTGCCTTTATCCCTCTAGGGAAACGGAGGAAAGGCTTGAATTTTAGCATAAGGTTGTGTCTGATCCAGCCTTTCTGCCTTTTTCTAATTGCAGTTAATTCTCCTCCTGCANCATATGTGTCTAAAAACAAATGTTTGTGAAGTGTCTAGACTGGTGTTTGCAAACGTGTTTGCTAACTCCAGCTAATTGGGGAGCAATTAACGTGAGTTAAAATGCTTCGAAGTCTAGACAAAGCCGGAGTGCGCCTTGCCTTGAGTGCCTCTTCCTATCTCTGCCTTTATCCCTCTAGGGAAACGGAGGAAAAGGCTTGAATTTTAGCATAAGGTTGTGTCTGATCCAGCCTTTCTGCCTTTTTCTAATTGCACTTAATTCTCCTCCTGCAAGCGTCAAGCTGATCAAGGGAAACTGCTCTCAAAGTTCCGCTCAGATTATGCTCTTCACTGTTCTAAATAACGCTGCCCCTCTGCCACCCTCCTGATGGTGGCTGTGCCTTTGCTTTGCTTCTGCAGGGTCTGGCTGGAGCCTCGGAGGCTGGGGAGCCATGCAGGGGCCAGACACCTTCCTGGGAAGACCAGCTCAAGGGCTGGATGGGGCCACTAGGGCAGAAGCCTTGGAGGGCAGAAGATATCACTGGGAAGCCAGACTGCCTGGGGCTGCATGCCTGGCAAGGGCTTTGGCCCAGTGGAGCCAAGTGGCAGGGCAGGCACCGTGACCTCAGAGCTGCCTCTTGGCTCAGGCAGCCAACCAAGCACTGTCAGACACTGTAATGTCAGCACTGTTAGCCCAGTGGCCAAGGGCAACAGGCAGTTGTGGCTGGCAGAAGCCCCCAGGAACTGTGGCAATGCTGAACATCCTGTCCTGCCAGTGCCTGGAAGGGGACAGCTGTAGGAGGTGCAGCCAGGTAAGCCCCTAGCAGACCTGCTTTACCTGGCAGCATCCTGTGCACCTGGAGGTGCCCCTCAGCCTGCCTTCCCTAGGACCTTCAGAGGTGCTGACCTCCAGGTAGCCAAGATCTGCTCTCCTGGCATCTGCAGGATGAAGTAGGTATGCACCCAGGTTTTGGGAGGGCTGCCATACCACAGAGAGGGGCCAGGCTGGAGGGAATGAGGAATGCCAGCACACAGCCTTCTGCTTGAACCTGTCATGAATATTGCCTTTAGAGGAGGTTTCCCAGTGGAAAAATAAAGGGAAATTGCCCACGCTGAGCAACAGCTGCTGCTCTTCTAGCAGCACTGTGCATAGCATCCCCAACCCGCCTAAGCTTCAGTGGAGCCACTTTATTCTTTGGTGGATAAATACTTCAGGGATTATGCCTCAAAAGTAGAGTTTGGGCCAGGATCTGGGTTTTGCCAAAATGCCGGTGTGCTTGGCAAACCAACTGAACTGTTATGCAATATGTGCCCTCAAGGAGTTTTTGAGAGATGTGTGTTCACTGAGGTATCATGGAAGTGTGTTACAGGTGTATGTGAATGTACTAGGGGGAGGCCCTGTAACAACAGGCTCTTGGCTTTCTCTCTTCTCTACTCTCTTTCTAACCCTCTTGTGTTGCAAAATCACAACTGTAAGGCTTATTCTTCCACAGCAGGGTACTAATTCCCCAAATAAACCTTTGCCTTCATAGGAGGCAAGTACCCAGTGCCTTTCTAGGAGTGTGGGCAGTATAAACTCTGTCAAAAGCAGAGCAACAGGAGACAGATCTTACGTGGAAAGGATTTATAAGTGCAGACACAAACCTTGCTTGTTCTCTTTCTTTCTCTCTTTCTGCCCTATTGTGCACACACGTCTGGAAGTTAAACCCATGAGCTAATTGCAAAGCCACATGCACACATCTTTATATATATAAATAATAATAAACCCCCCATTCATTATGTACTGTGGCATGTCTAACCTGCATAGCATCCAGTAATTCATTTGCTTGGGAATCAATCCAATATTAGAATAGAAAAAAACTAAAGGTTGGAAGAGATCTCAGGAGTCCATTTTCTTCCTTGCAGACAGGATCAAAAATATGCCAACTGCAAACTCATGATCTGCTCAAAATAGTCATATATGTGCAGAACAGGGTCAGATTTGTCCACCAAATTAATGCACTTTTTTCTAAATGTGTATTTTTCCCCAAAAGTTACCTAGGACAATTTGGTGGAAGAAATTTCAGTTCCTGATATCTTACAACAGCACAGGACTCAAAGCTAATAATCATGAAGATTTTCTCATTTGGAAAGAGAGACTGGCAGTTCCCTAGTGGGGCATGAGATATTCACTTCTAGATTAAGGCTTCTGTATGCATAAAAATGCTTAAACATTTTGGAAATGTTTTAATGTTCCAACATATTTTAGCATTCCAAAACTTGGAGCATTTTGGAATTGTTTTGCATGCATTCATATGCATGTAAGTCTTTCTTCCATATGTCTTTTAAAGGATTTTTGCAGTCCTTAGAAGTTTTTGGAATCACATTACCAAATTATTTTATTGAGGTCTCTTGGAAGTTAGGGACGACCAACTAACACTGAATCAACATTTTTTTTCCAAAGTTCCTGGATTTTTTTTGGTCAAAGATAACATGAAGTACAAGATGTTGATAATGACTGGAAATAATTTGGAAGGCATGAAAAACAGGAGTTTTTTCTGCACTTGAGTGTTGTCCAAGAGAGATCTGCTTATTTTCAAGTGAGCCCTAATAATGCCAATTGAAGGTACGCTCATTCTGAAAGGAGTATCAGCTGTCAAACTGACTGTTGTGATCTAGTAGGAAACATGTCTGGGATTACACTCTTGCCATTGGTTGCAGGTATCCAGTATGTTCACCTGCACTGATAATTTATTTTAAATTCACTGCTTTAGGATGCTCATTGTTTAAGGCACTTGTCAGCTCAAGCAGAGGCAACTTTGAAAACTGAACAGTTTTCATAGGAAAGAACTGTGCTTTGTTCCAGTCAAGTAAAAATTTTGCATTCCTTATTACAACATTGGAAACGCAGTTACTAAAACAGCAAACATATGTCACATCTGTAGTTTTAGCTGTCACTGGTTGAAATTTTCTGGCACTTTGTACTCAAACCAGACTTCGCCTTGCAGATGTAATCTTTCAGGGTGGAAATGGTACTGTTTCTCTGTGTTCCTCTTTTATAAGGACCATCCAAATTGAGTTTGGAACCTCCTCTGTTTCGTAACTGGCTTTCTTGGGCTCACACAAATCTTTTTCCCGCTTATTCAGCATTTTTTCAGGAGCTGGCCATACTGCTTTTAGAATAACTAAAGTGAGTTTTAGTTATTAACATTCTTGTCTTCTAAAAGGCATCAGCTCTGGTTTTGTCTGATTCCTTTCACAGGGCATATCCTTATTGATAGGGAAGTTAATTGCACGGGCACGTTCTCAAGCATCTCTTACTTTGATGGATGGTGTATGCTCTCTCTACTTTTTACAGTTTCTGTAAGCCATATCAGAAGAATCACTAATGAAACAGTATTTGTCACTCATCTCAAAGGGGAATTGTGTTCCATGGCTTCTGTGCGGTGTGTATATGATTCATCTGGCAGCTGAAGCACTTCAGATTTCCCCATAACAGCAGTTTTAGGGCATTTGGGAATGGCAGAGGGATTGGTCATAGGTCCCTATGCAGAAGAAAATTATTTTCTTCTGCTAAATGAAAGTTTCTTTGAAATATTATTTGGAATGAGAACTTTGCAGTTTAAACATTTGCTTCTAAAGACCTCCTCTAAAATCTTTTCACTGTGCTCCTTGAGTTTCTCTAGAAAATATTGTAATTGCTTTTTAGTTTCTAAAAAGTAGAACTATTTATCTGCACATTGTGGAACTTGAGTAGGTGAAGTCAGCTGCCTTAGTGCCTGGGAATCTGCCTTGTGTCCCACAGAAGACAAGAGGAATTTTGAAGCATCCACAGTGTTTAACACGTGCTCCTACCTCCACAGCATTTGAGCATGTGAGGCTGTCATTACAGGACCCGTTTTTCTAACATGCTCCCTGCCACCATGAGGAGCTCTGTTGTGAAAACCTGGAAGCTGAGTTTGTTGCCTGAATGAGATCTCATGTCTTTTGAAAATAAATAAATACATAAATATCTGTCTCCAGTTGTGAATGCTGCAAGGAAATCAGCCAAATCTATGCACCAGCTCCAGATACGAAGCATGGAGCAACCCTGTTCCAGCATAAGCTTTTCACCTTGCAGAGAGCAGAGAAATTTCCTTTTCTGTGCCTCAGGCACCATGCAAAGTGTTGTGATGTGCTGGAAACCCCTTATTTTCCTATCTGGACCCATTCCAGTGCCCCAGCATTGGCTGTGCTGCAGGAGGTGTTACCTTTTGCAACACAGGCTTGAGCCAGCTAGTTTGTGCCCGAGTCTGGTACTGGCTGCATATCTCTTCTTCTGATAATGTTTCCTGCCACACCTTGCTTATCTCTACTGCTACGGTTTTGCAAGTGGCATAGAAATCTCCTTGCAGATAGCTAATGCAACATCAGGTGAACAAATGGAGGGAGCCTTGTCACATACCTCCAGAAGTGAGGCATAATCATCCCTGCTGCCTTTGCTCACTGATGCTAACAGTGCGATCTGAAAGAAAAGCTGGTTCCCTGCCTAAACACAGCCAGGGAAGTGAGATGCTTCGTTGTTTTTGGGGACAGAGCTGTGAGCTCTAAGTGTCTGTGAATCTTCACACTGGGGTCCCCTGGGAGATATGTACACTATCATTACTGAATCATTCAGTGTGCTGTTGAGCACATGGGACTGTCAAACTTCTGCATTAAATCTACTCATAACCATCGCAAAGCCATTTTGATGCCTATGACAGTTAAAACCTCTTACAGTGAAATCATTTATTGCAGCCTTACATTTCACTACAGTGGGAGTAGGTGCTTCTAGTAATCCTTGAGAAAGATCAAATTGATTTGTAAAAAGTGTTTCTCATTGTGGCAGTGGCTAAGTGCTTAACCATGTCAGGAATCTGGGGAGCACTGAGCTTTCATTTTGGTAAGGATACCATCTGGAGACTCCATGTGAGGAAATCAGCACAGCATCAGAAAATCACGGAGAGAGAAATGGCCTCACAAATCAGTAGCTCTTTTCACTAGGAGGAATGCATATGTACAAGTAGGCATGTTTGCAGGGATCTAATCTTACAGTTGGTTTGCATGTTGATGCAAAGGCATGTGAGATGAGACATCTTCCATTTTCTTGATGAGAATTATATATGGAGTGTCACACTCTGAGCTAAGTAGTCCTTCACCCCAAGCCTTCATTTTTTTTTTCTTGGTGCCATTTCTTGCTCAATTATATGCATTGGGACTGACCCAAGCCGTTTTTATCTTCCCTTGGTATTTATACTTTTTATGCAGTGATGCAGAGTCATTCAAATTCCCACCACAGAACTGTTAGAAAAGGCATGTTCTTTCAGGTAGTAACATTTTGAAACATTAATATTTTCGTTAGAAAGGTCTGTCATTCTGCTCTTATCCAGTGGTTTACCTTTGAGGTCAAGACAACCTAGATCCCATGCAGCTGGGCACAGGATATGCACTGAGGAAATACCTAGAGACTGATGCCTGGACAAGTCCTTGGAATTGGTCCCCAATAAGTAGTGGTTGTTGCAACCACTCACAGGCAGAGATGAGGATGGGAATGTACAGACAGAGTGCTTTTGCTTGGAAAGTGTTGGGCAGCATGGTTTCTCTGTGGACAAAATTCCATTTCCTGAGCAGGTCTAATCACAGTCTTGCCTGATAACCTAGGTCACTGCTATGGGAGCTTGTGTTTGTCCTGTTGCTCCTTATACTGCAGAGGAATATAGAGTTGCAAAGGCCAATACCTCGATATAGGATTTGTGTCACAAAACAGCTTTCAATTGAGAAGGAAAGTTGTTAGGTTCTTGGAGAAAAATCCCTTAGCTCAGCAGTTTGCAACCTTTTCTTCCTGTTGTCCCATTTTCCAGAGCAAGTAGATATTTCCACCAAGATTTCAGATTTTTTTTTGTTGGAGTCAAGACCTCTATTTTGGGATCTGCTGCCTTAGCTGCTTAGGTTGGTGGGTTTGTCCCCAGAGATACCAAAAAGTAAATTCTTTACTGGCTTACGTTGTAAGTTGATGTGTTTAATCAGGTGTAAAGAAAAGTTGCAGCCCTTGGCACTGTACAGTTAGAAAGATAAACTGTGGAGTGGTCACTCTTGCCACACAAAGTGCTGGCAGCACTATACAGCATGGCAGCAGATGGAGCAGCAGTTCGGTTTACTTTTTCTAACTCTTTCATTTCTGTGAGCCGTGCCAGTGAAGAAAATATTGTACATGGATTAGGTTTTGGGGTGAGAGAGACACTTTTCATGGTGAGATGGCTAGAAGTAAGCTGGTGAGGGATCTTGTTTTATCCTACTGATAAAATACCAGATTGTCTATATCCAATGGGGTTTTTTTCTGACATGATTCTCTAGCCAACTCTGAAACACCTTCCAGTGGTGGGTTCTCTGCAACCTCAGGCAATAGTTTCTGGTGCTTAAGTGTCCTTATCACTACATCTCCAAGGTGACTTCTAACCATAATCTCCCTTCCTGCAATTTAAACCCCATATTCCTTGTTGTATTCACCACAGGTGTTTAGAACAAACTGTTATAATATTTTTTTTCTGAAACCTTTACATTTTTTGAAAATAGTTTAATATCTCCTCTTTTCATTTGTCTTCTTAAAAGTAAACAGCCCAAATGCATTCAAGCTTCCTTAGAAATTGTGCTTTCTTAATTTCTGGTTATTATTATTGCCTTCCTTGGGTATCTCTCTCAAGGGGCCACAGTTTCCTTGGGGTTCATTCTCCCAAGGTGGACTTCAGTGAGTCCCATGGGTGTTAGCTAAGGCAGAAGATTAGTTTCTGTGCTTTATTAATTGCACCCTTGTATACTTACACGGTATTTACTTTTTCTCTCACTACCAAGGCAATAGTGATTTATGTTGAGATTTCAGTCTGCTCTTCCTTTTCTGCTTCAACCCCCTTCTATGCCAGGCTTTTGACTACCTGGTAGTTCATCCTGTGTCAGTGAAGGCTGTTATTCCTACTGAAGTGCAAGACCTTGCTCATGCCGATATAGTAATTTATTCTACTTTTTATCAGTTCATGTTGTAAATATGATATCATTTTTAATTCCATATCTGTCTTCCATGTACGCTCCTTCTCAGCTTGCTGTCATCTGCAGATTCAATAAACAGACTTTATTCTGGTCATTAATGAAAATATTGAATATCACCAGACTGTGAACAGATCCCTGCAGAAACCCTGCTGGTGTATCCTTGCATTTTGACAGTGAACCACCGTCAAAACTACAGAAAGTAATGGTAACTACTTTCTGAGTACTGTTCTCTAACAGGTTTTTTAGCCATTCTATAGCGTATTCATCTAGGCCATATTTTTTGAGCTTTCCTGTAGGAATGTCAGGAGAAAGGGTTATCAGAAAACTTACTAAGGTCAAGATGTATGACTGAACTGCTTCTCTGCTGTCCACAAGACCTGTTACCCTTTCACTGAAGAAAATTAGATTGGTTTGACGTGATTTTCTTTGATGAGTGCATGTTGCCTGTTACTCATCTCCTTGTTATTGTGCAGGTGCTTAAAAGTAGTCTGATTATTTGTCCCCGTCAGTTCCTAGGAACCAAAGCAAAGGTCTATGCTTTATAATCCTCTCATCTTCCCATTTTTCAGGATACGTGCCACATTTGGCCATCATTTTTTTTTTCTTCTGTGGAACTAGGCTTAGCCCCTTGATTTTCAAGCTGCTTGCAGGTGAAGCAAAAATGTCAAATCCAAGCATGCTTGGTTGATTAACTTTGCACCCAAATAAGGGGGTGGGGGGGTGGATGTACAATCATCCCCCACCTGCACTGTGGCCTTTCCTTGCTTCTGGAGAAGCAATGTTACAAACCAATATCTAAAATGGGAGGTCTCGGGAGTTTACCCACAGTGTAAATAAGATAAATCATGCATTGTTGGGTGTATCGAAGCAGTGGATGTACATAGAGAAGCTCTGTACTGGCCAAATTGGAAGTGCTGTAAACCAATTAATCTGTGTTTACCCTTCAGCTTTGCATAGCAGTGACCCAAGGAAGGACAAGGAGGAGAATATGAATGGTATTTCAGTGCCGCTGTTTGGAGATAAAGTACAACAGACAAGTACCTCCTGGTGTGTGTGTGAAGAACTAACTGTGTCTGTAACTGGCGCCGGCCTCTTCATGTAGCTGTTTCTAGGCAAATAGGCTTTGACTGAGCCTTGGGGCTTGTTTTGGAAGATTTAAAAATATCCAGGGAGGTACCTTTCACTTGTATTCACAGGCAGTCTTAATTTTGCTTTAAAATGGCAGAGACAAGACAATTCAGGGTAGATTAGAGAAATGGAAAAGACTGACAGAAGATCTTGAAAGCAGAGAAAGGCATGGGAGAGAGAGGTATAGGGGGGGCAAATTGTGTGGAGTGAACACAGATAGAGATGCAGATGAGTGGAGTAGGGAAGAGAAGAAGAAAGGTCAGTGGAAGAAACTGAAAAAGCAGAAGGAGAAGAAGGGTAATTGTGCATTGATGGATTTAAAGGTTTTCAAGGACTTAGTCTAAAAATAAGAAAGCACAGAGGCTAGTATGGAACAAGGAAGAGAAAAGATGGGGAGCTAGCAGAGCATCAAAACTACCCAGAAAATGTTTGCTTAGTGCCAGAATATATATATATTTCATGGGGTATTTATGGTCTGTGGCTCCAATGCGAGCAGGGTGCTGTTTAGCATATAAACTTGTAATGAGGAACAAGATGCAGCTTGCATGGTAGAAGTGACACTGTCCAGGACATAAGTGTAACCAGCATGTGTTACTTTGGTAGAGCAGAAGGAGGCAGACAACCTTTTAGTAGAGGTATTGCTTTTTAATTCCAGCATCATGTATGCTGTCATCTTTCTAACCAAGAGCTAGCCAGCACCTTTGTGGACTAAAACAGTGTTTGCATTGTCCTTGGGTCGATTTATAGTAAGGACAACAAGCAGAAGCTTGAGGATTCTGAGCTGTGTGAGTCTGGTATTGTCACATGCACTCTCAGCACTGACACAGGGCAGAGGAAAGGCTCTTGCTGGCATTAAGGTGCAGTTGAGTTTGTGACAGGACACAATCAATAGGAACAAAACTAGATGACAGATGTAGAGCCTGAGAATGGCTATTGTTGCAGTATGAAAACATGTTGCATTGATTAATGACACTTGGGGATTAATCTGCCTTAGGTACACCTGCCTTTAAAAAGTACTCTATTTACACTTTTCATGACCTGAAATACAGTCAAGTGAACTAGATTTTACTCCAAGCTGAGAGATGACCAGGTCTGGACTTTGGTTCAGCCAGCTAGAGGAAAACAGCCAGCTGGTTGCAAACTCATGATTTTCACCCAGGTGCTCCTCTTGATACCTGTGGAGCTGCTGCTTTGTGCCTTTTGGCAGAAGCTCATCACTTGCCCTTTAGAGCTCTCAGGTCTGGTGAAATGGTGGAGTTACAGGGGAGGCAACCTGACCCGTAAAGTGGGAAGAAAGACAAATGAAAATGTAACAAAGAGGCTTTGATCCTTTGCTAAGAAGGTGTAATGGGAATTTATTCTGACTAGATCACCCCAGCCAGTGTACAGCCAGGAGGAAAGTTTGGAGGAGAAAGGGAAGCAGACACAAATGAAGGCAGGTGGGATCTTGGGGGAAGATGGGAAATCTTACGGAGAGAAATAGGACAGAGATGTGCACTAAAAATAGAAGAGCAAGATGTTATTTCTGAGGACTTTGTCCCAAGGGCTCTTAGTCATATCCCTACATGAGTTAGTGGAGAAGAGAGTTAGAAGTGATAGAGGCCAAGATACGTTTTTAGGCTGGGGGGAAGTGTTTTCACTAAAGAAAGTGTATAGGCAGGAACAGACTTTCCCCTAAGGGTTGTCTGTCATCAGCAGAGGCAGAACACAGCACTACTGTCTCACACAGTCCCACCAGTTCTGCTTCTTGAAGCAACCTGATGCAAACAGCCTGGGTGAAAGAGACAGGTGGGAAGAGGAACTACGACAGCTGGATCTTTTTCTCTGCTCCCATACTTTATCCTGATCTGGGTAAGACCTTGTCAGGCTGGACCTGGTATCATCATCAACAAAAATCAAGTGGGCACCATAGAGATGGGAAGCCGCCTTTCCAGACCTTATCCTGACTCTCAGAAAACACCACTTCTGGTCCTCTGTGAAAGGATGAAGCTGGTCCTCCAGATAATTGACAGGAAGCGATGAGGTCTCGATGGGAGTCTAGAAGCCTGCACCTAAGCTTGAACCAAGGGATTACCATGCAGCTTTTCTGCCTTTCCCAGGGAAAGGTTAAGTTGCCTGGTACAGGCTGTCATGGGCTGACGGTTTGACATTCCCTGCTTATAGATCCCAGCATTTGGCCAGGCCACTTTAACTTTCACTCTTAGTAAATCATGAAATGAAATGAAACGAAATGAAATGGAGTTTTCTTCCGAGTGACAGGTAAATCTTGGCCACTCTCCGTCTGCTGTACCGATATCGCTTAATTCTGTAATCCCTTTGCCCTCCATTCCTTGGTGCAGCAAGCGCATGCTGGGAAGCATTGGAGTGACAAGCGATTTTTCTATGCCTAACACCTTGACTGGGAGACATGATTAAGTGAAAATATCTTTGCATTCATTTTTTTTTTCAGGCACAGAGAATAAAATGCACCCAAGGAATCAGTTGGGGCTGGGGAACTTTACAGAAATTCCCTGCCTTGTAGCCTGTCCTGCCTTTCAGGCCAGTGCCATTGCTGTGTCGCATATGCAGCTAGTTTTATGAGGAGATAAGGTTTTGCTTTGGTATTTCCAAATTTATTCTGGCAGACTTTCAGAGGTTTTCTTCCAGGTCTAGTGTCTCTGTAACAGTGTTCCTTACAGTGCTGCCTCCTGCCAGAATTAGAGGCTCAGGAATCCTATCCACTTGCAAGGGGAGGAGGTGGCTTCTTCCACCCACTGCAGGAGCAACTGGGAGCATCCCCAGAAGGCTGTAGATCATTCCCTCCAGCATCTTTCACCCTGCCTTGAGTGACATTATGGCAGCTCTGGGGACAGTTATTAGTATTCAGTGGTACACTTTTAAGCAAAACCTGAGAAAGGAATTAATCTGTCAATAGGAATGAACATACTGGACAGTGATTTATGCAGATCCTGTACTCAGAGTGACTGTGTTCGTTTCGACTGCATCTCTCAAGCTTGTTCCCAGAGCCAATACACAAACTTGCATTTAAAGCAACATTACAGCTGGCTGATTATTTGTTGTACATCTAGTTCTGTGCAAACAGTGCTATGCTCGGGAATAAAGCAGGAGAAATGCAATTGTCTGTCACTTTTTACAAAGCTCGAACAGTAAGAGACATAGCTAGGGCAAAGGGCTCTGATTAGTTCTCCAGGGCACATATACTGGACTCTAGCATCCCGTACATCTAGCAACCTAAGCCTGTGCTCATAACTGCACAAGCACTGTGCCCTATCACTGGATACATCTATTGATAAGTATATACAACTAAGTAAATGCAGTGTGCATTTGAGGGAGGACTGTACTCTTCCTGTGTGGCAAGCACAATTATAAAATTCTGGTATCCAGTGCATGTACAGTTAAAAACACAGCAGAGAACTGTTCAGTTGGGTGCACAGGGTCACATTATGGTGACAGCCTGGTCTGTTTGGCAAAGCATGTTTATGGGTCAGGAGACTTATGCTGTGTTTCTCACTGTCCTTCTTATTTGTTGTGACATGTTGTACAAGCCACTTCACAGATCTGCATCTTTTTCCTGAAAAAGTGGTTTTTTTCATTTCTACACTGAATGCAATTGTGGCACTACCAATTCTGGATTTTTGTGTCATGTGTATCTGCGATAATTTGTGCTTTAGCAGATGCTTCTTCTGAAAGTAAATTGTTCTCAACCTTTTGTAGTTTTGGTGACAGAGCAAGGCTTGAATATATGGCTTGCATCCACCCTTGAGGATCATATAATGACAAAAGGAAAGGGGAAGATGAACTTTTCTTACTGCTTGGAAATCCTTTCTGTTTTCTAGAAAAATGATTAATGGTGTTTGTGTGATTCAGTTTTGGGAATGTTCATTGGAGTACTGACAGGATTTTTCAGCCTTGTGTGGGTAGAACACAGTGTGTTGCTCCAGTGAAATTTGTGAAAAGCTTTGTAGGACATTGCATTGTACCAGGATGCTGTCATAGGGGTACACATACAGTAACGCTCCCAGGTCCACTGTAAAGACAAGTAGCTGAAAAACTACCAATGTGTATGTATTTACATAGAGAAAGGCGCTTAGAAATTGAGAGATTCAGGCACAAACTCTGTTCAAATAAACTGCCTGTGAATTGAATAGGAATCACAAAGAAAGAAAAGTACATTGAGACGTAGTTGTGCTGTTGCATATGCCTTCAGGTGTGACGAGGGTTGGGAATAGAGGTGGAACCCTCTAATTGAAAGGGCAACATCTCTCATCTCAATGTACGTGAGTGTGAATTGCTCCCCCCCGAGCCGGAGCATCTCCTGCAATGTGCAGAGCAGCACAGTTACATTGGCAGCAGCACGGTCAAAGCTCTTCACTGAGTTCCACAGTAGCTGCGAATGGGAGGTGATAGGAAAGAAACAAAACAAACAAACAAGACTGAGCTTCTGAAGTTACAGTTCATTTCAACATTTCATTTTGGCTTTCATTATAAAACAGGAATGCAATGAAAAGTGGGCCACTGTATAATTGACAGGATTCAAAATCTTGGGATAGGTGCAGCACCTGTACTTCCATTGCTTGTATGCTTGGTATTGACAGTCCTGATATTCCATGATTGCTGGACTGCCAGCACTATTGCTATATGCCTGTGACTGTCTTTCTTGCTCCTTCCTTCTACTTCCTCTCTCTTTCTGGTACGTAATACAAGCTCATGCATTTGCTACCTGGCATTTTTTCCCAACCACTTTGCAGATGGGAAGAGGGGGGCTTTGGCTAATACCTAGAATTTCTCATCTCCCAGACTGGCTGTATTCTCCAGCAAGCTTCTTTTAGAATTGTTGAGATTATTACTGTTGTATATTTTATACATACCCACACACACGCATGCACATATATATGTTTTTATATATATTCTTCAGTCTCCCTCTGCAGCTGAGAGACGCACCCGGGATTTATCTCTGTAATGAGAAAAGGGAGATAGGGAGAAGTAAGGGCATTTTTCTCTGACTTGGATTGTAAGTCATTTTGATATTCATTGTAAAAGATGCTTTTCAAATATTTAAATGTATGTGCGCTCACATATCAGTTCTTCAGGATGGATTGTATGCGACATAATCACTGTTTTATATCTCTTGCGTTTTGTGATGTTCTGCTGTATCTTCTCCCAGATGAAGTTACCGAAAGGAACAATGGGAAGATGAGGAGCTGGAACTGGGATTACTTCCGTAGCCTGTGCTCTGTCATCGTTTCTTTTTAGAGATTGACTAAGGCTGGAGGAGAAATACGCTTGCCTTTGGCTGGAACTCTTACTTTTTCCAGTACTGCCATTTCTGGGAAGTGGCGTGGGCTTACAGTAGCTGAGCCCTCCTGAAAAAAACTGCTCTTACATCCTCATGGGAAAGGCTGAGCTAGGATATTGCTTGATAATTAGCTCAATGTGTTTGGTAATTAGCTCAGACAAATGGCATTTTGACTGAGGCAGGAAAAGTGTACAAATTCAGAGGTATCAGTGACACCTGTCTAGGCTTATCCTAGTGTGAAAATTTCAACTTGTGACTTGGGGGGGGTGGGGGGGTGGATGGAGAAGACAGGGAGAAGTGAGTACGCTTGCTCTGTCTTTGCATGGCTGGGGACTGGGGCTGGTCATGCTGTGTGCAAACTCTTCCTCCCCCTTCGTCCTTGGAAGGTCTGCTCCCTGTCAGGTGTGCCATCCTGCCATCTGCTCCCAGCACCGAGCAGCTGGTACGATAGCCGCAAACGCTGGCAGGAGTGGCCTTCCAGCCGTGTGAATGACAGCATGCACCGCTGCTTCTTTGGCACAGAGAGCAGCGCTTGTAGCTGGGAATTAGAGGCTTGTAAACCTGCCGGCTTGAAGGCAGGGGGAATGGCTCTCAGTGGTGTTCCCGAGGTGTGGGAATCTGCCTGAGCTCCTGCTGACACCATCACACCTGTGTGAGTCCTGGCTGGCCACAGGCAGGATTCCGATGGTGAGGTGCCATGACTGAGGTCTGGAGGCAGCGAGGATGCTCCCTCTTTGTTGTCTCTTCCTCCTTTGAGTAAGTGGTGGGGCACCCCTGCTTCTCCCCAGGCTGCTGCACCCAGCAGCTGTCATGGGTCTGCCTAAGGCATGGCCACAATGAATAGGGGAGCTGGGGGCCAAGTCAGATATGGAGAAAATTGTTTCCAAATATTGGCTCTCCATGGCTTATGGGAGAAGAAGAGAAAGAGGAAGTGGAGGATAGAGGGAAGTGAGGCAGGCAGAAAAAGAGGTTTAATGGAAGAGTTTCAGCTGCTTGGGCATCTGCTTTCAAGACAAGTGCACGCTGCCCTGTTACCTGCAGGCCTTGGTAAGGTACTTTGTGATCTGTCAATGGCTTACTGCTGGAGCATCTGAATTTGAACAGCTCAGGAGAACAGTACTGCAACCCACCAGAGAGTGAAGGGAGAGGGAAGGTACAGACCTTTTCCCTCAACCAACGGGAGACAAGAAGTTTCCTGTCACAAAGAGGAAGTCTCTGTCCAGGAGTTCTAAATATGAGGCATCAGGAAGCACCCCCAAGTTATTCTGATTTATTAAAGAGGACTTTGCATCAATGCCACTATGTGAGTAGTGTGGTTCACTGTCAGGACTGTGGTAATGGTTTGGATATCCATCTGCTCTTCAAACTTCTCTATAGGGCAATCCTTTAAAACCAGAAGTTTTTCTGCTGTATTATAGCAATGTACTAAATCCAGAATAAGACTGAGAAATAATTTCTGGCTGGTATGGTGAAAACAGTTTGTAAATTTCAAATTTTGGGGTGTGGTGTGACTTCTCCATGTCTGGGAATTATGAATGTGAAAGATGGATCTATGTATCAAATTATGCATCCTAGCACTTCAGAAATATGTGCATGAAGAGTTCAGAATCATCCTGAAGATTTCTGGTCATTCCTGTCTTAGGTGGAGAGCTGCAGCTTGTCCTGTGAGCTGTTAGTGCCAATCCCAATTTAAATCTTGTCCATTCTGAACAAGCAGGCTTGGATGAATTACTCTGATTTTATGTCATGGCTGAATGAGATCATGGATTACATTCTTCATCCTGGTATTGGAAATAAGCTTTTGTTTTTCTGGGTTGCTGTCTCTTGGGGCTAATCACTTATGGGCATAAAAGAAGCATAAACTTCTTATATTTTAAGTTGTTATTTATTGGAGTAAATAGAGGTGGCTGTGCTCAGAAAAGATGGGAGGCTTGAGCTTCAAACAGCTGTTGGAAAAGAAGAATTGGACCTTGAGAGCTGCACATCCTAGGTGAGGAGTCCAGCTCCTCACTTAAATTTTTGTCCCTTTGTGTCCAAGAATTTCATTGTGGGAATGTTTATATTGAAAGTTCAGGGAAAGGTGATAACAATGAAAAAAGATTGGATTTTTTTTTTTTTTTTTTATGAGCTGGCATGTTCACACTCAATGTTTTATCCAGACACTCCCAGGCACTTCTGAAACTTAATCAGTGCTCTTCTTGCTTTGGAACTCTGTTCAAAAACCCTTTTGAAGGTCAAAGCTGGAATTCTAGCACTCACTAATCCCTCCCAGCTGGTCCACCTTGCTTTGAAAACACCTTGCAAATGCAGCACAAAAGGTGTGGAATAAGTTTTTCGCCCTCTTCTCTGCCCTCTGAAGAGGGGACTTCACTTTCCAGAGTTGGGAGCTACTCTTGTGCCTTAGATGTACCACTGCTTATCAGCAATGAAGATCTGAAAGGATTGACAAATAGATTAATACCTGGCAGCTGTGGCTGAAACTAGCTACCTCTGAACGGGCAATCATTTATCACTAAATTACTTTCTCTAAGCCAGGTAATTTCTGATCAACATGCACAAAAACAAAGCCACAGCAGTGATGTGATGTTAACCATAGGCCATTCCTATTCCCTGGGCTGATGCAGCAATGAATGCAGAGAGAATTGTCACTTTAAAGGTTTATGAAGCTTAATGAAAAGTGACATCGCAGGATGCTGGGGAGGGAGGGGTCCACAAGGCTAGGTTTAGTTTGTCTGGTAATGAGTGCCACGTGTGGAGAGGATGTATGACTGGAATAATTGCTACTCAGAAGTGAGTGGTACTGGCAGAGCCGGTGCTGGGATAGGGTGGGAAAGTGCTGACTACAGACCAGGGATTGAAGTGCATGGACTGTGTGGTAGCCTTGCTTTGTATAGAAACAGAGGTAGCCCCATACCATGAGTTTTTAGTGTAAAAAGGGTGATGAGAGGTGAAGTGTGCCTGAAGCAGAACCATGGAGTGTGATACGTTTGGAAGCGTTGAGCTGTTTAAAGCTCAGCACAGGGATTCCAATCCAAAAGTTTTGGCATGGCATGACTTGATGTCATTTCTCTTGTCTTCAGGAGACCAAACTAAGAACCTAGTCCAAGCCTTGTTGAAATCTGGGACATTCAGTTCCGATATGGTAACTCCTGAAGAAGAATGTCTTCTGCATTTAATTAATTTTAAATGTGCTGCATGTCTTCAGGGATCTTTAAAATTCAAAGGAGTTAGAAGAGGCTCATAACCTCACAGAATAAGGTCTGGTGGAAAGGAAAAGCAAGGGCATTTCTGCCTGTCAAGGGATGTTATGGTCAAGTTCTCACAGGGTAACTTGGCTAAAGCCATGCCAAGCACCTTCGATGAGACACATTTATAGTATAGCTCTCTGGCCATGCAAGGTAAATTTTATTGTGCCTCATAGGGATTCTGTAAGTGATGTGCATGCATACTTTTGGGCTGTGCATTGAGTGTTGATGCAAAGTAAGATGCTTCCCATTAATCTGCTGAGCTTCCCCCCTCCCTCTCTGCACCTCAGAGACTGCTAGTCAAGGCACCCTGGGTTTTTCAGTGGATGGCTTTTCCCTGATGCTCCATACCCATTCCGATATTTCCCAACTAATACCTGGAAAGAGAGGAGCTTCTAAGATCTGTAAGGATTGTTTCTTGACAAATGTCCCATTTTCACAGGCAGTTGAACCAAACTGCAGCTTGTGCTCCATTCAAACATGTCAATAAACATTATTGCAAAGACGTACAAGTAATAATGGGAATGTATAAAACTCACCTTTATTGCTTCTTGCCATGAATTTACACACTACTCTAAACAGCTTTTACTCCTCCAGGGGAATGCCTCGGGATTTTGCCTTTACTGGCATGCTGATTTCCCCAGTTAATACCAAAGATCCTTGCCACCTTCTCTGCCTCCCCATCACGAGTGCTGGGATGGGAACACTGCAGCAGAGGTATGAATACATGTCTCAAGTTGCAGTCAGGCTCAGTTAAAAGCTGCAGAGGTGAAGTTGCCATTCTCCAGGATAAGCTGCTGTGTATGTTATTGCCCGTCCTTTGCTTGATCACACAATGCCAGGGAGTAAATTACCTTTGACAGTGCAGTAGAAGGGAACAGCTCAATTCCTCTCTAGCTGCAGCTTCACTAGTATGGCAGTTGTATTTCTACACATAGGAATGGAAACTGCACACTGCACTCCTGCAACGCCTTTGCTTATGCCAGTTGAGGTATTGTGTGAACAAGGCACAGTCAAGCACTTCATCAGTAGTTCAATGCTGTTTTTTCCTGTAGCAACAGGTACTTGGCAATGGTCTTTCAGTATAAAAGCTTCTTGGAGGGCACAAGGGTAGCATCCATTCCTAAGCTGCTCTGTGGCAGAAAAGGGTAAGAAGAAACAGAGATGTGTGCAAAGCTTCCCAGACTGAGTATCTTGGTAATTGGGAAGCATGGGTCAGGAAAGTTAGCAATATGTGAACACTGCATTCAAGCTTGATGATCATTGCAGGGAAGGGACCGGTGGTGCTACTATCCGGAGCGCCAGCAGCTTTGCTCTAGCCTAATAATTGCTTTCCTTCCTCTCTGGGGTTCAGTAACCATCCCTTTCCTTGTGCCTTGTATAATGACTGCAGCAGGGACTGGAGTTTTACTCTGATTTCACAAGGAGCCAGGCACAACAGCTTCTTGGTCCCACCATTTCCTTTATCAAACTGCCTGGTGCCTCAACAGATCTGTACTCATACCAAGGCTCAGCACAAATAGCATTCTCTCCCTGCTTTATCCTGCTGTCCCCTATCTTTTGCATGGGGAGATCCTTCTGCTGGAGTGCTGGCTCCTGTGGGTGGGCAAAGGGCTACTGAGGTCTGAGAAGCAGATGATGCATGAAGTAGCTGCCTTTCTCTTGCCCCCATTGCCTGGCTCACCCAGGAGCACAGTTGCTCTATGCTTGCTGGGGCCCTGCCCAGTTCTCTCAGCTTTGTGCCAGCAGGAGGGCTGTGAATTTGGTACCAGCTTCTACTCATGGAGATCTCACCATGCTCTGCTGCCTGTGGCACCAATATTCACGTGGCTCCAGGCTCTACCCATGCTTCCTGGAGGCGCATTATGTTAATAGCCATAGCTCCTGCCCTCCTGCTTTCCCTGGTGTGGTGGTGTGCTGCCCACCTGGCTGCTTTCAATGCCTAGGCACCCTCATGGGCTGACCTGACTCTCTGCAATGTTCCTACCATCCTATGGCACAGGCCATCATGGGGGTTGAGGCCAACCCTTCTCCTGCAATAGGCTCTGAAATTTGGGACTTCATACCCCTTTTTCCCAGACAAACCCCACTGTAGCTTGAAGCAACATGGGTAAACTTTAAGGGTAGCCTTGATTGTGCCTTCTTGACTCATTAATGGTGTCTGGCACACTTGATGACTTATCCTTCCTAGTCCAACTTCATGCCTGCAGTGGTGTTTCTGCCTTGCTCCTTCTTCATGTCCCTTTGCTCAAGCAATATATGATTTTTTTTGGTGAAAAGAGTGAAAATAAGGGTGAGGCCTCTAAGAGGCCTTATGAGGTAGTATCAGTCCGGGCTGCATAGCCCATAAAGGGCTGAAGGAAAGCTGCAGAACTCCCATGAAGTATTAATGCCTTGTGTTTTGATCCTGGGGCACATTGGCTAACACCTGGGTACTGAGGTTGCGTTAATAATTTTGTTTTGATTGTCCTTTGGGGTCAAGGGGAAGGCATAGTGGGCTGCGCTACTGATCATGGTTGTGTTTTCTTTGGCTAGCCAGACTGTTCCCTAAGTATTCTTGATTTAATTCCTGCCAAAATTACTTTTTCCTGTCTGTGGCTCCAGAAGCTCCTGCTTGTTATAGCCTGAGGAAAGAGCTCTCTACTTGGCTGCTCTCGCCTCTGCCAGCTGCATGGGGAGGCAGTGCAGGATGTTGTTGGTACTCATGCTCTCTACTCATTTAAGGAGAGAAACTTTTGGGTAGGGGAGAGAAAGGAGCAGCCAGCAGTTCTCAGCAAGGAGAGATAGCTCAGCCCCCCTGGCTTATTTGCTTTCTGTCTTCCCTCCTGTTTTCATTTACTCCAGCTTTTGGAGAAGAGAAAGGGACTCATCTGAACTGGCCTCTTGTTGGTGGGAGGGTACCTGCTCTTGTAGCTACAGGAAAAGTAGGGCTGAGGTACCTAGGGTGGGGAGCAACAGTGGTTGGGCTCTGCAGGTTAAGGAGGAACTGAAGAGGAGCATAGGACCACACACTGGAGAGTGCCCAGGGTAGTCCTTGCAGAAGGGTTCAAATCACCTCAGCCTGCAATTTGAGGACAGTGGGTCTTGTAATATTCTTCTAAATTATAGTAGCAATAAGCAAGGGAGGTAAAAGTATTCAAAACCAGGCAGGTAATCACAGAGAGTTTGGGTTTGTGTTTTCTTTTTAATTTATTTTTAAACCTAAGGTCCTTATTGTCTGTACTTGAACAAGCCCAGTAGACAGACTGTATACCTGTGGTTCCCAGCATCTTGAGTTTCAGGACCTCTGGGAACAATTTGGAGAAGCTCTGAAGTTGCTGCATTGACCCAGTCAGTGGGTGCAGGAGGTGAGAAATTGTTGTGTTCTTTATTTTCATGAGGATTAGTTTTGTCTCAGTTTTCTGATGGTCACATCTTAAGCTTTTGCCTATCACAAGGGAATGCTTGAGAGCAGGTATGATGTCTGACAGGGGGAAGGCAATGGTTGAAGAAGTTTGCATCATGTGGATAAAGCTCCTAAAAATTTGTAGAAATAGGTGCAAAATAACTGACTTGACCCTTGCACTTTCTGGTGCTAGGAAAGGGTTGACAATCAGAAAGCAGAATAAGGCATGAAGCTCCTGTTTTCATGTCTTCAAAATTTTTGGATTCTCAAAGTGTTGTCAGATAAAAGCCAGTTCCTGTGACAGCTGGGAGTGGGTTGACACTTCTTTGCTAGCTGAAATCACACCATCCATATAAAAAAGGGTAAAAAATTTCTCCTTCCCCAAGCAAATAGATTTGCTTTTGTTCCCATCAGCACTGTAGTTTGAAGTCTGGAAGATACTGAGAGAAGAGCTGGGACTGTGAGAGAAATTTTCGTGTTTGTGACATGGTAGATACTTAGACATGGATCTCTGCCTCTTCCTCTGTTTTTTGGTTGCTTTTTTTTGTCTCTATGTTACATGAGACAGGAGAAATAGGAAGTAAGTAACTGTTATTAGTTATTTTTAGGGTTTTTTTTTTTAGTTAAATATGGGTGTTAAAGTGGCCATGCTAATCAAATAAGTAACTGCTGGGTTAAGATATCTCACACTGTCAAATACTAGCCAGCCCTAGCTGGCATTGCTAACTGCACTGCCCTGGGACTTAGCTTCCAATGGTAGTGTTAAAAATTACTCACTTTGGTATACATGCAGTGAGAAGTTCATTGTGTAATTAATATACTGTGTACCCCTAGAAATTTATCTATTTGGTACAATCCAGCACTTGCTTCATGGACAAGTTGGGAAGGAGGGGAGGCAAAGGCAGAGCTCTTGAAAGAGGAGGGATAGGGTAGGTATTTTAAGAGGGGTGAAAGGCAACTTGTTATAAAAGAGAACAGATTGTGTCAAGGCAAAGATACACTGGATGCAGAAAAGAAGAGAATGGCAATGAGAGAGCAAGACCAAATACGGTGGCTGGAATAGAGGAAACACTTTATTTGAGTAGAGAGAAGGAGAAGAAAACTTTATATAGAAGAAGAAAGCCCAACATCTCAGTACCGATCTCCTGAAAAAGACAGGATAAGTACCTGAAAAGGATCTCAGAGTCATAGGAGATGAATTAAACATGGACCCGAAGGGACCAGAGTCCCTGAGCAGCATAAAAAAATGAGTCTGTGAAGGAATTCCCTAGCTATGAGTGAAAACAGTGTCCAGACTCTAAGACCTCCTGTGCCAGCATTGTGTCTTTGCATTTTTCTGTAAAGTGTACTGCACACCTGTGCAACTGTTGTACAAATAAACCTGGCAGAGAGACAGGAAAAGTAGAAGAAGAGATACACAAGAAAAAAAAGGCGTTTATTTTTTTAAAGGGCAGGATTGTTTTATAGGGAAGGCACCAGTGCCTTGCTATTAGATTGGACATGTTTTATTTCTGGCTCTGCTGCAGACTGGCTTTTTTGACCCCATAGAAGTCCCTTCACCTCTCTGACACTACTTTTTTTTCATTTTTGCTATGGGATGGTGGTAAAAAAACATGCTCTAAGCACAAGTGAGGAGTTAAATATTCACCTCCTTCCTTCCTCCATCAAGTTACTGCTAATGTCATCATTAACATCATCTTTTACAGGTGAGACAGTGCCATGGCCCTGCCCACAGAGAAGCAAGAGGCTGCACTCTCAGCCCCTTCCCACTCCCTTCTTGCCATTAAACTTGAGGGTCTTAGCACTCTGTTACTGCAAGGAGGGCTCTAGTGCTGAAGGCGAAGAGGGATGTAGCCCACCAAAACTGTCTGCAGGGCTTTCTTATTCAACTGAGGCTGCTGACAGCCATACTTCTATTTATTTATTTGGCTGCTGAGGACAGAAACAGCAGGAGATAATCATAAGAAAATCATAAAAAAGAGGGAAAAACAGCAGATAATATTCTGCAGAGGGATTTAACAGGGTGAAAAATTGTCTATTGCCGAACTGTCTATGACACTAAACACTGTCTCCGAGATCTTCACTCTTCCTCCTCAACAGAGGCTTAAGAAAAGCGACAGGCAAGGCTCTGAGCCAGCGTCTAGGGGTTTTGAAAATATGACAGGCAGGAGCCTGGGTTTTTCTCATCAGCATCTTTCAGTGGCATGGATGCAATCAGTCATTCCACCTATTTCTCTCTGAACAGGACCATCCCCTCCTACTGCCACAATGAATTGAGGGGAGGACACTTGGGAAGCACCATTCTAGTTTTTATACACCAGTCTTTCAATTGAGATGAATTTTTCCCTGTGCCTCAAGAGTATGATCAAACAGTTGGAAAGGCTGCAGGCAGCTTGCTGCTGCTTTAGGAGGTAGGAGTTTGAAAACTAAACTTGCTGTGCCAAGCTGGCATTGGCAAGGTGGGACCTGTTTCAGCAGAGGTGACAGCTAAGAGTTGATTCAAACTGGGCAGATCTCTCAGGCTGAAGGAATCTTCGTAAGATATCCTCTGCAATGCTGAAAGCACGTAGAGGGATCCAGGCTTAGGAAGTACTCCTGTGCTACTGTTGTGATATCACAGTATGACAGAACTTGATGGCTTTGTAAGGTTTGAGGACAAGGTAGGGTCACTGTGTGGGGTTGTCTAAGTTGGTATGGTTCAGCTCATTATCTAGGGCTGGCTGTAGAGATGCCACCATGTGAAGCAGAGATTTAGAAGAAAGCTAAAAATCTCATCTTTTTGTTCTACTTTTCAATGCAGGATATGGCATTGGAAGAGGTAGGTGGGCTGTCAGACTTGGAAAATCTGTGTTTGATTCTTATCACTGGTAAAGACTGCAAGTTTGAGACCTAGGAAACCACTGAATCTTGTTTCCCTCTTTCCAATGAGCACAGTTGTTCTTCCTAGGCTGGTGAGTAGAAATTCACACACAAAGTGTTGAGCTAGGAGGTTGCTGATCTTCTTAATGCCTGGTTAGATTGCCTGAAGAACAAACACAGATGGAAAAGCTTTCTGAGCTCCCATATGACTTCTTCTCCATGCAAAGTTTGTTCCTACATGCTGTTATTCCATATATATGTCCCAAGCAGTGACATTTCTCTTAATATTTTTAGTTGAAGGAGGGGAGGAGGAGATCATACTTCAGGCTGAGCATTGTGCCTCAGTCCTGAACCACTTTACCATCCATCTTACTCTTTACTTTTTTCCATCCGGGTTTCTCCAAGGAAAACTCAATGTAAATGCAAAATGGCTACCGGGCTCTGCAAGGCGGTCAAATGATGAGGGGAAAAATGTTCTTCCACAGCGTAGTGGAGGCAGCATCTTCATGAGACAAACTCCACAGATATATCAGAAAGCTGATATGGGCTGAATCTAGTTTAAACCCTGCAGGCAAAACCCCCTCCTTTCTGGGAAGGTGTTCACTTGGAAAGAAGTTGGTAGGGTCACCACTGTTTAGCTGGCTGCCTATATTGTATCTATTCCTCAGCGGAATTTCCTTGCAGTAGAACCAATGTAGGTGCTAGTTCCTTTGTTTCTTTGTGTGGAAGAATTTGGTTTCATTGAAATAAGGTTCTTCTCTTGTTACCATGTGTTAAAGTGCTCCACTGAGGACTATGCCGCTAAACTAGCACTTTGACCAGCAAAGCACAAGTGTAAAGGCTTTTTAACTGCATAAATCACAGTAACTTGTTGAGGGCTTGTTTCAGATATGGGGATGCAGGGACAGCAACTCTCAACTTTGCTGTGTCTGTGAATAGGGAGGAGAAGCCACCTGTTCAATTTTTGAGGGTTCAGAAAGTACAAAAATAGCTTAAAGACACCCCATGAGCCTTAGAGTCCTGCCTAAGGTTGGCATCAGACTCTCAGACAGCTATCAGATGCAAGGGCTCTCTCTCCTCCTCTAGGACAAGATAGAAAAGCTTAGTAGCACAGACTGAAAACACCCGTGTCAAGTATGTTTGAACTCTAAGGTCTTGATCTTTCAGCCATTAGACTGGACTTATGTGTGGCAGGAAGGACATTGCAAGGCAGTGCATTTCCAAAATGAAGTCCATTTACAATTCGCCACTTAAGCACAAGAGGGTTGTTGAATGTCCATCCAGTCCAAAAATTCTGAGCTATTTGTAATGCATATCTTTTTGTAGAGATGGGAATGGTTCTCTCAGTGATAATTGCTCTGTAAAAGAACAAGTAGAACAATAGATAGGCTATATCTTGAGAGAAAGTGTTTCTTCTCGTGCCTATGGTGACTCAGTTCATTTTGGTATCTTTGATCAAGCAATTCAGTGACAAAGCTATTCAGCAAAATGATGTCCTTTCACTGAGATATTTTGTATGTACTGTGCAGCATCTCCAAACCCAGTATGCACTGACACTCAAACAAGCAATTTTCAGCTTCCTCCCAGCCAAACATGCTGCCACTAGACAATTTTAGGGTAAGCACAAAAAATCCTTTGCTTTCAAAAGTCCTGAAGAGTTAACCAGCAGGAGGTCCACTGCTGATAGACTCTCTTGGCAATGAAGGAGATCATAAATTACCCCAAATGACCTGCATTTCAGAAACATTTGCTGTATTTAAAAAGAGAGGCCAGATGAGGACAATAAGATCCCAGGAAGTCCTCAAGGAAACTTTCAGACATCCTGCTGCCAACCCCCCTTGGAGTTGCCAATGTGACCCGTTGTTGCTGGGAAGCCTTGCTCTGGCTACTCTTTGTACCTCAGACATGCTCTGGCACTGGTATTTACAGAGACAAATGGAAAAGGACAGTGAGGAAGCAGCAGGCTTGGGAACACTAGCTATTTGTATGGAAACAGCAGCGTTGGGATCAGGAAGTATAGGGCCATCATGCAGCTATGGTCCCAATAGCCTTCTCTGACAATAATTGCTTCAGTCCTGCCATTGCCTCTCAGTTTCAACATTGTAGGTATGGTAGCAGAGTGGTTTTTGAAATACTGAATTGTGATCACAGTGTCACTATACTCTGTGGGCGCAGAGGCACTGTAGGTTTTTGTGACAGGATGAGAGCATCCCCCTCTTGTTGGAGTGTGCTAGTTTTTCCAGCTGTGCTGAGCCTGTGCTTTTCAAAGGCACCACTGATTCATTCTCCCATGTGATGCATCAGTATGGGGAAGACACAGAGAGCTTTCTCGTGGAGTTGCCATATCTTCACCAGTCCTCTAGACAGCCTTTAATTCTTGTTGCTTGTGTTTTCTCCCCCACCACTCAGTGGCCTGCTTACAGGACTCAGCTGGAGAAAGCCCATGAGCAAGTCTGGCAGGGGAGTCGTGTGGTGTTCTTGTTTGCAGCAGACCACAAAGTGAGCATTGGAAATGGCTTGGGACTATAGATGAGCTGCAACAAAAGCACTTGCAGCAAGCTGTGGCAATAACTGGAAGGGCTTATCACTTTCTACTTTATTTCCATGAGGGAGGGTAAATATCAGCTGCTGCTGGCAGGGCTTCCATTATGATTTTAACCAAATGAAAATTAATACTTTTTAATGGAGAATTTTCTTGACTGGGTTAACAACCTCCTCCTACTTCTTTGCTCTCAGCACTTAACTGTCACCCATTAGTCCCTTCATCTCTGTCCTACCTGTATCAGCAGTGTGACCCATGTTATCAAACCGCTAGTGCAAGGGTCTGGTACAGTCACTCAATCTCCAGGCAGGCTGAGCATTTGCAGTTCCTGCTATGTCAGGGTTTCAAACTGTCATCTCCATTTCCATCAGTTCAAGGCACCAAGAGGTGCAAGTCACTTCAGAAAACTGCATTCGTGGTGATTCACCTATATTTATACAAAGATCCTCTCGCAGCACTCGCAAAAAAATATAGACCTACTGGTTCTCTACTGCATGGATTAATTTTTTTCCTATACCTCTGTCTTTTTATCTGAAACGTATATAGCAAGTGTGACAGTCAAGAAAACAAGGATTTCCTCATGAAGGTGCAGAAGACAGAAAAGAGACAGGATCTAGCATGCCTGTGAATTTTTAGAACCATCAACCCCATTTTGGGATGGAGGAACAGCAGGTTTGAGTTTGTTACAGTAAGGCTGACCTTGGTGGCCTGTCACTGTGACTGATTCTTGCTTTCTCTCACCTGTGTCCCAAACTTCATCTCTCATGGCCAGTGCCTTCCCCTCTCTATATTCCCTTCACACACCAGCACTCAGCCAGCAAGCGGAGAGGCAGAGAGCTGGCAGGGAGTCAATATATTTCAGTGTTTTATTACTACAGAGCTGAAGTAGCATTTAGTTGGTTAGGCTCCGCACAAAGTGAGCAGTCTAAAGTGACTCAGATATCGGGGCCAGCGATTAAAGGCACAACAAAAATCCATGGATTAATTAGCAGGTCAATGGTGGTTGAGTAGTTATTGCTAAATTACAAGGTTTGCATGTAAGAGATGGAATTGATCACTGGTGTCTGCCAGCTCCTGTGGCTGCGTGTTAGAAATGTGGGTCAGTGGGAATAGGTTCCCACTGATAGGGTGGCTGCAAAGGAGGTCAAGAAAAGTAGAGGAGGATACTACCTGGGGTTTAGCACCCCTATTACACAAGCGCTCACATTCTGCCTGTTTAACAGAGGTATGGCATCGGTTGATACCATCTTCCAGGTAGCTCTGCTCCTGCCACAGCTCAATGAAGTCTTGAGAGGCTGACTACAGGGTGGGAGAGGGGGACAGGCCCAGGAAGCAGGACGGAGAGAGATGGATGACATGGTGGGCATCCATAGTGGTGTCCCCTGCCACTGCTGGGGAAAAGAATCTGTTGGGAGTGAAAGTGTATCATGTCCAACAACAAGGTTTGGAAAAATGGTTGATAGGGCATCAAGACATGCACATGTAACCCCACCCTGTTATGAAATACTGGAACATTTTGTAGAGGAAGGCATATTTACACAGACCACTATTTCCGTGGTGGGACTCAAAGGAGTTGGAGACAAAGCACAGGGAGTTTTGGGGCACAGACTTTGGAGCACAGGGAATTTTTTGAAAGAAGAACAAAGACAGTCTTTCCTGATGTGGGGCTGAAGGGAAAATACTATTTGCCCACTGCTGCTATCATTAGCAACTCTGTAGTGATGAGAACTGGAACTGATCAGAAATAAAGAATTATTCCTGCATAAATGCAGAGCAGGCAGTCATGGGGGAGAGAAGAAAGAGAAAAGGAGAAGGATGCAGCCTCATGGATGCAGTACTGAGGGACTCCACTCTCCACATGTTGGGAGCTCACCAAATTGCACTAATGTGCATAATAATCAAGCTGTCAGAGCCTTCACTCCAGCTCTGCTCGGAGGCAGGCAGCTCTGAGAACATTTTATCTCATTTCCAAATGACTTCTTATGCCCAGTAAAATGCTGTTTTCATATCAATTAATAATTCAGCTAATAACACAATTAAGGAATCCGCCTTTTGCTGGGAGCCATTTGGAGGAGAAGGCAGAGGAGGGGCAGATTTGGCACTAGGGAAGTTTTGGGCTGATGCTATACTGAACTTGTTGGTCTCCGTTCCTGCATGGAGATATCTAGTAATTGGATGTGTACATCAGGGAAGCCACAAGTTACAGGTCCTGTGTTCTCCATGTGACAGGCGCATGTATCTGTTGGCAAAGCACTTAGCCTCTCTGAGCTTAAGTTTTCTTCAGAAAAGTAAGGCTTGTGTTGCTTTTATAGTGTTCTGCAAAGGGAGTGTATTGGTAAATATTATGGTGCTGCTGTCACACAGACCATATCTTACTTATGCAAAAATACAGGCCAGGCTAGGACAGAAACAAAATGCCAAGGCTTGGTGGGTCAGCTGGGATTTATTGTCTCCTGCATACCAGCAGAAATCTCAGTGGATTCAGAGCCAGCTATTTTTCTCCCAATTATGAGAGTCTGAGGATGAGGCCTTCTCTGTAGGTCATACATTTGTTGACTGTAATTCATTTGAAACTGATACAGTTATACAGGTGCAAATCTTCCTATGAGCAAAGCAATCTCCGTGCAAATGTAGTGTGAATGTATTTTATTCTATTTCTTTCTTTCCCCATAGTGTGCAAGCTTGGCTGCATCTTCTCTAGGGGATTCTTTGATAGTACCTATATTCCATTACACTTCAAATAATTCAGGCTGTGGTGAAGCTTGTGTGGGCTATTTAAGTGCTGCCTTGTGCTATCGAGGACTGCTAGAACTGAGCAGGAGTAAATGCAACACATGGTTTCCAAACATGAAAATGCCAATTTGACTTTGTTCAAAACTGAGCTGGAAGTAGGCTCTTCCTTCCTCAGAACCTGACTGTTGGTCTGGCTGTTTACCCCCTTCTCTGGAAATTCGAGTTACCTTTCAGAGGCAGGTTAACTCTTGAGAATAAAGACGCGATCTTTATTTAGTTATTTATGACTTATGAAGATTGTCAGTTGACTGATTGCTGGTGCTGGCTCCAAACCTGAAAATCAACATTTGAGAAAGTAGCCCCTCCTAGCCACATTCTCAGTGAAGATGAAACTGGTCTGAAAGGGAGGCCCAGTACTGCTTCAGAGCTACTTCGCTTCTTCTCATCCTGTTTAAGAGTCCCTTCCTACCTCTGGCTTACACAAGTGGTAGCTCTTTGCAAGACAGTCACATCTTTTTTTTTACATTCATGTTGTATTATATACGAAGGTGCTGCATCTTCATGAAAATCTTAAAATTCAGGGATGACGTGGGCCTCAAGATTGTTTGTTCCCTCCATCTATCCTGCAGCAGAGCCTCCTTTACCTGCACCAGGATTATTAAGGCCTTTAATTGCATCTGTAGTTCAGGAAATGCAGGACAGAGCCATGAGGCAAAGTGAACGAAACTACTGAATCCATACTTCCTTTAACAAGGAAATACTTTCCTTTCCTGCTGCAGTTTCTTTTGGCAGACATCAAGACCTCTGCACCCTGCTGTTCGCAGTCAGAATAATTCGTGCCCTTCTGTGTGGCTAATGTTGTTGTGGCACCTCTTCCTATCTTTTTCTCTCCCTTTTTTTTTTTTCTTTTAATAGAACAGGATGTTGATGAAAACACCTGCTCAGTTTTGCTTCCCTTAATGAATAATCTGTATAACATTAAATGGTACCACACACCAGTTACAGCAGGGGAGACAGTGGCCATGTGCTAAGAGAGTTATCATAGATCACTCCTGTTCCTGAACATGTCAGGAATCTCCTAACGAGGTGCTGGGATGTAGGAATCACCTGGGAAATAAAGATAAGCAGCATCTGTATGTTTCAGGGAAATCCACTAACCATATTTTCTCTCTTTTTGTCTTCTATTCTAGGTAAGTGAAGCTTTGGTTTTCCTATGCAAAAAATGCCAGTGTACTGTGCTGTGATGAACTGAGAAGCTGATGTGTTCCTTGGCTCAAAGGCTGCCACGAGGGATGTCCGAACTGTTCATGTCTCTCCTGTTTGTTCTTAAGTATTTACTAGAAAGACTTGTTGGAAAAACAGATGTCTCATGTCTGCATGATTCAGCAATTGGGATGATTAACCTGCATTGCTTTATACCCTGTCAGTAAGTCACTACCTGTATCAGAGTGCTTATGGCATACATATGTGTATGGTAGTCCTGTGCTGATAGAATGTCATCTGCATTCAAAAGTGTGTCTAAACTTTTTACTGTTTCCTCTCCCTTCCCCCAGGCTAGTTAATTATGAAATCAATGAGAACTAACACTGTATTTTTTCTTTAGCTTGGGTACCAAGAAGGCTGTGCCCCTCTTGGAATAGGCGTTTGTGTAGGTTCTGTCTTGTGGTGGCTGTAGGGGCCCTGTACAGCCACAGTGCAAGTTGTGTGGGAACAACAAACTCAAGCAAGCGTGTTCATATCTGCCAAGCTGCTTCCCATTTCAGACACCACATCCTTGTGGTGCGTGACCTGAGTCTGACAAAGTAATTTTGAAAATATTTTGTTATCACTCTTGTTTCACTTGAGACTGAAGTCTTGATGGCCACATTTGAAGTCAAGATTTATGTCTGTATGGACTTAGTATACATCCTTCCACTTTTCAATCACCTTATGGTTGCATTTATACCATATAGCTTGTTATGTACCAAGCCCATATAGCTGTCCAGGGAATAACTTTGGGTTTGTGTATTTGGCTTCCAGGATTGTACAAGTAGTGTATGATTCAGAGTTGCTTCTCCTTTTTTAAAATCCACAGACATTATGTGGTAGACCACATAATGCTGGTCTGGGAGACTAGAAAATAATGTGCTTGTAAATCCAAGAATGAGTGAACAAGAAACTTTTGTGTATAGGTAAAAGTTTTTGTCCTACAGAAACAGGAAATAGACATAATGTATTAGCTTAATTCTTTTCTCTGAACTTTTCACAATATTGAATATTCAGTATTCACAGTATTGAATAGCTGTCTTACTATATATAATTTGTATGGTGCTTGCATGTGCTTATGCTTAACAGTTGCAGTGTTGGTGTCCTGGTTATTTGGAGAAGTTCTCTGGTTTTTTACACTATCTTAGTGGGTTTATCTGGGGAAAGGAAATCTGCTGTTGGTTCTGGATATGTCCAAAATAGGACTTTTATGATAAACTGATATTTATGACAAAATGGCATTTCTCAAGAATGGTCATCATTGCTTAGCATTCCTGTGGGTTTGTTTCTGCTGTCTTTACAGAGGACCTGTTGGATAACTGAAGTTCTGTTCCAAAACAAGAAAATGAATGAGCAAATATTTCTCTGTGCAGGCCAGCTGGAATAGTAATTAGATTCTGAGAAGCTATGTGGGAACTAAATGAGTTTGAAGTACAGATTTGAACCAGTCAACTAAGTCAAAAGCAAAGAGAGTAAGGAGCACAAGAGGAGAACAAATAATATTTTGGACTGCCCTGACGTTTTCCATCCTGAGTCCACCAGTTCTGCAGCTTTAATATGGCTGTTTTGTACTACAAAGATAGTTCTTTTTGCTGTTGTAGTGTCTAGGGCAGATATTACCTAGGAGACAGGTCATGAGGGTTTTATCTATTCCCTGTGTCCTACAGGCTGTGTGGGAGGAGGAAGCCATCTTTCTGTAACACCTGTGTTTCTGGCCTGTACACGCTAAGTTACGGACCTATCTCTGCATCAAATATTTTCACCTGGATACCTTATCTGAAGCAGTCACCTACAGGGATCTTTGTGCTCTTGGCTATTCTCTTTGGATTGAGTTTACTGCAAAAAATGTTATTGCTGGTATAAAGCTTAAATTTCCCTCTGATGAGCTTCAGGATATACATCACAAGAACAAATGTGAAAAAATGAAAAGCAGATAGTGTAGTATTCTAGCTGAGCTCAAACAGGGTTTTCAGTGCAGAAGCTGACAGACCAGAACTTAGCATCCCCACCTCCCTGACACTTTAATGTATTCAGATCCCTGTTGCACATTGTAGCCATGACAGGCAATTCCTTGCTAGAGACACCCTGCGCAGTGACATTGCCAAAAAAGCTGTGTAATTAGTTCAGAAGCTACAGAGCCAGAGAGAATAATCTTCTGTCTGTGTCCAGATGTGGAGTTCAGTGAAGAAATGCTTTTGCATTTGTTGCAACCAAGTCCTGTTGCATAACTGAGGCTCCAACATCACAGCTGGACATAATGATTTCTGCTTTCCCTCTGACCAAAAAAATAAAATAAAAAGGAAACAAAATTGTTCTAAAGCTGGAAGATCCACAGCAGGGTTTAACAGACTCTTGACACCTGGGCCCTAGGAATCCAGATCTTCCTGCTGCACTTCTTCCAGGCCAACATCCATTTTCTTCATAACAGGAGCAGCTTAGACCACACTTCATCTGCCCTCTCAGCCGTACCAGCACTCCTGTCTGTGGGTCTGCACTGTGGGGCGCATCTAAAACCTTTCTGTAGCAAATTCCCCTCAGTACTCTCTTTTGCTTTGTTACTCTTCAGCCAGGTCAATGTTCTCATCTAATTCATAGCATAGTCTCACAAAGATCTGCTGTCACATCCTAGATATAATACTCATAGGGGTAACGATAAGTGAAGGGGGAGAAAGGCTGTGATATGGTAAGGAATATCTTGCATCAGAGACAGCTTTAATTACTGACAATTTTTTTCATATCCTTCTTTTTTCCCCCCTTCATAGCTCCTGCTATGCTTGGGTATAATAACATCATTAGTCTCAATGACTCAAACATCACAAAGTTTTAAAAATGTAAATAGATGTGGGATTCTTTTTATTTAGTATTCCGTTCTCCAAAATCTTGGTGGCTAGGATTTTATTTGAGAGGCTTAACTGAGCTTCTTAGTCATGTGACTCAAAGGGCTGGCACTTTTAAGAAAACCATAAAGCTGTGGTGAAATTGTATAAATCGGTCAAACTGCCATTTCTTCCAACAGCATCCTTTTATGGACACCACGGAGTAAGGAAGAAGTCTTTGCCCAACCAGGATTACAAAAGAAATTGTAATATCATTTATGGCAGCCTCCTTATCATTATCATTAGAGCTAATGCCATCATCATTTTCCCCAGTGAGAGCAAGGCCTCTGGGGCCTCTCTGCTTCCTGACAGTGGAGACACCCGTGTGCATATTAATATGCAGCTCTGCCTATGCTAATGGCAGCTATTTGTAATATTAATATTTTCTTCCACCATAAAAATATAACAACAATAATAATAATGCTTTGTCTTGAGGATTTGAGCTCTAATGTGCTTTGTAGGAATGGAAAGGGAAGAGAAAAGCCTCTGACCTAGTTTTTTTATCCTTAAGGGGAAGACCAAATTTGCAGGTCACACAGGTGCTGAAATGCTTGCCCTCCTCATAAGCAGTGTGAAGGTCAGTGGGGAGACTGGTCTACCTTGTGCACAAAGCAAGCTGCAACATCATTAATGATGTTTGCTCCAGATTCCTGCTGGAAGGCCCTCTTTGGACTGAATCAGCAGAAGGGATGTGCTTCTCACCATCAACCCTTTCACCTGGTCTGGCACTGCTGAGCAGCACACAGGTGCTTCTTCTGGGAGATAGCCAGGGGAGCAGCCACTTTTGTCTGGTTATGTCTCTGTTCAAATTTGAGCCAGGTGGCTCCAAGTCCACTTTCTCTGCCCTTGCAGTCAGCAAGCCTAAACATACGCCTCTGGGCAGACCCTCTGTGCCTGGATATGGCATTAGGCATGGATCTAGGAGTTAGTGACCTCCCTTTACTCTGAAGAGCAGATCATTAAGAACAGCACAGAGGTTTTGTTACTACCCCACCCCCACAATAAACCCTTGTCACTGTTTCTATTCTCATACCATGTGGTAAGAAAAATCCAGCTCCAAAGCCCTTTCAGTATTATTTACCATAGTCACTATAGCTGGTAGTTATAGTAGCTGCCCACTGTGGTCCTGCTATGTGAGGTGGTGTGCAGTTACAGATCAGGAAGGCCAAGATTTTCTGCAAGCACTTGCAGTTTTCTATGCACCTCAAGCTTTTGGATTTGGATTGCTGAACGTACCTGTTTTATTTCCAAGCTCCAGTGTTTTCTGTGGCCTTTGCCCAAATGTTCAAATGATGCAAACAGACCATAAAGTTCAGAAAGCAGAAGGAAAACAAAAAAGTGGAATTAAAACCTCGTCAGGTTTGCTTGCTGGCTCCAAGGCACCAACAGGCTGTTCAGTGCCACCAGTGGCAGTGAGGCAAACCTTGCCTGTTCTGCAGGACAGGTGCTGAATAACACATTTATAATGTTTGGTTATCTGATGCAAGTAAATAAGAAAATTTTAAAAGTGAAAGATTTTTGCAGGATGGGTGAGTCAGAACCTTTAAAAATGTCTGTAATTAGTTACACTGGGAGCATATGATGATAATTAATAGGCCCCTCATTGATAATTTTAGTAGGCTTTCTTGATGCCTGACAAATACTGTACATGGCATACTTAATGTTATATTAATTAACAACTCTTTAAAGAAAATGTCAATGGTGTTCCAGTAGTCTGAGGTGTATTCCAGAGTAGGGGAGGAAACTATCCTTCTGACAACAGTCAGAAAGGAGACAAAGAGGTGCCATTTTTCTGTGTGGAATTGTATCACTTGGATGAGGACCTGTCTTTTCTTATATGTTGTTTATTTTAAGTGTCTGAAGCTCCTCTTTCTTGTACTGTAATGGTTTATTTGTGCACTGAGTGCTTACAGTGATATTTACTATTTTACTTTTTGACTTGAGGGGAAAGAGATCACACTATCTCTTGAGTCCATATACAAGATTTGGTGAGAGGAGAAGAAAAGTACAAGGAAAAAAACGCCCCAAGATTACTTTCCTTTTAAAGCTGTTGTCCCGTCTCAGTGTCAGGTGTCTGGCTGCTCAAAAACGTGAGACTGACTCCCAAATCTAACTAACACTGTTCTCCCCAATGTACACCCCAAATACAGTTCTCTAATACTTGCTATTACTGGTCCACAGGTCCAAGACATTTGAGTCAAGCCAAAGGTTATGATTTCATGCTTTTTGATATAAACACCCTCCCCCAGAGGTTAATTATATTATTTTTTTCAAAGAATGCTGAAATTCTCTTGAAGCCTTATGGGAGTTGAACCTTTGAGCAACTACCACAAATGGAATGGCTTGTGTCCAAATCATGAAATTTAGAAGTACTTTCAAAATAACAGAATTATGTGTAAATCTTAACATAAACTAAAGATTATGCCCTTTTTAAGTAGCTTGATGCAAATAATACTAAGTCTAAAAAAGCCTGTAACTATTCTGATCTGGTGTTTGCATTCTTCCTGTATCACAGCCTCTACTGCATGAAAATCTGCAAGTGAACTTTACCTGAGGTGGAAAATGGGTTTGCTTTTTGTGGTTCCTAGCACATCAATTTGGGAAATATAACACTGAACTTCATTTTTCTTAAGGAAACAAGTTGACCACTGTAGTGGAGTCAAATCCCAAAAGTAAACAAACTCCATAACTAGAGAAGAATTAACTGAAATATTCAACAGATTTTCAGGAACAATTAGTTGAATGTATCATTTGCCACAAAGGAAACAAGTGTTGCATAGGATATGTTTGCAAAAGAAGGTTTCAGTTTTCCCTTAGAAAGATAATTCTGCAGTAAATTCTACTGTTTAGCATCCTTTAGTAAATTTAGTACTGCTGCACTGACATAGTGGAGTAGCTCTAGTTTTAAATGGTATGACATAATTAAGAGTCATCTCCCAATGTTCTCAATTGGACAGCTTTACTTTAAAGAAAGGTTGATTATGGTTGTGGTAGAAACACACTGAGAATAATTCAAGGGCTAGTCTAAGTAGTCTCTAAGGTGTACTGATCTTAATGAGAGGAAAATTCCTTCTCTTATGGCAGGGAACACAGGGCTGAATCGGCTAAACACACACAGCTCCGTGGCAGGATTTGGTTAGCAAACTATCTTGGTTTTGCTGCACAGCTCTGTCTTGAATAGATGGAGATGTTAGGTTCATTTGTGTGCTCTCTATGCCTGCATTGGCAGGATTTCCTAAATACCTGTGGAGAAACACAAGGTATTTGTCAAGTGCAGTGGCATAAAAGAGATGTTGTGGAAAATTATAGCTCTGGCAGTTCAGCACTGAGGAAGGTAGTAAGACTTTATGGATTCTCTGGTACCTGTGAGCAACACACATTGAATTTCTTCTCTTGGCTACTGAGTGCCTTTAGGATGCAAAGAAAAATGGTACTAAAGGGAGTATCTGGGTTCACTGGGAAAAACTGCCACTGACTGTCTAGAACTTACTTAAAACTCACTAGCAATACAGCAGTGTTGTGACTTGTGCCAAAAGATGACGTGGAGAGAAATTGGTGCAGAATGCATGTAGGAAGGGGCAGTACAGTTGCAGTGGCAATGAAAAAGCGCATGGTTAGTGGGAAGGTTAATTCTCTGTGCGTATTTGTCTTTGTGAAAGACCCTCCGCTTTTTCAGCCAGCAGGGGTGATAGCTTTGTACTTTTTATTTGGTCCTAGGTATTTCAGGGTCTGATCTGGGTGAAGCACCTGCCCTTATTTACAGTCTAGGCTCTTGCATAATACTGAATTAATTAACCAAGTCATAACAACTAAGTCATTCATAGCAACTGACTTGATACATTTGTATGTGTAGCTGAAGTAACATCCTTGCTGAAGAGGTCCAAAAGAAGTTGTTATCCCCAGATAACTTCTTCCTGTTGATTCCTCCCTGGCCTGGCACAGCAAACACATGGTATAAGGCCATGAGATACAATTTGCTTTTATTTGTGCGTTAGAGGCAGCTTGGATAGATGAGATCCCCAGTGCAGATCTCTTGCTTCAAAGGAATGCAAGGTTTAGCTCTCTAACTCTCCACTATACACATCAGCTCTGCAAGCGTCTGTTGCCCCCTCATGACATGAAGTCTCAGACTGGAGCTCATTTGACTCTAAGGTTAATTTTCTTTAGCCACTGGCAGGCTGATTTAAGTGTCAGCTCATTACGATGGCATTCTAATTAAAGCCTCACGATAGCCTTCGACCCTGCAAAATCACTTGGGAGAGAAGAAGCAAATCGGGTGATAAGCTTAGATACTGGCACATAGAAGGACACAAGGTGTCAGCTTCAGTGTTATCAGATTGTCCTCTAGGGAGGACTAGTTATTAGTATTTATCTCCCTAAGACAAATTCAGCGGCACTGACTTCTCTTGCTTCAAAGGGAGTTGCACCTTCTTCTTGCCAGGAGTGGATTTAGTCCTTTGCCTTCATTTTCAAGGTGTACTTTGAGTAGTTTCTCTTTCAGAAGAGTTCATCACTTTCCCTGCATGTGGAAGATGAAGTCTTTAATGGGATGTAGGAATTTTTCCAGGCCTGTCTAAGCACAAGAGCTGGTTACCTCTTTTTTGTTCTTAAGGAATGGGAAGGGAAAGAAGGAAAAAAAGAGTTGGTTAAAATAGTTCTTTCTATAGTACATGTGTGTCTGCATCCATATCCTATAATAATTTTATCTTATGTGACACAGTCTTTGAAAAAAAGTGGGGCAGCCATCCTGAGTCTAAACATGTGAGACTCTTGCACAGCAGTAGCATTATCCAAAGCAGATCCTCTCAGAAAAGCTATTAGGCAAATGCACAAACACAACAGAGCCTAGCTAGGAGTACTGTCTGCCAAATCACTTGTGCCACTTTTCCTTGTGCATCTTGAAACCTGCCATTCTCACTGGCCCTTATCAGGGGCTTCTAGCTTTCTACCTCCCCACTTCTTTCCCATTCCTATCCTTTAATTGCTTTTATAGGCATTTCCTCCCTTCCCCATAGAATGCAGAGGTACTAAGCCTCCAATAGCAGAGTAAAGAAATCCCAGTACTTTATTATTGACAGTAAATAAGACTGGAGGATACAATCCTCTTGAATTGAAAGCAGTAGCAATCAAAGGATATCCTGATACATTTTGAGGATGTCACTGGGTACACTCAGTCTATGGCTGGGACCCTAGAGACTGATGTATGAAATCTCATGGGGTTTTTTGTTGAGCAGAAAGGTAAATTTGTTCTCTTTGGAAAAGATGGGGAAACAAAACAGAGGGCAGACGTTTGTGCAAGGCATTACAGCAAGTCGGTGGCAAAGAGTATTAGAACTTAACTATCTGTGGTTATACTTCAGACTTGACCCAAGGTTCACTGAAATCACTTAACCTTAGCTAAGAGTCAGACCTAGTTGATATTTTTGTGTACAGGCAAAGTTGTTATCCTCAGAAAATAACAGTTAATTGAAACAGAAACCTTGGACAGAATTATCCCCATTTCAACAAGGTTTTTCCAGGAGGAGTTTCACATTTCTAAGTTTAAGTTGAACCTGGGAGCCAAGTTATTCTGCTGGGAAAGAAGGCATAGGGAAGGAGCCCTATGGGGAAGTCCTCCTTCTGAATCAAATAGAGCAAAGGCTAGGAAACAAAAGGCTGATGTTCCAGAGGAGTGACTTTAATCAAAGGTGATATCTTGCTTTTGCACTTGGAGAAGAACAAGGAGTGGGGAAGGTCATGATCTATATGTAGTCTTGGTTTTGTCTGGATGTGGAATGGGAATGATTTGTTAACAAGTGATGCAGAATGGAAGAGGACTTTTCTGCCTGCCCCTTCTGAGGTTAAGCGTTCAGGTTGTTCAGATCTGGTCGGCAAGAAGCCGTATAGGACAGGGCTGATTTTCAGAGGGATCAGGTGAGAGTTTAACTTACATGACATACTTTGGTAGTGTTCCCAGCTAACATATAATCTCAGAATTATTGGCTTTTGTTTGTGTATAGTATCCTGTCTGTCTTTCCCTCCTCTATATGCAAGCAGGCATATACTCTTTACTATCTCCATCATCTTTAACTAAATTAGAGTAAAATACTTCATTACTGAGACTTTCAGCCAGGAGTGTGGGCCCCAGGGAGTTTATTTTCATACAAATGTATTATGCACAAGGTTGATCTGATCACAGACAATTTGAACTATCTTTGCACCCCCAGGAAAATCCCTTTCATAAATCTAAATGATCTCACACTCCAAAGAACAGAAAACAAGATGGAAAGAGAGAAGAAAAGAAAGAAGGAGTCTCTGCACTGATGGAAAGGAGATTATGGGCAGCTGTGGATGTGCTGGGTCTCAAGCACAGGATGCAAGCCGTTAGGGCTCTTTTGCTTGCTGTCTTCCTCCTCTCACAGCATAGTTTCCCCATTGAACAGCAAGCTGTTTCAAGGTGCTGGAGGGGGAAGAGTGATGCATTAAGTAGAGTTTGATATTATAATAACTGTTTCCATGGCAACAAGAAAATGCCCTCCATGGCTTTTGTTTGTGTTGAGCAAGGAGGCATGAAGTTAAGGTTTGTAAACAGAAGGTGAGGGGAAGAGATGCAAGCAGGGAGCTTTGTGGCATTCCGCCCATGATACTGACCCATCTGGAGTGCTTGTGGCTTCTTCTGGTGTGTTGGGTTTTCTTCAGCTTTGTTTCAGTGGTCAGTTGCAATTTTGCTATTGGACTTCTTCTGGGACATGAGGAAAAACAAGAGAACAAAAACATGTGCTTTTCCAGATTCTTCATTACTGAGCTGCTCAAAAGTTGGCTCCTGTAGGACTGGATAATGTGTCCTTTTGCAAGGGAGGTGCATGTGTGAACAAAACGTGCTTCTCCATGGGATTCCCTTTTCCTGCACCATCAGAGGGAGTCCTGCCCTGACCCTACAGGGGTCTCTCTGGTAGAAGTAGTAAGCGTGGAGGGTTAGTTAATCCCCACTTTCATAGAATATTAATCCTCCACTCACAGAAATTCACTGGGCAGAAAGATGCGCTGTATCTGAAAACACTTCAGCTTCCCTTCTACAGCACTGTGCAGAGACACCCATCTATTATTAAAACCCCTATTAGTCGTGGTAAGATTGTACCACTCCCTCTCACTGTAGCTGCTGAGCGTTATCTAATTGGTTTTTATTACTACGCAATCCCTGGGAGCATGTGGAGCTCAAATGCACATTTGCTAAGACATTTGCATTCCCTCATCCTTGTTGGGGATGCTTTCCAGACCATTTAAGGTTTTGTCAGGAGGATTATAGAAGAGGGCGAGAGAGGAGGAAACTCAGGGAGATGGTTCCTAAGCTGGGGAAGATGCAGAGGATAGAGAAAACAAGAGGAAGAACTAAGGGGCTAAGCTTGTGTGTTCTCTCCAGCAGTTGTCCTGCTGGACAGCTGGCCTTCTGGTTTCACCAGGAGGTGGCTCCTCCAGTTGTTTCATTCTCAAAAAGAAAGACATGCTCACTGGGCTCCAAAGCCACTTGAGGTACTCAGTACTGCTAATCCAGCTTCATATTCCCTAGCAATTGCACACTGACATGTGTACCCTCACCCACTCTTGTTCTGGCACCATTGACACACAGCTCTGTGGTTCCACTTACTTTTCATACACACCCGTGCGCACAAAACAGAGTCTTCTCCCTCTGGAAGACTGAAGTGGCATTTAATGGGAGGGCAGGACAGGCTGTGCCCATGAGGTGCAGGATGTAGCCAGATAAATATGCCAACCAGCAATCTGTTGACACACAGCTGATCCCATCTGTCACTTTGTCCCTCCATTTTAGCAAGCTGTCTCCCCATCATAAACCACCTTGGTTCCTCCCTTTCTCTACTTCTGTTCTTTCCCTGAAATATCCCATAAATTCTGCATTAATCCCCAAATGCTCTTTCCCCACATCCCATAACATGCCCCATACTCACTGGACAGTAACCCAGAGATTAACAGTTCTGTCCTGTGCCAAGCACATCTCCAGAGCCAGTGGTCTCTCTTGCTTCCCCGTTGCACTGTGCTCTGCTCTTGTCAGTGTTTGTGCAGCTCCATCTGGATGTGCAGGGCTTGCAAGGAGAGATGCGCTGGCTCTGTGATTGATGATATTTGAGTAAACGTTTGCTGTACAGTTTCAAAAAGTTTTCCAGTGGTGGGAGCTGCCACAAGGCAGTTAGTGAAATCTCCAAGTTCTTCCAAGCTGCATAGGCATCTTTCTCTTCAAAATGAGTGGATGTTAAGGAGCTGAGCCTAGTGAGGCATTTCTGGGGGAAAAAAAATAAAATCTTCCTGCCACTTTAATCTTTTAAGTAGTTTTACATATTTTGGGCTCAGACTCCTTAGCAATTGGCAAAGATAAGACTTCTTGTGTGAACTGTGATGTGACTGCCTTTTGCATGTCAGCTGCCTAACGGGGAAGGTGTAGCATGCTCGGATATGTATGCTCCATGTGGCCATTAGACAGCTGTAAAGCCATGTCACCACTTTCTCCATTCAGGCCAGGACATTCTGGTTTTTATGGTCACTGATCAAGTGAGATTGATTGCTATGGTTGGGTTAGTATTTGTTCTTGATTTTGTTGATTTGTTTCACAGGCATTACTGCTGCAGACAGAGCACAGGCAATTTAATGAGGGCTTCCAGTTGCTCAAGCAGGGCATCTTAACTCTGTGTTTTGATAGTTTTACAGTGTCCAGAGATGGACCCTCAAATGCTAGTGAGAGCAAAAGAGTGTTTTTCAGGGATTAATGCCCAGGGAGGCATTTGGGGATGCCACACACATACAGTGAAAAGGCTCTGTCCTGCCTGCTTTGTGCAGGCTGGCAGGGCACAGTCGCACCAGGAACTCTGGCAGGTTTCCTCACTCCCTCATGCAGTCACCTACTGAGTGCACTGGGTAAACAGATTTCTTCCTTTCCTATCTGGAAGGGGTGTTTCAGCCTGCTCAGCTTCCTCTCTCTGTGTTTCACTTCAGTGCACAGAGGATGTTATACTTCCAGTGGTGCCTGTTGTGCTAATGGGATCCGTTTAAAGTGAACTCCACTGTAATTTCATTTTCCTTGGAGAGGGAGAGGGAAAGTACTTTCTCCTTGGAGTTACATCTCTGCTACTCACTTTGCATCTCTCACACAGTCTGCAGCACACTAATTTTTTCCCCAGATCACTGGAAAATGTTGGGAGCTGGAGGGACCTGGAGAAGCCCTTGTGCACACACAGGGGTTCATCATTTGCTCTGTGAAAGCTAAACTATGCAACCTGCAGCAGTCTGCTCCTTGCATTTGGCTGGAAACCACCCAGTAGAGAAGCTTGTGGTCCTTTTCTTTAATGAGAGCAGGTTGCTCAGCGTGTCTTACCACAGCGCTACCGCTCGGGTGGGATTTTGTAGTTTCTGGCTCCAGTGTTAGCATTTAGTATCTCAAATCATTTGTGAGCCTCCCACACCAGTGGTTGACCCCTTCCTGACATAATGCTGCGGAAGTTGCGGTGGCTGAGATGCGGCATAGCTCTCAGGGCAGAAAAGAGAGGGAGCTGCTTGGCAGGGCTTTTTCCCAAGGCCTCTGTAGCCCTGTAATTCAATTGTACCTTCATCCGAAAGTCCTTCAGGATATGCAGAGAAACTTGTCTTCTTGTTGGGGTATCCGGGGCTGGCTGAGATGGATGAGTGGCCAGGGGAGGGAGTTGTTTTTCTGTCTAAACAGCTGATGTTTTTCTGTTGTGTGTGTTGGGATATGTTGCTGGATTTGCTTTTGGTTTGCTGTATTGTTGTTTGTTGAAGGGGTTGGGGGTTTGCATATAACACTGAAATGGCTGAGGCCTGCAAGGAGTGCTGCTTTTCTTGGTATTTAAAAAGAAATCAAAATAGATGAGATATTTTTCTTGTAATTAAAATTCACACCTAAATCAAATGTTTTAGAACTCAACTGCCTCCTATTCTCCCACTTCTTACCCTCTTCCCCCTCCTACACACATGCAAAGTTCAGTTGTTTGGGAATGCAGCTGAGAATTTCCTCCTGTCTAGTAAGCATTGAATTAAACCTCTTTTCCTCCCTCTTTAAAAAAAAAAAAACAAAAACCCCAACAACCTACAATGTGAAGCTTATTTGCGTTTGTCATGTCTCTTCTGTAGCTGACAGTCCTCTCTAGCTACTGTGTAGGTTATCTCTGCATTACCCTAAACAGACAGTTCCCCTACTCAGAGGTCAAGGTCGGTGCAATGATCACCAGATCCCCTTGTTGGCAGTTCCCCATGGGGAGTGATATTAGCCTGCACGCCTCTGCTGCTCCTACTCCCTACAGCCTGTTATTAAACAAGGACAAGTGGGTAGCTTGTCTGCGTCTGTGTGTGAGAGCGCGACTCTGTCACCTGATGCATACAGATGGCTTATTAACCAATTAATTCATAGGGCTAAATTGGTTAAATCAAACTAAATGACATCCAATTGCTGTACAAGGGTAGAAATGGATTGGAATAAGTGTTTCTTAAATGCCAGACTCGTTGAGCAAAGGAATGAGTAGTAGAGGGAGGAGGGGGGCTCATGAAGGAGCGGGGAAGACAGCAGACACTGGCAGGCAGCAAGAACAGAGCCATCCAGAGCATCACATCCTTGGGAAGTAAGTGCCTTGTGAACTCATGGCAGTTTCTGATGCCAGGAAACTGGATCACTCATTTTGCTGGTGAGGCTTCTTGTCTGGGAAGGCCTCTGGAGAGGGAGTCACAGCCACTGCCTTCACTCTGCATCCCCAGCAAGAGGACATGGCTTCTCAGGTCCCAGAATTTGGTTGCAGCATGTTTTATTACTTGAACTATTATTATTTAGTTGGGGTATGAGCTATTATTGGTCTTTTGTCTTAGGAGATTCAGTTTGATTTTTAGCAGTGCAGTATACCTCCTTCTTTGTCTGAAGTCCCTTGGAGCAGTTGATATTCATCATCTTGGAAACTGTGATTCTTGATCCCTTCTGTAACCAGGACCCAAGGTCTGTGTGGAAAAGCTATGTACAGCTGTAATGCTGCTGTCTACCTCATCTGCAACAATATCACCAGCTGATTATAGAAGTTTTTCTCTAAGTTTTCCCTTGTTAGCATTAGCTGTTCTGGGGGATCAGAGTTGACTTTGGTTGGCTGCCACATGCCCACCAATGCGTTCTGTCTCTACTCCTCCTCAGCAGCACAGGGGAAGATCACTTACCAATTACTGTCGTGCGCAAAACAGACTAGACTTGGGGAAATTAATTTATTGTCAATTAATAACAGAGTAGGAGAGTGAGAAATAAGAACAAAACTAAGAACAACTTCCCACATGCTTCCCTTCTTTCCAGACTCAACTTTCCTCTGGATTCTTCTGCCTCCCCCTGAATAGTGTAGGAGGACACGGAATAAGGGTTGCAGTCAGTCCATCCAGAACACTTAGTCTCTGCTGCTCTTTCCTCTTCAGGCTCTTTCCCTGCTGCTGCATGGGGTTCTTCCCAGAGAACACTGTCCTTTAGGAATGGACTGTGCCAGCATGTGTCCCCCATGAGCTGCAGCTTCTGCCAAAATACTTGGCTCCACTCCACTCCTGTTAGGAGCTTGCTCCAGCATGGTCTTTCCAAGGGTTGCAGCTTCCTTCAGGGCACATCTGCCTGCTGCAGGTCCTCTTTGGGCTGCAGGAGGACAATCTGCTTCACTGTGGTTTTCACCATAGGTTGCAGAGGAATCTGCTTTGGTGCCTGAAACACCTCCTCCACTCCCTTCATACTGACCTTGGTGTTTGCAGGGCTCTTTTTCTCATATTTTCTTCTCTCTGCATGGTGGGTTTTTTTGTTTGTTTGCTTTTTTTTTTACTCTTTCTTAACTATGTTATTGCAGAGGCACTACCAGTGTCACTTTTGGGCTCAGCTTTGACCTGTGACAGGTCTATCTCAAAGCCAGCTGAACCTAGCTCTGTCCAACATGGGAGTAGCTTCTGCTATCTTCTTACAGAAACCACCCCTGCAACCTTTCTTCCCTGCTAGCCTTGCCAGGTAAACTCAATAGAGTGTGCTTCAGGGGGCTTTGTTGTTCTCTGTAGGAGAGCACCTAGTTTCTTTTTTGCACACCAAATACTGACCTTTCACTCTTTATTGTAATACAGATGATAGACTTGATAGGATTGACTGGATGACTGTGAGTGGGAGGTATTTCCCTTGATCCCACTTCAGTTTAACAACTACCATGATACGTAAGAGTCATAACATGATTTAGAGTAGTGGAGGGAGTACAAAAGAAAGAACACAAAAGACAAAGTTGCGTATCAGAAGCTACTCTGATGGCATTTTATGTTAGAGTTTGAATGTTTTGTTTGCCTCAAGGCTAGACCTCATATTGCCATGTCAAAACTTTGGTTGCTTCTACTGCAGTTTTTACAAGAGATGATAATCTAAGGGAGGTCTCTTAACTCCATCCCTTGGCAGGAATTTCATCTTCCTAGTCACGAACACATGGGAAGGTCCATGGCTCCATGAGGGAATACAGGAGATGCTGAGTTACAAATCCTTCCATGAGGCAAATGCATCTAGCATGTGAAAGGTTTGCTGTTTTCTGCTAATAGCATCCTTGTTAAGCACTGCATAGGGTGGACACTTCTGTTGATTTTCCACCTTGTGGTCCCTTGGTCAATGCTGTCTCTCTCAGGCAGCCCTGTACCCATCTGCCTGATGGCATGAAGTGCAGTGGCATGACTCTGCTTCAGTAGAAGGGCAGGGGTCACTGCCCATCCTGCACCACTCCATAGTGCCAGGAGCTAGGCTTGCTTCTGGAACTGGGACACATACTTCCTTGTGGTGGGCAAGCACTTGAGGTTAGCTCTGGGTTGGTGCTCTTTGGGGAGCAGTTGTACTTGCTCAGAGTAGGGTAGAAACAGTCTTCCTATGGTGAAGGACACAGACGTATAAAACGGCAGCTCTGACAGTGCTTGCAGCAGAAGTATGGGATGAACCCTTCAGCGTGGAGCAGGAGTGGAGACATGTTTGAGTGGTTACCACTAGGGTAAACTGGACATTAGCAAACTGCAAATTTGCACACACTCACAGAACACACCTAACTCCAATATATAGCAAACACAAAACTTGACAGCCCAGAACACACATATATACATGCATGCACGCAGGGCAAATGCCAAAAGCATGTGCACGGGTCTAGCACATCCATTTGTACAGCATTAACAAATTTTATGTAGACATAGTCTGAAACATATGCGTATATGGAATACAGCCCATTATAAATGAAACTTTAGCATATGCAAAACTGCCAAGAACATATTCACTAGGACCCTAACTGTGGGTAACCACTGAACATACACAAGCTTGACTATTATGTCAATGTTAAAATTGCTCTTCTTCAGTTGCTGTGGCAAGATAAAGTCTCTGAAGCCCGTCAGGCTGCAGCATCTTTTTCAAGGCTGCACTATACAGACTGTGTATAAAATATTGAATCATTTAGGGGCTTTTCATCTTTTCTTTCTTTTTTTTAGGAAAGAAAAATAGGATTTACAGTTTGTCCAGTGGCAGAGCAAATGTTTTATGTGCTGGAGCTATGACCACTGCTCTAGAGCATTTGATGCATATATTTTGTGGCCCTTTTTCCCCCTTCTTATTATCATGCCACTGGAAGGGGTCAAATCAACCATTTGGAAGGGTAATTTTTTACTCTTAGAGCAGAGTGTGCTCCAAGAGATGTAAAACAAATGTTGTCACCCTCTTATTAACATTTATCCTAGAAATATCCCCCACTTTCCTTTAGCACTGATAGCCCTTGTTGTCCCTGCAGAAACAGGCTGAGGAAGGGAATGCTTTCATTAATTCCTCAGGTGGAGTATAAAGATGTATGTAGTCCCTGGTCAATGAGATTTTGATTGAGACCAAACTTTGTGAGGCACCCACAAACAAACCGGACCTCTTAAGTCTTCCACAGTGGGTTGTGCTTTTCCTCCTTTCAACACTCTATGCCATGTACCTGTTTCCTGGAGGCTCTAATCATGCATGCTGGTTAATTGTCTAAATATATTTCTTCACAAGCTTTATGTTGTGCTGGCCTGCTTTAGCCAGTTTCATATTTTCGCTTTTAGGGGAGGAGGTTGAGCTGTAGCTAAGGGCAGATAGTAAGCTCAGGCTTGTGCGCTATGCCACAGTCAGGCTGTGCATGGATCATATACCCATCCCTGGTTTCATTGTCCCTCCTGAAGCAAATGCAGTGCTGATTAATCTCAGAAGGGGCTAGAAAGCCTAATTAATTATATTAGAAAGCACTTTGAGGTCTTCAATAGACAAATACACCACTGCTATCCTCTGAGCTGTTTTATTCTATCTACATCATTTTTAATGGTGTGAACTGTCTCAAAGTCTGAAGTAGAAGCAGGTTGATCTCAGCTCAGTTTTTGCTTTTACATTTTATTAGCACAGCTTGACAGTTCAGACTCCTTGCATGGGCATGGAGAACATATTCTCTTGTTTACATGGTCTGGAACAGAACTACTCTAGACACAAAGCAGCAGCTCAGGGTAGTAAGAGAAGACAAAAAATTAATTAAGAAAGAGAAGAATTATCGTTTATTGCAAAAACAGAAGGGCAGAGGAGCCTACTGATGTTTGTCAGTGTAACTAGGTAGGTCTGGTATTGGCAGTCTGTGAGAAACCTCAGAAGATTTTTAAGTTCATATAAGCAACCAGAAGTTCTTATGATTCTGTGAATCATAAGATAATCCTAGGGCCCATGCTTCATCTGTGACATTCAGAGATGTAGTTTAGAGTCCTGCACAACCACTTTACCTCAAGCCATTCTTCGTTTGTGTCAATGAGTCTAAGTTGGCAGTTCTCACATGAAGAAATGAGCGTCAAGATTGGAGATGGCTTTGGCTTAGGATGTGTAGTGTAGATTCTCTTAGATCTTCTTGACTGCAGGTTGAGTGGCACCAGGAGGATCAACAGGGGTCCAAACAAATGTGAGGAAATCTAGTATGTGAAATACTGCAGATGCCTTGATCGTCTCCATTCTTCCTCCATCCCAAAGACATGAAAATATTTTGGTGAAACAATGCCAGGATTAAGCTCTAGGGGGAAGTACAATTCCTTCGGCTACCATACATATCCTTGTGAAGCCTGAAGGAGAAAGGAAAACTTTGAAAACTGGAGGACTGAAGCATAGTGGAAAACAAGGTCCAGTGGGTCCTGAGACCAAGTCACTTCATATGATGTCTTCTGAATGCTCAGCACTCCTGCAAGTGCATCTCTTGAGGTGACAAGGAACGTAGCACCTCGGTGTGATCAGATCTCCTGAGTGATCTCCTGGCCAGGAATGTCTTTTGATTCTTGAATGTTGTGGTGCAAAAAAAACAACATCCCTTTTACTGATTTTTCTGTCCTTGTCTTGAAAGGATGGGACGTGAGTGTATAATCATGTCCAGACAATGAGAGGTACATTTAGAACCAATGGATGTCCAAATGTTCCTCCCCTTACTTTGAGTATTTATTTAGTTACTTTTCTTCTCACCTTTCAATGACCTTTAGCAAACTAGGTGTTTAGACATTAAACATAAAAGTTTACCAACTTATTTGGAATTGAAAATGTCTTTCACCAGGATTTCACATCTATGAGGAAAGTGTTTAAGGGAAAAAAATATTTAAGCATGTATCATTTTTTGATCAAGTCATAGACTTTTGACTTTCCATTTTATTGGGAATTTCATACTAGTGCTTACATGCTTGGAGTATGTTGCATTTTCTCAAAGCACTGGATAACTCCAGGAACATATACAAAATTTAAATTGCAAAGAAGAGGAGAGAGTCTGCCCTTCATCTGAGATGCAGGAGGCCTAGATGCTGTTCTCTGCAGCATCACACACTTCCTCAGTGACCTTGGGGAAGGTGCATGGCATTTCTGCAATTGGATTTCCCCATTTGTGAGCTGGAGAGGATACAACCAATTATTGGTGATGTTGCAAGGATAAACCCTGTCAAATCTGTGAAATCCTGCAGTGAAATGACTGTAGACATGGCTGAGATGAGGTTTTGTGAAACTGCTGTAACAGATTTCTACTGTCTTCTGGAGACTCAGTGATCTGTATTTGCATTGTCAGTCTTCTGTATAACAAAATCAGAAAGTCTCCATAGCCCCTAGATGAGACTTGGAACGTCATCCTCATTGTGCTCCTGTGAAACGGAGTCATGGAAAGGCTGTGTCAGGTGGCAATGTCTGGGGTGAGACACTGGGGTGAAACATGAAAAATGAATGGCTCCCACCTTGCTTTCAGATGGCTACAGCATACTTGTAATAGCTTTTCCTGAGCTTGGCTCAGCAATTTACTGAGAGATGCGTATCTGTGTAACAAACACAGCTGTGCATTGTATTAGTGGCACTTCTGTTAGGGTTTAGAGTGTGAAGTACCTCTTTCACAGTAGGTGAGGATAACTACAGTTTTGGGAGGGGGCCCTGGTGTGCTAGACCTACACAAGTCACTGAGCTTCCCAATGTGGATTTTAACTCGAGCTCACTGCCTGCATCATTTCCACTAGAGAGGTTTTAAACACTGTTTGTCTTGGGCAACACCAGGCAGTGTTTAATGAACAATGAAAGAAGCAGGGTGTTTTGTATTGTGCTTTTGGGAGAAAAAGAATGTTCCCCTGCGCTGAGTAGCAGCAGCAGTGCTGGGTGCCAAGCTTACAGTCCCAGTGCTCAGCTTTTGACTCTGTGGGATGGATGAGGGTAATGAACAACATCACATCCACTGCTGCAGTGCAAAACTGTGCAGGGAAGGAGATGGGGGTCATAGTTCCCCATTGCCTAGCTACAACCAGCAGGAGGCACGTAACTAGCCACACAATTAATACAGATTCAGAAAGTATGCAGGGACCATTTCAAATGCAGTTGAGTTTTTTGCAGTCTGTACTTCTTCTGAAGGCTACAATACTGCCCCTTCACAGTCCTTCATCCAAACCTGCCCCTTTTCCACTTCCAGGCACAGCTAACACTGGAGCACAGTGAGGCAGCTGGCAGGCTCCCTTCCCTCCTCTCTCTGCCAGTTTTGTCCTTCTTTGCATGCTGATGATGAGTTCTTTGGGGCCTTTCTTTCACTTAGCATGCGTACCCGGCACAGCACAGCGAGGGCCTGCCCCCTGTTAGGATCTGAGTGGATAATGATGGTTTCTGCCTCCATCTTTGCCGACTCTGCGGGCTGCTGTGGCATTTTGTCAGCCACATACAGAGGCTGCCCATAGTTAGAGATGTCACCTGGATTCCCAACCTGGAGCTGCTGATGCTGCATTGATCTGCAGTGGATTTTTTTGTTTGTTTATTTCTTCTGATAATGGAAATACTTTAGTACCTGCCAATTAGGAAAAAAAAAAGAAAAAAAAAGCAATAATCTCCTCTATCTTTCTCTTTTTCTAACTCTCTCCATTTTTTTCTCCTTTCCACTGGGACAGAAGTAAATAAAATGCTTGATAAAATTTAGGCTTTATGTATGTGAGAGAGATACTTATTGTGGTGAGCTGGGTTGAAGAAATGAGATTTGCATAGATATGGATGGATAAAAAGAAGATGAGATTGGGAGAAGAATGCTTGAATACTGAATAACTGAAAATATATGGAACCAAATGTATGCCTGGGAAAACATTTTGGACTTAAGCAGAATCATATTCACTTTCTCAACTCTGAGCTTAGCCCCCTGTTTTGCTTTTAAATCATATTACTTACTTTGTCTAACTCCCCTGGTGTCTCATTTGAGGATATTCTTTCTCATTAGGGTGTGAGAGGAGAGAATTAGTATTTGCTGCCCTATAGGTGCTTCCCTGCTGCAGAGATAAAGGGATGCTTAGCACCGTGATCGCAGGGCAATACTTTTCTAGAGAGTTCGGACAAGGAAAACACCTATTGCCTGTGACAGTTAGACTTTGAGGAAGCTCTGAGAAACAACCTGGCATTCTAAAATTAGCAGGAAATCCCTGGGGTCCACAGTTTTGCAGTCATCCTCATCTCTGGAGGGACAGAGCCACAGGCCTTTAACAAAGTTTGAAACTGGACCAGGTAACTTCCTCTTCACAGGTAGTACCTGAGTTTTTGAGTTGTACCTAGGACCATAACAACAGACTTTGCTAGAAGCTGAAAAGATCTTGGGAGGATTTTTTTATTAGGGCATTAAACTTCCATGTTGCAGCTGGTACTGCATAGACTGAGAGGTCTGGACATGGAGGCTTGGGTTGAATCTGATGCTCATTTGATTCAGAAACCCAGCTCTCATGACGGTTGGTAGCAGATACATCAGAAAAAAGAAGCAAGGTGGTACATATGCATAATCTGACCCCGTGCTAAGTCTCATCCCTAGCCCTGAATTTTAAGAGCTAGTTTATTTTCTGAAGCTGTAACGTGTCTTAAAAAATATTGCTGTTTTTCATTGTCATAATTCTGGATATTGTGATATGTCTCCTTTCTACTCATTCTTGGAAAGCTGTGAGTCTTCCTTTCAATTATTTCCTTTAGCTTTCAGTCCCTCAGTCTAATAATATAATGTATGGAGGGGAAAAACATGCAGAAGAAAGTAATCCAGCAGCTTTGAATTCAGCTTTTTGTTTAGCTGAGTGCCTTCATAGTCCTTGTTCCCCAAGCTTGGACAAAAAGTCTAAGCTGATAATTTAGACTAGTAGGTAGCTACCTACTTTTCATATGCATAAGTGCTTGGGAGAGTCAGTGGGAAGGGCATCTGTGAACTATCCAAGACAGCTTGAAACCTGAGAATTGAACACATGGGAACGTTTCTTCCACGTGGCTGTGTGGGTGCTTTGGAGCCACTTCTTTGGTGCTCATCCCAAACAGAAAGCAGGTTTCTTCCAGCTCAGCCCATATCTGGGCTGCCCCGTTGGCAGTCTTTCCACATGATAAACGGGCTAATTAATTTGCAGAGCAGAACGAGAAAAGAAAAAAGAAGGGGAGTAGATAGGGGGAGGGGGAGAACTAGATCAATTGACAAATTGAAATGTCATTTCCCAGCCTGCAGCTGGATGCTGCTGCCTCCCTTCTCTCTCCCCTTCCCTCTTTTTTTCTTCTCAGCCTAGCCTTTTGTTTTTTTGATTTGGTTATAAAAGCCAGGATGTAATTGAAACTGGCGTTAGAATCAAACAGCGTGACCTGGCCAGGTTTCTTCTAGTCCCACCACACCATCCATGCCAGCTGAGGGAAAGAAAAGAGAATGGAGGAGGGAGTGAGGGAGGGAACCAGCACAGGGACTCCCCTGACAACTCGCTGCTCACAAGCCTGTCTTTGAAGGGCTTTTCTTCTGTGCATCTCCTATTTATTTAGTTTTTATCCAAGGCAGCCAAAGTGCTTTGGGGACCTGGAAGTTGACAGCAGAGCACACTGGCAGTGCTTTTTCAGGAGCTACTGTGCGAGTCTGCTGTGGGAGCTGAGCAAAACAATCTGCCAGCTTGTGCGAGTGGTGCCAGCTTGAAGGAGCTTGGAAAACAAAGGCCTTGATGCCTTCACCTGCTTCTTGGCCTGGCTGGAGCTAGAAGGAGCAGTGTCTTATTTGCGGACTGAAGACACATGGCTCTACCCATGCACCCCACTTCTGCTCCCTAGCAGCACCTCTTCCAGAGGACTGAGCCAAGAAAACTCATTTCACCTGTAAGTTGGGAATTTGATGGAGATAAGATCTTCTCAGAGTAAAGTTTGGTGCGTTGATTACCTGTGGCAGGTTTGCACAATAGCAGATCTTGTGCCTAGCAGGCCTGGTTGCCACAGCATACCTCTGGCTGTCTTCAACGAGCTTTTCAAGAAGACCGCATGTGTATGCCTTTCTACTCTAGCCCTTTTCTTTGGAAAAACGTCTAGCAGGCAGGGAGGTGTGGTGCATTTTGAGATGTCTCCAAATTCTGGAGGTGCAGTGGTGCAGGGCTGATAGGTGCAATGGGAAGCTCCTCTGCACTCCAGCATGAAGATGCTGCTGCCTGGCATGCCAGCTCCCCTCAGGTTGAGCTAAGCAATGCCCTTGCATGTCCAATGGAAACACGAGAATTTTTTTATGAGAGGCAATTGAAGTCTTAGCTCAAGTCACATAAACCAGCAAGGAATCAATCTCCACTAAATCTATCCCATCTCTGATGCAGTTGCATGCAGCCAGGTCTGTGGTGTTATCGTTTACAAACTGGAGCAGAGAGCAAGGATGAAAGTATGAAAGTGGTGGAGGAATGGCATAAAAGAAAGAGTCAGAGGGGAAGTCTGGCTGGGGGGGAACACTGGGGATTGGGCTTTCTACATTGTAAAATTTGTCTTGGAAAGGAGGGCTGTAATTTTTTTACCCCATAACTGATACTCTAGGTGCTCCACCTCTGCCTCTTCTAGCTGACTAGTGGCGCTGGCTCATTTACCTGGCTTCTCAGCTGCCCAGCAGCCACAGCTTGTTTGCTGCATGTCACTGCTGCAAGAGAAGGAGAAGGCAACAACCTTATTTACAGGCCACTGAGAAGCTGGGTCTGGAGCAAAAAGTGTTGGGTGGGATTGGTATAGTCTATATAATATCCCCATGTCCCTCATCCATTCTGTTTGTATGCCACATACTCATTAGATCGCTCTAGGTTTACACAGAAACTGCCAAGGTAAAAATAATTTTTTTTTATAAGCCTATATTTCTTTGTTCTGATAGAAGTGAAATATAGAAAACGTGAGCAAATGTTGCTCCCATAGGAGAACAGGAGAAGAAGCTTGAGTCAGCAAAAGCAGAGCAGAAGGATGGCAGAGGTTTATGCAGGCCTTGATGCTGCCTCGTTGAAGACAGTGATTTGTGAGCTTATGGAGATGAATAATACAATTTAATTCAGTTGCTTCTTTGCAGACTTAAGCCAAATTCTAATGTGATTTCTGAGATACTTTTGTATCTGATGTGACAGTGTTTTCTTTAGGGAATAATACAAACATGATGCTGTGCTTATTCACAGTAGTAGCAAAGTTCCTATGAACTTTAGATGGATCAGAATTGGGACTTAATGAACAAAATAATCTTTAAACTATTATGTACCTTTCCCTACTAGTGCTGCTTGTTCATGGTTTACATTTTTTGCAGTTAGCATAGATTCTTCAATTTCCCTCCTATTTCTTTTCTAGACAGCTCACCCTTTCAGATCCTCAGGTGCTAGCATCTACTGCAGATTTGGGCTATGCATCAAGGGCTCTCATTTATATACATTTGCAGAATTAAGTTTTCATCTCTCTGAAGGAACTCTCTTTGAAATTAAAAAACACCCACCTACCATTAATATCAATGTAACCAGTGAGACTTTGCCCTGTGCAAAATGCTGCCTGCTTTGCCCCCACATGAAGCATTTTCTGGTAAATAATGTAAACCACATTTTTATGAACATTAGATCAAATTTGTCAATGAATATGCTTTGGTTGCAATTAATGCCACTTTAACATCTCCTTTCTGCATAAATTTGACCATTTTCATTTTATGGCCAGAAAAAAAATAAAATGAAGTTTAGCATTGTGGAAATACTTATAGAAACTGAATTTTAGAAACTGAGAATATTCAATTTAGAAAGATTTGTGCATTCATTCAACCTTAGCAATTGTCAAAGATGATCAGTCTTGAAGTCCCTTGAGCCCTGATTTGACCTATTGGAGTAAGTAGCATCAGATTTTTAGTTGGAAGGTAAGGTAACCACTGCAGTTGGCAGATAATATCACATATTTATCAATAATAATGATTAGTTTATTCCCTAGGGCATGAGGTAATATAGTCTGTCTCATTAGCACTGGTACTTTGTATTAGATATTTTGGTTCCCTATGTAAATATGTAATTCCTTTCTTCATTTTGCTGAACTCCTGGCTTTAATATAATGTGGCAGTAAGTTCCTTTGCCTGAGTTCAGTGTTCTGTTAAAAAAAAATAATTTCTCTAGTAAATTTGTAATCACCACCTTTCAGCTTCATTAACTGCTCTTTTCTTCTTGCATTGTAAAAAAAGAGAAAGCAGTAGCTCTTCACCCCCATTCTCTGTTTTATTCAGTATTTAGAGACTGTTATCACACCTGCTCTTATTTGTCTTCTCTTTGATGCAAACTACCCCCTCCTCTTTCATTCCTGCTTAATGTATGCATTTTTCCACTCCTGTTATCATTCTTTCCACCTTTCTAAAAAGGAAGCTGAAACAATACATCGTGACTTATCTGGCCACTAGTCAAACCATCTGGAATTTCAGACTTCACCTTAGAGGGGGGGAAATTGGGGAAAGAAAATCCATCAAATAAATTGGAAAAACAAATACATTTATTGAACTCACCATCTGGTAGTGCACCTTCCACCAGCAGAACAAAAAACGTACCCACCAAGCTAAATTCAACAAATCAATTATTCATTGTGAATTATTCACTAGCTTCTATTCCAAACACTGCCAAGATGTGTTTGTTTATTTTTATTTGCAGTTTAAAAAAATCCATGGCAACATTACTGTTTGTCTTAGTGTTCAAGCACAAAGTGCAGGCCTGCACTTCTATTCTGACTGCCTTTATTTAATCAAAGAAAAGCAACAGAAAAAGAAAGAACAAAAACAAAGTTCTCAGAAGAGAAAATAGCATGTGTCTGTAAAGCAGCATTTCACTGTGTCTTATGAAATGGTGGGTGTTGCAGGTGACCAGAGTATTTTAGAAATACAAACGCGTAAAGTGCAGAAAGGGAGAAACCAGATCTGTTACATTTGTATTATGTTAGCACCTAACACAGAAAGGGTTTGCACCATGGCTAGAGGAGACACATATCCCAAGCGGTTCTTCTGGGTTAACCTGTTGGCTTGCAGTTGGCTTTTTGTGGGAACTAAAAGAGATGGATTGATTTTTTTACTGGAAAGGAGCTTAAGAAACTGGGACGACTACAGGTGAGGGTTTAGTTGTACTACTGAACTGGGGAGGATGGAAGAAGAAAGAGCTTGAGCAGATGATGTGGTAATACTGTGGGTCAAGAAGGACTGGGAGCATCCTCAGTGGAGTTGATGGGAAGGTGCCTCATGCCTGGGCTCAGGCTTCTGCTTGTGTTGGTCTCTGGGGCTCCACTTCTCCTGTAGGACTGTAGTAGGGACTTGAATGTGGTCCAAGGCGATGACAATTTGTGATCTGTTTCCTGTTTTGTAAACTTTTGCCAAGTAAGGCCATCTGGGGAGCTGGGCAGTTCTGGGTATCATGGTTAAATCTGAGAAGTCAGCAGAAGGGTTGAGGTGAGAACTGGTCATCCAGGGCCTCTGGCCTGGTTGGAAAGTACAGCAATAATGGAACTATACTCTCTTCCTTTTAGTTCTTTTTGTCTTAATTCAGTCACACCTACCAAGTAATTAAGCCCCTAATTGAATATTGGCTGCAGGGCAGTCAGAGAAGTTGCTTGTATTAGGAAACTGCGGGAAATAAAAGTACATGATGACATATACTTTATATTGCTTGTAGTCTCCTCCAGTATAAGCTACTAGGAGCCTGGCCTCAGAATGAAAACATTTGAGGCAATCAAAGCATGATTCCCTGTGTTTTCACAGTGCCACGCACACAGCCTGGGTCCTTCAGCTGCTGCTGCATTTGGAGACCAACAGTAGCACTAAGGTGTGCAAAAATCATTTTGCAGGTGGTGATCTTGGTATCCTACCACAGGATTTATGTTGCCTTGTGTGAGATGTTCAGCTTTGACTTTATGGGGATGTTGCACCAGCAAGCCCTACTGCCTTCACACAGGAATGAAATTATGGTATTCACTGATGTATTTCCTGAAATAGGGGAGGCGCAAGCTCTCATTTGGGCACTTGATTTACAAAATTTTGCTCCTATCTTTCCAAGTTAATAAATATGTTAAAAAATAAAGCAAAAACCTACTTTCTTTCAGATGCAATTTTTGTGCCCCTTGATCAGTGCCTGGCTGGTCATCAATTTTATGCCTGCAATTAAATTGCAGGCACAAAATGTTCCATCATTAAGCCATGGACAAAAAACTAAAACTGCTGCTGTCCCAAATTACACCTGGAAAAAGTATTAAGGATTCGTACTGGTAAAGCAATACTCCTGTTGTGAATGCTTGCTACCTTTTTAAAACTATGTCCCAGATTTCAGGATCTAAGGTTAGAATATTCAAAACAGTGGCATTTCCCATCTGCTTATGTCCTCAGCTACCAGGTTGTCGTGCTGAACAGTTTACTCTGCTAGATATCTCTACTACTTCTTGAGGCAGTGATGCAAATGTGTATTCAAAAATAAAAGGAGAATGAAAGGAAGATTGAAATTGAAAACATACAAGATTAAAAACAAAATGGAAACAAACCAAGAAGCCCAGCAGAAGAAAGATTAGGGATTTTTTTATTCCCTTAGGGGAAAAAAAAATCTCTTTAATCATCTGATTTTTCTGGCTTCAGTCCAAAGATTTTTCCTTCCACAGGTCTGCCTGGGCAAAGCTGTGGAAATGTGTTAAATGTTGCCAGAGCAGAGGGGAGTTGGAAAGAGACCCCTGGCAAACAGGTGCCACTCCAGCAGTAGCTGTGTGTGTGGGAAGCAGGATGAATACTCACTTATCCTCTACAGGGTTGATGCCTCTCCCAGCAAATGGTTTCCTGGAGTGTAGTCCAGATCGTGGGCTATGTGATATTAGGGATGGTGGCGGGAGCTGGAGATGCTGATGCAGGTCAGAGGAGGTTAAGCAGAAAGTGAGACTGGGGAACAGCTGAGGCAGGAGACTCGGAGGAGATGCTAAGCAGGTGTATCCACAGTGGTGCTGTGTCCTTAGGGATTGGAAGTATCTGAAATTTCCACCTGGATTGGTGGAGAATACAAGACTGCTCAATTTTGGTTTGGGGGTAGTCATGGGAAGGGGAATATATGCAGAAATTACCGGCTTTGTGAGTATGAGTAATGGGTAGACACTCAAAATCTTCCTGGGCCTTGTAACTGGCAAACCAGAATCAGGCTATATAAATTAGGGTGAAGAGGTGATTTTGACATCCAACAGCAGGAAGTTCAGAATAGGATACGTTTGTGAGGGAAGTTTCCAGCTTGTTTGGAATTTTTTGGAGGAGAATGGCTTAAAATTAATGATGGCAATGCACAAGGCTGTTAGTATTTTTCAGCAACATTGTTCTCTAAGGTACAGAGGAGTTTTGTTGGCCTTTACAAGTGATTTATTCCAACGGTTATTGTATGTTCAACAATAAATTAAGTTAAAATAGGCAAATAACACATATTCACTGATGCTTTAACAGCACAGTAATGGATAGGAATTTCCTCTCTGACCTCACTCTCCTTCTCAAGTAAACAGACAGTGGTAAGTAAACCAGGCAAAGACAGGCTTCTCAAACAAAAAAAAAAGCTTAGGTAGGCTGGGGGAGTGAGCAGGCTGAAGCAAATGACCTTCTAATTACTGATGTGTGATCATGGAGAACTGAGATCACTGGAAGCTTCAGTGTTAGTGGGAATACAAAGTTTTCCCCAGAAAATAACATGTACAATGAGAATCTGCACTAGCAGCACTTTGAGTCTTTCTGGAAATCTTAAATCCATAGTAGCTGATTCTTTCCCAGAATTGTTTGCAGCATCTCACAAATCTGTGTGTAAAAGCCACTCCTTCCTCACCAAGCCACCATGCCTTAGGCAGATCACTCCATGTTATCTAGTACAAGGCTGCTACCACCTCGAGATCTTTGTGCTGCTAGCTTGGCTTGGAGGGTGGAAGGCATACAAATCGGTTATGTAGTCCATCTGTGTGCCATTCTAACCAAACCCATCTCTTTCTGGATAACTGGCCTTACCAGTGGGATACAAATAGCAGATATCCTATATTTTTACTGTGTTAAGGCTTTTGACACTCTCATGGCATCTCCATAAGCACAAGAGACTATCAGTTGAAATACCAAAAGAGTGGTTGCAATGTCTGCTCTGATCAGATAGGAATTAGCGACGGCTCTCTGTGAAAGTAGCGGATGCATGGAGTGACACGGGTCAGCCCTGTGTCAGTTATGGCTCGGTATTTTCTTTCACAAATTAGATGATAGGAGAGCAAAAAAAGCTTTTATTTGTAACACTTGTGAGATTGTAGGCATGCCTGTGAACACAGCTAGAACAAAGATGCATGAATTGGCTAAAAAAGTCATGCCTGAGATTCAGGAAGAACATGTCCAAGGGGCTGTGTTTTGCCAGCAATAATGAAGAGTGTGTATAGGCCAGGTAATGGCGGGTTGGGGAGCAATCCTGTGGAAGAACATGCTGGACTTACTGTGTAATGTACATTTGCTTTGTAATGTGAACTCAAAAGGTGCTAAGCTGGAGCGGAAGTCTGCTTAACTTTTCTCATACTTTCCCTTTCTCCTACAGTAGCCAAGACATTGTGTAACACCTTCTGGTCTCCCTCCCTGGTATCCTTGCAGTCTGGACCTGAATCTCTACTGTAGTCAGACAATCATGGGCACAGACAGGTGACAGTGAGTTACAGGTCAGCCATGGTGATTTTGGGTTGCACCACAGACCCCCACTCTTATCCTTGCTCCCTGTCCAGTTTTGTGTCAACTCAAGAGGCTGGGAACCCTAGTGCCAATACCTGACCCCCTCAGGCTTGTCCTAATGCATCACTTGCAGGAAATGCTGGCAGCTGTAGAGTTTTTTGGCTGGGTGGGTGTTTAAATGTAATCTGTGGACGCACAATTTCATACAGTAATTTTGTATGTACGAATATTTTACCCAGAGTTAGGTAAGTGCAACTGGCTTCTTTGATTGCTTTGGAGCCAGACCTGTAGTAAGAGATTTTGAGAGCTCTCCCTCTTTCCTGTGACAAGCAGCGTCTGGTACAATATAAAGTACAACTTCCGATGCGAATATGTGGATGTATTTGAGCTTCTTTGTTCTCTGCTATTACTGGTATGTGGGTTGGCAAGCTGGAAGTGGCTTTCTGCCAGCATTTAATGGGAGCAGCTCCCAGTTGCTGAACGTGTGTGCAGAAAGCAAATGCAAAAGAGAGGGGGGTTTGATGGTCAGAACAACCTTTTTCTAGCTGGGGAAAATTCTCATGTAATACAGATTTTGTAACTTTCCCAACTCTGGTTATGACACATTTTAAAATCCATACTGCTGTGAAGTAGAAATTATAGCTAATTAAACAAGACTACCAAACAGTGTCTGTCCCCAAATTTTCCCTTTTTGTATTTGTTGAACTGCACAATTATTTTAAATTGAGTGTTGCATATTCATAAACCGCATTTCAAACCACCCAGTCTTCTGGCTTATGTATCCAGTTGGAATATTAGCATATATTTCAGTAGCTCATTTCATTTCATTGATCCTGAAGTTTCTTGCAGAAGACACGTATGATATTTCTACCAGTACCAAAGTTCAGCATCCTCTGTGCTGGAATATAACAGGTGTTTAACAGAGTGTGCATTTCCTCCCACCACATCAGCTAAACCAACATAGGGCTGCTGCTGCTGCTTCCAACAGGAATGGCTCGAAAGGTAGCTGTACAAATATAACTTACAGCAGTGGGATTATAGCACAACCACAACACTAGCAAATTTCGTTGCTTAGATCAGTATTAAATCCCATCTTTGAGAGTGGCCTTAGAGCCTAAGGGTTGGTCCAGGTGGGCAGGTTGTGCAAGTGTAATGGGAGATATGGATTTTAGCAGTTATAGTTGCAGTGGTATATTGGGGTCACACACTTTCTGTTAGGAAAACCACTCCCGAAGGAACTCAAATATATGAGGCTGCTTCTGACAGAGGGTGAGTTATACAGGGAGGTGTAATGTGTGCAGTTGTATTTTCTCAAAATCATGTCTTATATTTGAGTGATTAAACTTTCCCATGCAGGCACACCCAAAGACATACTCAGTGAAATGAAGGTTATCAAGTGCCTTTTGCTTTTTAAAACATACCATAGGGGTTTGTCGCTTGTGGAGGGGGATGCTTCAGAACTGCATCCTGCATATCCCTCTCTGGTGCCTCTTAGGACTATGCGACAGCACTGATGTGTTTCTGAGTCACTAACACCATTATTTGCAGTTTCTCCCATCCAAATAGTGACAGTTCGTTTCTCAGCTCTGCTTAGTTTGTCAGATCTGCTGTGAGGTGGTTATGGCTCTTCAGACACAGTTACTAAAAAGAGGGGGAAAAAAAAACCTCTTTAATTTCTACTGTCTTTCATTCTGATGATATTTGTCAAATTTCCTCTGACAATTCCAGCTAAGATGTGCTCCTCTACCTTCCTGCAAGTGCCCCTCAGATGGGCAGGGAGAATGTGCCGATGGGTAGCACATGCTAGGAGAGAAGGAGAGGTTGCATAAGAAAGGAGGAGGGAAAGATGCATTAAAAATAAAATTAAAAAAAACCCCTAAAAAGCCCCAAAGCCTACAAAAAGTGGAAAGGGATAGAAGAAGAGAAAGAGGCAGAAAAAGAAACTGGTTAAGATTGTGTGAAAGGCTTTTTAACCCCCAACGCTGCAGTCTGCTGTCTTTAAAACACCTGAGAAAAAAAAGTGGCATGTTTACTGTTGTGTCTGCCAATGTCCTTGTTACACAGTTAATTCTATATTATCCAGCCCCTAGACTTCTGTATTTTCTGCTATCTGTGTTTTTTTTTTTTTAAATCTCAGTCACTATCTTTCCTCTGTGCCTTCAGGAGGGTGGTTGGTTTTTTGTTTTTGGTTTTTTTTTAATCCTCTCCTTCCCAAGTCCCGGGTCTGGAAGGGCTGCAAGAAGTTTTTTCCATTTCTAAAGCAAAAGGACAGCCTCCACCCATCCTGTCTTACTTAGTCTAGATCAGAGCATGTCCCAGGAGAAGAAAGGCAATAAAGATTCTGAACTGACTGATCATTTTGGCTTCTTATAGTCTGGGATCATAGAATCATAGAATCACCAGGTTGGAAGAGACCCACCGGATCATCAAGTCCAACCATTCCCACCAATCTCTAAACCATGCCCCTTAGTACCTCATCCACCCACAACTTAAACACCTCCAGGGAAGGCGAGTCAACCACCTACCTAGGCAGACTGTTCCAGTGCCTAATAACCCTTTCAGTGAAGATTTTTTTCATGGTGCTGGGAGGACTGAAAGTGGTCTCTGCTTCCTGATTGTCTGTCCTAAGGGGTAGTCATTAGGAGAAGGCCACTCATTAGGGAAATAGATGGTAGGTATAGCGTGGGCACTAGGGTGACTTCTTAGCTGTTTCAAAATGTTTCTTCCTGGGTCTATAGCACTCGATAGCTTTGTACATACCAGGCAGTGTTAATGTGTGCTGCGGGGCACCACCACTGCAGGGGCTCTATCTGGGAACCATCTCTTTGTTAAAAGCCATTGCAGCTCAAGTAGGCTCAGTTCTACTGCCGGCCCTGGGCATGTGGGCTTTCACCAGCTGGTAGAGGCAGTGGCTGGTATCTGTCATGTCATTTCTGAAAGAGGAACAGATCACAGCTGCCCTTATCCTGAGCTGCAGTCTCTGCAGTGTCTGCAAAGGCTTATGCTAAGATGAAGCTGTGTATGCTGGGAAGTTTAGGCTCTGTTGGCCACATAATTGCATACAAAAGAACTGACTGAAAAATCTGCTGTAATGAGCACGACCTGACTGAACAGAGCTGTGCTTGCTAATGACGTTGATGAGTTTTGCTTGTGGATAGCAATGAGCCACATATTTTAACTCCCAGGAGTGCAAATGGTCCTTCAGCTGCTGTTTGGTTTCTCTTTCTGCTAGGTTGGCTGCTGTACATGCTTTTCCTCTGTCACACGTCTAGCTTCTCAGTGTGTCAGAAGGAAAGCTCTGAGGGGATGCTGCATTCTGGATTGGTAGCATCTGCCATCTTCTCAAAAGGAAATGTTAGATAGTCTTGATGGTTTGTAGGTAGAGGTCTGGGCTCTCTGTTGTTTGAAGGAACATCATGGTGGTGACAGCTGCCCTCAGAGTTCAGAGGCTGAAGCACTGCCAAGTACTAAGGAGTTTTCAGCATTTATGAAGATATCTCTTGAGTCTGGAAATCAGCAGAGAACATGCTTTTCTGGGAGATTTTCAGTAGTTCTTTTATCAGTCAGAAAAACAACTCATCTGTGTGGCTTAAAACTGCGGAGATGTTTGAGAATGAGTGGATGGAATTCATGAAAGACAAAAATAAGTAGGTTCATTTTTGGTGTCCTGTTTGGAGCAAGAAGGTTCCCAGGTGGCTGGTTCTCTTTTCACTTGTTCACTCTGGCCATCTGGAAGTGTTTTAATGTCTACAGAGTTGTCCTCTTTGGCACTTGCTATCAGACACAGACAAGGAAGTTTGTGGCAATGGGGTTGCTGAAACAGAAAGTGAACTGTGTAACTTAACCCAGGTATCTGTTTCAGGCTAGACATGACAGAAATGAAAAAAGCCAAAGATACAGACATTCATCGATTCCCTGTGCTTACTGATATCTGCAGTAACATGCAACATTTCCTTCTTGATAGCGTTTCTGCTGCATGTTACTGTCCATCTGAAAGGAGATTACATATTTAGCATCTGTCTACCTATCCATCAGCATTAGGTTTCTTAAGGCACCCATTAATGTGGGGTTTCAGCATCTGTCTTACTTGCCACCTGCTCTCTACTTTCTGCATTTTCGTGGCAGAAAATTCCTTCTGCGTTGTGGGCATTTACTGGTTTGTGTCTTGGTTCAGGTAGAGTCTTACTAGCTCTCTTTCACTGCGATTGTTTTTTATTTTTTCTTTCTCTCTGTAGTTTTTTAAAGTGTAAAATGAAAGTCAGGCAGGTTGAGACATTCAGATTTGCAGACAGAAGATATAAGCATGACTTGAAAGGCATCAGTATTTCCTGGTGGCACAAGACAGCTCACTTTTGCAAATACTCATGACACTGGCAGCATGTTGGGATCCTAACTTGTAGTGCTTCCCAATTCAACCATCTTACTTATTTTTAAGTAACATGTTGATGTTTTCATTATTCAGAAATAGTAAAACAGCCATCCCAGTGTGTGGAGAAGTGACTGAATCAGACACCAAAGCACATGTACAGGGGAACATCTTGACCTTTTGACTGTGAAGCTATTAGCCACGCAGTCAGGTGGAGAACTCCACTGTTGAATCTACCAGGATTTGATACCTACAGAGACTAAATTGCTGTGTGTGGAGCTGATGTATCCTGAAAACCCAGGGCAATTAGCTGTGGGTGATGGGAGTGGAGTGTAATGACAGGTCCTCAAGGCCAAAGTGCTCAGCTGCTCTACTCTTGCAGATCCTGGGCACTCTACTGGGCTTGACCTTCCATCTTAACTTGATCTTCACCCCTGGCATGTAGGTAATCAAGAAGCTGGGCTAACTAGGATAGAAAATTGTGGTAAACACTGTACAGAGAGTGTGAAAGCTTGGCTGTCTCAGGCTGCATATTATGGAAAGAGCATAAGCCAAATAGTTTTGCCTTTTTTTTTTCTTCTCATCATTAATAAGAATAGAAGCAGGATTTAAATGCACTCTGTCTACTGCCCTGAGCTGAAGCTCTAACTTACTGGATTTCTTGAAATAATACTTAGAAATTCTGCTATCTTTATTATGTACAAAGACATATGAAAGAACAGGTCTCATCCACAGAAAACTTGTGGTCTGAAGTCCAGATCCTGCAAAGCCTTAAGAACATGTTTAGCAGTATGTTACAACTATTACTAATCATAATTGCTGTTAGAGAACATACAGTTCCCAAATACCATCCAGGAATGCAGGCTGCTGGACCTTATAATGATACACAATGCAGACAGTTCCAGAACCAATAAATTTACCGTGAAAATGTTGAGCATTTACCCTCTGTTGGATTTCTTACAGTGCATACGAATTCACTGCCTGTCTAAGGCTTTGCAGACACTATGCATAAAATAGAGGAAAAGATAAGAGATAGATACAACAAAGACATAGGTGGAAGCATAAGGTAACAATGTAATGTAATATTAAGAATATAAATCTAAAACAGAATTGAGAATATTCCAAGACCATGCGTTTTTTCTGCACCATTAACTTGATCTCATTGCACACCAGAATATATATAGATTCTCTGTTCTTATTTTACCTGTGAAACGTACAATTTCATATATAATGTGTGATAAATAGGATGTACAATGGGCTAGAATCAATGGTGCAGGAGAGACTTTAACATATGGAATGGCTTGACTTCCAAGTGCTTGATTTCTCAGTCTTAATGTTTTAGCAGTTCTGAATTTTTTTGTACTGTAGCTGCATTTGTATGCATGTGCCGTTCTGAAGAACCAGGTGAAACAGAAGCCAAACTCAACCATGTAGTAGTGGTGTGTCTTTAACAAGAAAGACCTAATGAGTTTTTTGCAAAGCCCATCTGTTAGGCAGGACATTTGTTGAGTGCTTGTGCAGCAGGAGCAGGATTTTCTCTGATGGGAATAGAAGGGCAGGCTGATAATTTTTATACAGGACAGCTGGGACTGTGGAGGAAAAACTGTGGTTTTGCATTAGTTTTGGTTACCTTTTTGTTGCCCTTTTTGTTAATAGCTAGACTTCCCTGAAGCTCTTTTTGTGTTTTAAAACCGATATAAATAAAGAAAAATGCATATTCTTTCCTCTGAAACCTTGGGAATAAACCAGGCTGACTCTCTAGAATGACAGAGATTTTCTCCTGTAGAGTGGGAAGTGCTGGGGTTTAGAACATGTTATTTTAGACAGATATCTATTTGGACAGAGTGAAAAACCTGAAGATGATAAATGGCCTATATTTGCACGTTTCCCAGCTGAAATGCTAGCATTACTGGAGGCCCATTTCCCAAATCTGATCTGAAAGACATGCTTCATACTTATGTCTCTTCCTAGTGCTTTTATGCCATCATAAAGACTTTAGTATCCCATCAAGACATATTAACATTTTTCCTTGAGCTGGGATGGTCTGAAAGTGGCTTATTTTCCAAAACTCATCATACCTTCTCTTGGAAACAAAGAAATCCCATATATCTTCACTTTCAGTGCTCTTAGAAGCTCAGGGCATGAAGGAGGCTTGATGTGACAGTTGAATAGGTAAGGACTCAAATGAAGTCTATGAAGATACAGCCAAAGCCTCTCAGTGAAAAAATAATTTTTGCCACTAGTGCCCTTTCCCAGTATGATGTCCACAGTTCAGTTTTTGTTGTCTCCTTTCCTAAGGAAGGAAACACAGAGTGAAAAACATACAAAAGAGTGTGAGGTAGCAGATGATACATGGAAGTATTATGCATGAACATAAACATAAATATATGATGGAAAACATCCCATAACCCCAGCCAATTTTTCCCCTCCTTCCTTCTTTCCCTTTCAAATTAGATAAATTAATATTTTATTTTTGTGCAGCTGTAGGGAAGATATATATTATTGAAGGGATCATGTTTTCCCAGAGTCCCTCCCCATTCGCTGGTTATCTGTGTTAGAGAAAAGCAAATTTTAAAAAAAAAAAGGGTTGGAGTCATGGCAGTACCAAAAGTTCCACCCAAACACTCACCAAGGTTACATTTGTGCCTTGAGTCCTACCTGTCTTACTGAGATATTCAATAAGACCACCAATTAGGCTCCTGTGAGACAAATATATCAATTTTGGTTCTTACTAAGTTATAGATGTGCCCAAAGTCTGAGTGCAGTCAGAAGGATGGCATCTTGCTTGCAGCCCCCTCTGTAATTTGGGGTGCTGCTGGTGTATGTCTCAGCTTCAAAAAGCTGTACTTCCCTCTTCGTGTTGCATGCTGTAAAATGCTTGCTTGAAAAGCTCTAAGGAAAGAAGT
>WAAB01006725.1:0-37158 GCA_013389865.1 Piaya cayana | reverse complement strand
AGAGGAGGCTGAGGAGAGGTCTTGTCGATCTACAGCTATCTGAAGGGAGGTTGTGGAGAGGAGGGAGCTGGGCTCTTCTCCCAGGTGACAGGGGACAGGACGAGAGGGAGTGGCCTCAAACTCTTGAGGGGAGATTCAGGTTGAACATTACGATAAAAAACATTCATGGGAAGGGTCACTGGGCACTAGAACAGGCTGCCCAGGGAGGTGTTTGAGTCACCTTCCCTAGAGGTGTTTAAGGGATGGGTGGATGAGGTGCTGAGGGACATGGTTTAGTGTTTGATAGGAATGGTTGGACTCGATGATCCGATGGGTCTCTTCCAACCTGGTGATTCTATGATCTATGATTCTATGAAATGATCACCTTCCAGATGCTGCCTGGCTTTGTGTAGAGAGAGGAAAACCTGAGTGATGCAGTGGTAGCAGAAGTCTCCCTGTCACCAACCAGGCTCTCTTGTTTGCTCCAGATTTTCCCAAGACACAAATTCTGCTGTGGTATAAGACCAAAGACTTTGAGGAACAGTCATCCTTTCTGTTATTTCATTTTGGAGGAAGAGCTCCTTCCCCTTGGGGGCAAGGAGCATGGTTACTGGACCATGCCTGCACCTCCTGCTATATTTCAGAGTCCCAATTTGTTGGTCTATGCTTGAGCTGGGGACAGGGAAGCCTCTTCTGTTTGACCCTTTCCAGCCACCTGCAAGTGTAACCTTCTTCACCGTGGGCTCTTGCTGAGCTGGGAAATCTCAGTTTTCCTTTTGGAGAGGAAGACATAGAAGAAACAGAAAATCATTGTCTCTTGCCCTGTCTTGCTCCAGGACAGCTGGAACTATATCGGCTTCTCAACATTTTCAAACTGAGATCTAAATAACATTTCCCTGAAAATTTCCCTTCATTTCCTCCTCCTTCCTCCATGGGAATTTTCCTGAAAGAATGTGGATTCCAAACACACCTGGGCAAAGAGACCACTGAAGGTGTCAGAAAGGATAGACTGTGAAGCATGGGAAGGGATAGGAGTTCTTGTAGCTCAGACCATGGGTGTGTTTACACCAGCCCTGAATATTGTTCTCCTCACAAAGAGTCTGGGATGTTCATACTGCCTGCTGGACCCTTCACCCCCACCTTCCTCCCATTCCAGCTCCACCAAGGTTCATGTTCACTTTCCCCATGTCCTGTTTTCTCTTGGTTGGACATGAGGAGATTAGGACATACATGACAACCCTTGTGATAAGAGTCAGTGAGACAGATAAACAACCTGAGAAGAAGCAAAATGGTTGGACTCGATGATCTGGTGGGTCTCTTCCAACCTGGTGATTCCATGATTCTATGAAAAAAAGGCAGGACTGAATGTTTGGGTGAATTTAAGGGGAAGAGCTGAAGAAACAGAAGAAAAAGCATGGGCAGTTGCATCCAAGAACAAAAACAGAACTGAGAGCATTGAGTAAAGGGATAGGGTGATATCTCCAGTTTGCACAAGCCGAGAACCCCTATGTGAGTGACCTCTTACCATGACAAATGCCCAGAAATCATAGAATCACCAGGTCAGAAGAGACCCACTGGATGATCGAGTCCAACCATTCCTATCGAACACTAAACCATGTCTCTCAGCACCTCATCCACCCGTGCCTTAAACGCCTCTAGGAAAGGTGACTCAACCACCTCCCTGGGCAGCCTGTGACTGTGCACAGCAAGTCCAGGAGGGCAATGAACAAGCTGGGGAGGTAAATGAAGATGCCAAAGTGCACCCTGTGCCCCATCCTGCCCTGACAACCTGTCCTTGCTGGAGTGAAGAGGTGTGCACTGGTACCCACCTGCCACCTCTAGTTTACCAGCACTTGTGGGAAGGTGGATGGAAAGAGCGGCTGTGATTATTCCGTCAAAGAACGAGTGCATTTGTCCCCTGTGGGAAATGTCACCATTTGGAATCAGAAAAGAAAGCTGAAATGTCAAAACCTTTTGCAAAACAGCTCTGCCCACAAATTACCTGTTTGGAGATGGTGGAAGGCTGTCATTTCGGCTGGCTGACTGGACCCAAACCATTAAGCTGTCTCTCATGCTGCTCCCTCTGACCTTCAGTATCAAATACAGGTGCTCCATGTCCCTCTGCGAGGCCACCTTATGAATCTTGCAAAGCAAAAGCAGTCAAAGGAAAACCGCTGTGCATCAAATGGTTAGGCTTCTCCAAAAAAAAAGATTAATTTGATTGGATTTTATTTCTAGGAATTCAGGTTGTTTTTTTTTTAAATGGCACAATTTTATCTTTCTGAATAAAAAAAAATTGTATAATGTGCTAATTGCCATTTAAAAAAAAAAAAAAGCCCCTCTGTTCTGAGCTATGTCTGATCAGATCCAATCATCGCTCTTTTGTCCCAAAAATTGTTTTTAATTGACAAAATTGCAGATAAGACCTTTTCCATTGCCAGAAAATTAACATCTTTTTTTTTTGTCTTGTATTAGAAAAGTTGGATATTTAGTCTACTTTTGGGAAAATGAAGGGAAAAAAAGAGAATCAAAATCTCTTTTTTCAACATGTATGGATGTAAACAAGGCAGACTCAGTCAGGATAATGAGTTGTTTCTCTGACTGCACTGTTTCTAACTCCCTAACAATTAAAAGAAAGAAAGAAGGGGAAAAAAAGAACTGCAGAAACTTCCTTCTTGGTTTTTATCTCCCAGGACTATTTGTCTCTGTCTGTTTTGTCCATGCAGGGTTTCAGTTAGCTTGGTCTCCAGCAGAGACCACCAGATCTGGCTAATGGTGTGAATTAGCAAAACAACTTCACACCTCTCCCAGACGCCTTGTGGCCCCAGGCCACCACATGGGTCTGTGAAGCAGCTGAGCACCTCCAACACCACAAATCCAAATTATAAGAGAAACTCATTACATGATCTTATCAGCCTTTTGCATGCTTTAGAAAATAATTAGCACTAGAAAGACTGGGCACAGTGTCCATCAAGCCTTTTAAATTCATTTAATTTGCCATCACAAGTGATGCTAAGGGCTGCCTTGCTGGCAGGTCTGACTAAGGGAAAAGCCAAATGCTGGGTCCTGCACTTGGGGCACAACAACCCTGTGCAGAGCTACAGACTGGGAGAAGTCTGTCTAGAAAGCTGCCAGGAGGAGAGGGACCTGGGGGTGTTGGTCGACAGCGACTGAACATGAGCCAGCAGTGTGCCCAGGTGGTCAAGAAGGCCAATGGCATCTTGGCTTGGATCANCGCCAGGGGAGATTTAGGCTAGAGATTAGGAGGAAGTTTTTTACAGAAGGGGTCATTAGGTATTGGAATATGCTGCCCAGGGAGGTGGTTGATTCGCCTTCCCTGGAGGTGTTTAAGGCACGAGTAGACGAGGTGCTGAGGGACATGGGTTAGTGTTTGATGGGAATGGTTGGACTCGATGATCCGGTGGGTCTCTTCCAACCCAGTGATTCTGTGATTCTGTGATTCTGTGATTCATGTGACTGTGAAGTAGTTTGATCCTAGTGAATGACCAGAGAGAAGGCTGGAGGTCTTGGTCTGTGGATTTCTCAGTGCAGCGTCTCTATTTTGTTGCAAGAAATGGGAGCTGCAGAGCTGCAGTGGCGCTCTGGATGAGATCTTAAGAGTGTCCACAGCTCTTCCAACCTCTCAGCAAACTACTTGGAAGGGCAGAGCACACTAGAACCTTAACCTTCTGGAATAGTAACTTACCCCTTTGAAGCTGGTGCCTGCAGAATGTGGCCCCAGCAGTTTGTTTTAGGTGCTAGATGCCAGACCTGGGAAGTCACCGTGATCCGTTGAGTCCCAGACTAGGGCCTTCATCTCATCACCAGGACACATGGGCTTTGTTTTTCTCTCTGGCATGCATGCATCTATGCCTCGCTTCCCTCTCTCTGCATGGTAATGTTTCAACCTCACAGAGGTGTCGTGAAGTTTAATTAGCTCCAGGAAAAGCCCTTTGAGGTCCTCAGATGAGAGATGCTGTAGGAGCGCAAAGTATTAATTTAACATTATTAAAATAATTGGTTAGTGGATGGTGAACAGAGGGTGAGTGTTAACGGTATTTATTCTTAATGGGAGATGAGGAGGAAATAGCATTCCTCATGGTTCAGCAGTAGGACCGGTTTCTTAGTGTTTGTGCTAATGGTTTGGACAGAAGCAGGAGACTTGCAATTGTTAAAGACGCGGTAGACGCGGTTGATAATGAAATAGCAGGTGTTTTTAAGATGTACAGAGAAGTGCCGCGTCTACACCATAATCTTATGCAAATGAGCTCAGGAGTGGAATATGCTCTTTTAGGTGCCTTAAGTTTAATGTGATGCCACTGGGTGGGAGTTACGCATCAGCTAATTACAGCATGAGTAGCATTGAATTAGGTTATATGGCAGTGGAAAGCGATCTCAGCATATTGACAGACCCAGCATGTTAGGGTTACTGATATTTTACTAAAAGGAGAGAGTTATTGGCAGTACAAGTTTGGGGATTTTTCTGCATAAGCCATAATAGACACACCAGATGAGAGCGCAGCAGAGTCACAACAATCTCCTGTGGCCCAAAGACATGCTGACTCTCAACAGGACAATAGAAATGATTAGTTAGGGTTAGGATTTGTCATTATCCCATTCACAGTCCAGCTGTTGTGTGCAGGCAGCTGCCTTCCAGGTGACCACTTTTCTAAGGCAAGGACTTGCGTCTGGAAGTACTTATTTATTAAAAATCCCATTTACCTTTATTTACAATCTGCTGAACTTACTTTTTGGGCTGCTCTGTCCCCTCTAGGCAAGCTGCCTTCAGCAGCTGGGTGCTTTGTCACATTTGTTTCTGCATTTCAGCCAACACCATTCCGGGATTTGAGAGGCTGATGCTGGAGGGCACTACTTTGCTCTGCACACTCTGAAACAATTTTGTCTGCTGTTTCCCCCAGCTCTTGAGGGAGGGCAGAACAATTTTTGGTAGTTCAAAGGAAGACTGGAGGGGGAAGGTAACTTTATGACAGGTCTATACCTTTTTCTGCTGCCCTGAAAAGCCGCTATATTTTGCCTCTGAAGAACCTCAGTTGTAGTTGCTGGGCAGAAACCTGGGAGGCCGTGGTGTGCAAACCCCTAGGATGCTCCACATGTTCCAGCTCATCATAGATCAGGTGGTCAAGGAAGAGGAGATGAGGGAAAGCAAAAGGTTCTGCAGAAGAGCCCTCATCACTCCCTTCTGTACGGGCAAAACTGCAAAACACCACTGGAATACAGCTCCATCCCTTTAGACTTGATTTATGCAGCAGCTGGGATCAGTTACCTGGGATAAATTATGCTGTTACCTCAAGGGTCCGTGATGTTGACTTGAGAGCCTGAACCCTACCTGTGACCCAGACCTCAGCTTCATTTCGTTCAGCTTGGCAGAGCCCCTGAGCTCCCCCATCATCAGGCACAGCTGGGGGTTTGAGCTTCCTCCCCCCCATTTTTTTTTAAATGAAGAAGTTGTATAGAAAAAGTCAGTCAAAGTCAAAAGTTAGAAAGTGGAAGAATTGAGGTCATCCATGGAAGAAAAGAATAATAAAGTGTTATCTTGCAATTAAAGTCTGGCTGGCAGTGTGTCATTGGAGGGAGCAGATTTAGGAGTGCAGAAGCTTCTTTCATTCTGGCACTACCTAATTCCTGAGATCCTGACACTGCAACCTTAATATTATATTAAAGCCAGGCCTAGTTTGGTTTGGGTTTTCATTATCTGGATGGAAACACACCTTACAGCAGATATCAAGGCTGCAAGATGCATCAGTCTAATATGGAGTGAGTTTTTGGCCTGAAGAGCTCCATGTCTTTAATGTGTGTGGCGGTAAACAGTGGGATAAAATATTGATTATTACATTCCAACTCAATGATGGGGCTCAGAATTCAAAACACATTCCTGGATGCTTGACCTATACCCATGAGTCGTCCTCCTGTGCAAATGTGCTGGATGTCTTTGCAGCCTACTGTGCGATTACGCTTGAACGGACCCTGGGTATCTGCCCGATTAATCTTAGAAAATCCAGACACTTCTGTCATGCTGCAGTTGGAGGAAATAAATGGGAGGTGTCTGGACATCTTGAAGAATGTGGGCACTTGTGTTTTGACATCAACCCCAAAAGGGTTTCCTTCCAAGCTGTTCTCAGGATGGGAGTTCCCACGCCTTGCAGATCTTTGATGGGATTGCTGTGTTTGTTTGTTTTATAGATGCGCTTACAAAAATCTCAGCTCGACATTTTGCCTTGGTTTTCGTCCTGCAACAGGGGACTTAACAGTTTTGGGAGTAGTTAATCGGCTATCCATCCAACCCTCTGGAGGTCACACATTTAATATTCCTGATCCAGTATGCAGCAGTGCTAAAGGAGACTTAATGGGATGAGGGCTCCTAGGGAACAGAGAGCAGGAGCCGCAATGCTGCTCTCTCTCTTAAATCTGCAAAGCAAACTGAGAGTGTGCTGAGAATGGCAGAGATCTCCCTTTATGATTCCTGCTACTGGAAACACAAAACTTTCCTCTACCAGAAATTTGAGTTTGAAATTAGGGTGCTCATTCAGTCTTCCAGTACTTAAAAGGGGACTATAGGAAAGCTGGGGAGGAGATACTTACTGGGGAGTGTAGTGATAGGATGAAAGATAATGAAGCTTCTTAGAAGCTGAAAGAGGGGAGATTTAGATTGATATTAGGAAGAAATGTTTTCCTGTGAAGGTGGTGAGGCACTGGCACAGGCTGCCCAGAGAAATCATGGATGCCTCAACACTGGAGATGTTCAAAGCCAGTTTAGATGAGGCTTTTGAGCAATCTGATTCTGTGGAATGTGTCCCTGCCCATGGCAGAGGGGTTGGGATTGGATGATCTTTAAGGTTCCTTCTGACCCAAACCACTCTATGAATCTGTGATTCTGTAATTTTCTCTATTGTCAGCCACTAGAGAGAAGCGAAGCTCTAAAGTTTTAGGTCACACCTCAATCTTCATAATATTCTGGCTCAAACATATATTGGGTTACTTTTGCATGTATTACCTTAGATCTCTGACTGCAAATACAGAGACAATCTCTGCTCCAGGGAGCAAGGACAATGAGGAGTGATCTTGGAGCTAACCCTCCAGCAGCCCCTGCATGCTCTTACAACTAAGACTCCGAAGTCTGGGAGTAGGTGAATAATTTAACATCCACGCTCAGTCTTTATAGCTGATTTTAATGGGGGGTAATAGCACTGCTAATAACAAAATCCATTGAAGACACCCTGTGCAAGTCCATAACATTAGCTTAATGGCAGAAGGTAATTGACATGCAGTTGGAGCTGTCCTTTTGTATTAACCCTGCGGATTTCCACGCAGACAACTTCCTTGAAGCGATGGCCTTGGAAGTGCATGTGGAGTAAAATACAGATATATTATGCTAAGCAAATGCAAATCTGGATTGAAACAGGGCACTTTGCTACCAATTCGCATTGCTAGCTTGTGTTTACACTGGACAGACAAGAAACAGTAACGGTGCTGAAAACACTGACAACAACTCGTGTGTGATGTAAAAATCATGGGCTTGTGCACCTACCACTTTCACTGAACTGTCAATGATTGGGAATACAAGAACTTTTAAGATTCAACCTGGGGCACCTCTAGTCAGGCATTTTCTAACCAAATACTAAAAAACCCTCTACCTGCCAGGGACTCCTTAGCAGCTGCTGGGTGATGGATTGGAGCATTGCCCCTTCCCAGCAGAGAGGTACTGGCAGCCCAGCAGTACCACGGATTTGCAAGCTCTTCAGCAGGGCCAAAGAATATGGATTACACACAGTTACTCTAAAAGGACTTCCCTGTGTAAGATGTCCCATTGCCCTTGGACAGGACAGTATTCAGGGCTGTGGGCTTGCCCAGGTGAAGATTGTGCTGTACTTGCTATATGGGTAGAGAGACAGAGAATTTCCAGAGCTGTGCATCCTACCCAAGAGAAAGGACTTTCATCCAACAGTCCTCCTCTTTTCATGATGTCCTTGCAACTCTCCAGGCTGCTGCTTAGCGATCCCACGGCTGTTAGCACTGGGGTCAGAGACCAAAGGGTACAGTGTTGACTTTCCATCCAAGATGGTTGCTCCTTCCAAGTCTCAGGGTTGTCCTCACAATCCCAGCCTGGCTTTGTTTTAACTCTATCCCTCTCTGTTCCCATTTGCTCAGGTGCACGAGGAAGGAGCGATGTGAACGCTCCAGCGAGCCTCGGAGATTCGCCTCAGAAATGAAGCAGTGTGTGCGGCTTACGGTGCATCCCAACAACATCTCCGTCTCCCAGTACAACGTATTGGTGAGGAGCGTTAATCCTTGTCCCCTTCAGGTTTAATCTGCCCATGCAGTCTGACAGACCCAGGTATGTGTAGCCTGGAGTCAGCATGAGTGGGAAGGACTGGCAGCTTGATGCAGGAGGTTGTCCAAAGTCCATTAATTTTTCCAGCAACATTTATGGCACAGGGAGAGATTCAGCATGAGATGGTATTTTGTCCTTGTTTATCCCCTGTCTAGAAATGCGGAAGAGGTCTCCCTGTTTGCTATGAGGAGATGAGGGCAGGTCTGAAGGGACTTCATTCCTTACAAGTGTTGTGTGCATACAGTGAAGCTGTTCAATCTCCTGAGAGAGGGTTTTGTGTATGGCTGGACCTGGACTTCAGGCAAGGGGCATTATCATGAAGTAATGAAATGACAACCTAAGATAACAACAAGTGAAGGATCATAGAATCATAGAATCACCAGGCTGGAAGAGACCCAACGGGTCATCAAGTCCAACCATTCCTATCAAACACTAAACCATGTCCCTCAGGACCTCGTCTACCCATCCCTTAAACACCTCCAGGGAAGGTGAATCAACCACCTCCCTGGGCAGCCTGTTCCATGTCTTAATTCAATAAGCTCCAGTTTTCTATCATCCTGAGCAGAACTTTATCTTTCTTATGCCACCAAGAACTTCTTCCTGCTCTGCATTAAGTAGGCAGATTGGAGAGACAGGATGCTACACAGAAGAAGCTAAGGCTGCCAGGCTTCAAGCTTTCGTGACCTTCCTCAGCCTTTATGGCCTTGAACTACTCAAATTAAGGGCCAACAAAGCCACACAGTAAATGCTGGCAGAACAGTAGACAATACTGATAATTTTCTGAATTTGAGACCTCCTGTTGAAGGTCTAACCAGTTTGTGGTTTCTCTCCTGACCCATGACAGCAGTACCTTACATGGTGAGATCCCAACACCCTCTTAGAAGAAGGGAGAGATGCATTTCACCCAGGTTACTAGGGCTTTGACCATCCTAATTTGGTCTGTAATTGAGATGATAACCCAGGCCTCAAAAGCTCCGTCTCTGGATGAGTTATCCACTAGCCCTACATCTTGAAAGATCTAAATGGTGTAGCTCAAAGTGCAGCTGCCAGACATCTTCCAGGTGACAGGTTTTGGAGTGCTAGGGTTTCTTCAGTGATAACGAAACCAGGCTTTCAAAGCCTGCATGTCCAATCATTGCTGCTTTGTTTCAGCCTCTTAACTTTGCTGTGAACTTTACTTTCTTAGGCTTCAAACGAAACTGATCTGAGACATCTTGAGTCCTTTGTACTTATTGGAGTTCAAGTTTTCTCTTTCTTATTCTCTCAGTAGTCATTGGATTCTTTCATATTGGAATACATCCTGGGGGACTAGCTGGCTCAAGACAATTGAAATTTATAACAGAATAGAAGACCCTTACCCCTAGGTTACTCTGGCAGGGCAAGTCAACTCAGAACTGCTGGGACCAGAAGTTGCCATTGCCTGTTGCCCAATAATCTGCATGAACATTTCCATGGGAGCCTTGGCCCAGTCCCAGATAGACTGGTGGCCCAAGTCATCCACAGTCACCACAGATAATCTGGTAAATAAGGAGGGGAACACCAATGAGTGAGCGGTTGATGGTGTCCTTACTGAGTCTCACTTGGGTCAGTGATACTGAGTTCTTGCCTACGGAGGCAGAGAAGGTATCTGTGTGACCAAACAATATTTTACACTTTAAGCACTAAAAAGACTCAGAAAATTGTATTGGAGTTAGTTTCAGTCCAGAAACTTGGAGAACAGAATCTCTTTCACTCGAGGTTTGCTGCTCTGGGGTCTCTGAGAAGAGATACTTTATGGGGGGAAGGCTCCATTCTTGCCTCATCACAATAGTTCCAGAGCGTGTGTGTGGGACTTCTTGTCTGCTCAGAGTGTGCACTGGTTCATGATGTTTGTTGTAGAGCACTCCTGGTCTATCTATTAGTGTCATCTTCTGCCTGGCACACCTTCATCCTGCATTGCTCATGCTCAGAGCAAAATATTTGTTAAGCGGAATAGCTTCCCCTTCTCCATTACTGGTAGTGTATTAATGAGCTGGCAGAATGGATTTAGTCCAAGTGCTGAATCCATCCAAATAATTAAAGCCTTTTTCTACTCCTCAACCAGGACAAAAAATATTTACTATTTCCATTGCCCCAGAATGACAGAACTGTCCTAAAGGCTTTTGCCAGCCAGAGCTAAAGCCCATCTGCTCAGCCTTTTTCCCTGACAATGTCTAGTTTGAAGAAGTAGCTCTAAGCCTTCTCTAAGTGAGGAAAACACAGTGTGGGAGTGCAGTAGCCATTATCTTATGTTAACATCCTCTCCTGCTTTGTCACCTGGACCAATCTCCTCTGCTCTTTGTGCTGGCAGAATCAGCACTGCAGCATGCATTTGTGTCTCTTTTCAGTGACTGTCACCCCCAAAGGGGTCCCGTCTGTCTTATGGAAGAGGCAAGTGTGGAGAGCATCTGCATTTGTGCCAGCCTCAAGTGGCTGGCTCTAGTAGTTGGTCACAAAACCTCTGAATTTATACTAGCTAGTAGGTCATCAGCAGGTACTAGAAGTACTCTGGGATGCCTTCTGTGTTCAGACATGATCTAGTGGGTTGGGCAGGACCCTCCGTGATGGAAAGCAGTGGTGCAAGACCTTAGCTAGTCTGAGAAGGTAGCAGCATGAGGCTCCCGTCTCCAGAGAATAAGCATGGTAGAAACAAGTCATGAGATTCCTTTTCCTCATGACCACGGGTGATGACACAGCAATGCCAACAGGTGTTGTTAATTGTAAGAACATGGGCAATTTCTCCTTCACACCTTTTTTTTGTTTGGCATCCCAATAAAACATGTCCCCAGGAACAGCTGCTTCTTTGGTGGGATGGGAAGGAGAGGTTTGCTGTTCCTTTAGAGACAGCTGGTTTTTTGTGGTGGTCTGAAGGCTGTAACTAGACTCTCCTTACACAGGAACTTGGTGACAGAGCGCTCCTCCATCTGCTGATGCTAGGAGAGCAGGCCGTAGAGAGTTAGACTGGAGCGCTACAGTTTCTCTGTAGCCTGCAGAGTGCCTCTTGTGAGTAGTAGTCACCTTCCTCAGAAACCGCGTGCCCTGGGGCCACCAAAGCCCTGGTCTTCACAGCTGACTCCAAAGACTCCCTGCCTAACCTTACACTTGCATGACAGATAGTGAGCACTCCCTCCTCTCCACTGACCCAGCCAGCACTGGGATGCAGTGCAGTCGTCCCTGCATAGCGGCGTACCACTTGTGTCAGCATCAGCATCTCATCCCCTTCCCCCTCCACACACACATCCCTCTCCTGAATCGCTGCTTTCTGTTGAAGGAGGATGCTCTCTCTAGCAAGAGGCTCTTTGTCCAACCTCTCCAGTGTAATTCTCTCCTGCTGCCCCAGCTCTGTTTTTTGGCTTAGCATTCTCTCTTTTTTTTTTCCTATCTCTTCTTCCCTCCGTCTCTCCTTGCAGCTGGTCTTGGAGACCTACAATGTCCCTGAGCTGTCAGCAGGAGTCAATTGCACCTTTGAGGACCTCTCAGAGATGGATGGCTTGGTGGTGGGCAGTCAGATCCAATGCATCTCACCAGCTGCCAAAGAAGTGCCCCAGATCATCACAGAGAACGGTGGGTACCTCACAACTCCTCTGCACCGCATCTTCCTCCTTTCCACCACCTCTCCCTCTTTCCCTCACCCCACATCCCTGTGTCCCTTTCTGCTTTCTCCTAGAGTGGAGTTTGGCCCATGGGAGCCTGAGGACAAAGTATGCAGAGCACAGGGAGTAGGTGGGATGCTATGCTGGGACTCGCTGGTGGAGCTGCATGACAGCACACCCATAGCATGAGTTGTCAGTGTGGGTGCTTATGTGTGCACACATGTGCAAGCGTTCAGCTGCAATACCAGTTTCTGTGCTAAGGTGCTTGTGTGTATGATAGTAAGTGTTTTCAGACTGCCACCGAGTGGCTGTTGCATATATCTAGCAAAGACAAGAGATGGGTGTGGGATATTTACTCAACTTCTGTCCAGGCTGGTGTTATACAACCCAGAGAACGAGGCTGTACATCCTCTCAACACACACCTTCCCATGCAGCAGCCTGAAAGTCCCACAGACCTGAACGATCCTGTCTGTAATTTCGCCCTGCTCCTCCCAGATTCAAACCTGTGTGGTCAGTTCCCGGTCACTGTCCCAGGCCGTTACTGCCTTCAGCTCTTCTGGATTTGTTACTGCCTCCGTCTCCCAGAATGGGGTCCAGCACAGAAAAACACCTTGTCTCCAAGGATGCTCCTTCCACCCACAACTTCCTGACCTTTTTTGTTTCCCCTTCCTAATACCTTTTCTAGGTATAGAATCATAGACTCATCAGGTTGGAAGAGACCCACTGGATCATCGAGTCCAACCATTCCTATCAAACACTAAACCATGTCCCTCAGCACCTTGTCCACCTGTCCCTTCAACCCCTCCAGGGAAGGTGACTCGATCACCTCCCTGGGCAGCCTGTTCAAGTGCCCAATGACCCTTTCTGTGAATTTTTTTTTCCTAATATTCAGCCTGACCCTTCCCTAGTGGAGTTTGAGGCCATTCCCTCTCATCCTGTCCCCTGTCACTTGGGTACCTTCATGGTACCTTCAAGAGCACCTGTGGCTCGTTGCAGGGGCTTCATATAGAAATGTTAAACCTTCCAATAACCCCAATAGGTGTAGAGTGGATGCTGCCATTTTTGTCCTTGGTTTCTTGTTCCCATGAAGTTTGTCTCTGAGGATCCTCAGGCCACAGAAAATGAAGAGAAACAAACAGTCCGTATCATCTTCTCCCTGCTGTCCCCAAGCTGCACACAGCTGAATGTGGCCTCCTTTGCAGTCCCAAAACAAGCCCCCAGTGGCTTTTACCATTTAAAGGTCCCACTGAGTTCTCAGTCATGTTCGCCTACCAAGGATAGATGCCAAAAGCTATTTCCTTGATGTGGACATCTGTCCCAGGCCAGGCTATAATCAACCAGAAACAAAAATAGCAGTGGAAGCTGGAGGCAGGACAAGAGAGAGATTTATGTGAAGCCTGGTTTCCAGAGAAGCTGGGCACCTGCGGCTTGTATCAACTTCAGCAGCTGGTGCTCTGCACCTCTGCAAAGACCAAGTCCTCCACGTATGGTGCCAGAAGCTGGATTTGAACCAAAGGATGTGTGTCTTTGTAGCACATCTGATCCCTGGAGCCATCCAGTCCTCACATCCTGTTTTAAAATATATGCAAGATGCTGGCAAAGCTGTTAAATATGAAGCAGTTAACAGAGCTGTCAAAGCCGGCGGCAGCAGATGGGCAGCAGAGTTGAGCACTGGCAGCAAAATGTATTTAGTGAAGTGTGTGGTCTGTGTGTGTGTGTGTGTGTGTGTGCCTGTAGGTTGGATGAGTGTGCACACAGGCGCACGCTGCGATAAATTGTCAAGTTTGCTTTGGCCTGATTGATTAATGAATCTTTCAGGTGAGAAGGAAAATAATGGAGGTGAAAGGGCCAGCCAGGTTGAAGTCCTGAATTAAACATGAGTCCCCTCCCCACCAAATTACTACAATTACTGCACCCACTCATTACCCACACCTGATGGGTTCTGAACGGGGCTTTTGGCGTTGTGAGAAGAGGTAACGGTTGATTGCCCAGCATGGGAGCAGTAGGAAAGGAACTGAGGAGATGCTATCTAAGAGCTGAGGTGCTTTGCTGTGATAGGTCTGCTATGGAAATGGATTGGTCTTGCATTGGTGCAAAGGCTTGTGGGTGTCCTTCATGCTGAGATGAGTTCTTTGTAGCCAAAGGCTTAGGTGAACAGAGTGAGTGGACCTGGAGGAACTGTTCATGTGGGAATCAGCATTCCTGAGGGAACACCTAACACTGTTATGGTACCTGTCCTCCTTATTCCTCCATCCTGCTTTACCAAGATATAACCTCTCTGGGGGCAGAATGTGGAGGTGGCCTCCTTCAGCCATGCCCATCCTGGATATTTGGCCTTATTCAGAGACATTAAACAATGAATGTAAGGAGAAAGTAGATTTCTCTATTGCCTGTGGAAAGCAGATATATTTATGCTTTAGGCAGTATATACACAGACCACCAATGTTTGCCTTCAGCAATCAAATCTTTCACACTCCTCTTCCTTCAAAGGACATCAAAAGAGTCAGCAGGAGGGATGAACTATAAGGATAGTACTTCATTTGATTGGTTTCCTAGTTCCAGATATCTGCAACCTCTCTTTGAGCTTAGCTTTCCTTCTTGATGACATCAGTCACTATATTTTTTAAATAAGTGAGGTGTGGACTAGACCTGTCATCACTATCCAGCCCAGATTTTACTCCCAGGTACAATAATTTCCAGTGGTGAAGACACACTTCGTCACACCAGTACCTTAAGAGAGGGGAGATGTACCTGCTGGAGAACCAGGCTCTAGAAGTATCTTATTACACTTCCCACAGCTATTGAGGATAGATTAGACGAGGCAGTGTGGGGTAACTCCAGGTCCAACTGGAGACATGGCCAACAGGGCTTAACTGGGCTAACAAAGCTATCGCACACTGATGTGTCTATTTTTTTCCCAGGAGACCATCACATTGTCCAGCTTCAGCTCAAGTCCAAGGAAACGGGTATGACCTTTGCCAGCACCAGCTTCGTCTTCTACAATTGCAGCGTCCACAACTCGTATGTTCACTTCCTTCGATATCTACTTTACATCCCACCCCTGGATGGGCCACAGAGTAGACTGCCAACTGGGGCACATCTCCCTTGGGACACACATCTCCTTAGGTGTGGGGATGTCCAGGGGTCGGGGTCACTTGGGTGATGGTCAGAATGGTGAGGGTTGCTCCTGGAAAGACCAAGAATAGTCTTGTGGCCATTTGTTCTGCTAATGACCTTCATTGCATGAGGGCATTGTCTTCAGGAGTGGTACATCTACGTGTGCCCCTCAAGTAGGGAAGCATCACATCAGTGGGAATTTGACAGGGAATTGAGTCAAAAGTGAATCATGCCCTCAGCAAATGGTCCCCTCATCTTCCTAGTAAGCATTTTTTTTTTTTTTGTGGATGATTGGATCCTGCCCACACATGTTTATCTTTAACCCCCATCCACACTGTCAATCCCACCAGCTGGAGCCTGCTCCAGACGGTTAGCACAGTCTTGGGCCCTCAGGGAACACCCAATCAATTCCTTCAAGACTGCCTTTTCTGTAGTGCAACTCCTTTCTTTCCCCGAACCCCATTTTTGGGGGGTTTAGCTAGCACTTGGGGCTGCTCAGAAGCTGCCCCACCAGAGCAGATCTTCAGCTTTCCTGCAGAAAGATGCTCTTCCAGCAGGTTGATCCATCCCTGAGCAATGCTGAGCAGCTCAGTCCCCGCCACTGAGCCATCAGAAGTGCCAAAAGCAGATAATTACTGCGGCTCAGCAATTCACAAGGAAAGGCAAATCTTATTTCTGTGTTCCTGCTGCTTTGACAAATAGTGTCAGAAAGCAAGTGTTGGGGGGGAGAGCAGGAGAGATGGTGGTGTTAAATATTTATGGCATGTTTGGGTTTCTTACTTGACAAACTATAATACACTATCCATTTTTAATTTGATATATCAGAGCAAGCACTTGTTACCAATTCGAAGAACAGCTCGCTGTACCAGTGCTGAAAGTGGATTGGAGTTGAGAGGGTTTCACGGGGACAGGGGAGAGCATATGCCTTTCCCTGTTGGGCTCAGCCAGGCTCTACTAGAAGCAATTTTTTTCACTCCTGCCCATTAAAAACCCACTGGTACATAAGGGCTAGCAAAATTTAACCCCTCTCCCCCATGTCCCCTTCAAGGACTTCAGAGCATGCAGCTACATGAAGATTTCCAGCACTGTGAGTGACCAGGAGTTGCTAACACCCACTTGTTTTGTGCAGAGAGCTTATTACGGATAAGTTTGCTATTGAGCAGGCATTGTATTAAAAAAAAAATTAAGTGTGATGTAGGTATAAGTCAATGCTGTAACACAGCCAGGAGAGATGTTTGCAGCTCTTATTCTACAGAGTCTATGGGGCATAGGAAGGAAAACCTTGTAGGATGGAGGGAATGGCTCTTTTCTACAGCCTAAGAAGGTGACTTCCTAAATGCACCCTCTGCTTGCTGGGTAGCTGCTACAATTGTTTTTATATCTCTGCTGAAAGAAAAGAAGAATAAAGATATTTGCAGGAGCGGCATCACCCTGAGAGAATTCAGACTAATAAGCTTGTGGGACACACAGAGGGAAAATTCCCTCCTTCATCGTTGGGTTTCTGACCTTGGTGTATCCCAGTTTGTGTTTGGCCTCTGTATGACGTGTGAGAGTGGGAGGATTAGCCAGATGGGACTGCTGGTGCCCAGCAACTGTCCTCCATGGGCATCACCCACCCACCAACTCCTTCTTGGCCACTTTCCCATGATACATTCACAGCTCCCATGGAACTGGTGCAGTTCAGAGCAGGGACAGTGAGGCTGTAACAGCTTCTACCTATCCCCTGAGCTTCTACTTTTTGTTGCATTCAGGATCTTTTCATGGCTCAAAAGGGGAATGTGCCTAATGTATGAAGCAGAGATCATGTTGATACTATGATTGAAAGCTGTAACAGGGCAATCAAGATACAACAAACGTGTATTATTACACTAGTTATGATTATATTAAAGAAAACTAAATTTTCTAGCTAATATGAGACACTTGCAATCACAACAGCAACCAGCTCAGGCCTTGGCAACTCCAGCATCATCCTGAGACGTGATAATGTTCAGACTGTGCAAATTCTGTGTCCTGCTAGTGATGTCAAAAGCAATGTTTGCTGGGATGTACTTCCCTCTGAGAAACTCTATCAACTTGGCCAAGTGAAAACTCTTTCTCTCTGTCTCCAGGTGTCTGTCATGCGTGGAGAGCCCTTACCGGTGTCACTGGTGCAAGTACCGCCATGTCTGCACTCACGACCCTAGCTCCTGCTCCTTCCAGGAGGGACGAGTCAAGCTGCCTGAGGTAGGCAGGGGTGTGGGGCATCTGCTGTGTAGGTGGGTTTCTCAGAGCTGATGTTACCAGACCAACAGTCCAGGAAATCTTTCTTCACCTCCACCTCTTGTATCACCATCCAGGTATCCCTGATCATTCCCTCTGCAGATAGCTCCTCGCTGGTCTGCCACACCTCCAAGGAGCTTCCCTCTTTCTCCCATACGCTACAAGGAGTGTATAACCTTGAAAAAAACACTGCAAACTCCCAGTATTGAGGAACTGGGAGGAATGGGAAACACTGTGCATGCACCTCCTCAAGAAAAGAAAGAGGTTGTCTCTAAGCAGATACCCCAGGCTGCTGAGATCTGGGGAAGGTTTAGTGTGATGTCCACAGTGCCAGTGGATTTTAGCCATGCTTTGAGCACCTCAGTGGCCTGAGTGATCAACAGGCCCAGGAAGGTTATTCTACCTCTGTATGCGGCACTGGTGAGACCGCTCCTTGAATCCTGTGTGCAGTTCTGGGCCCCTCACCACAAGAAGGATGTTGAGGCTCTGGAGCGAGTCCAGAGAAGAGCAACAAGGCTGGTGAAAGGGCTGGAGAACAGGCCTGATGAGGAACGGCTGAGAGAGCTGGGGGTGTTTATCCTGGAGAAGANTGGGTGGATGAGATGCTAAGGGGTATGGTTTAGTGATTGATAAGAACGGTTGGACTCGATGATCCAGTGGGTCTTTTCCAATCTGGTGATTCTATGATTCTGTGTATCTGTGCCTAATGACTAGTACATCAAACTGCCTCCAGAGGAGTCTAGGAATACCTTATTGCCAGTCACTGAGCTGAACTGGACCTTGGGGCTTAATACAGAGCGGGCTGCTGTGCTGCAAAGTCTGTCTGGCTTGTATTGTAACTAAGGAGCACTTGCAGACAAGTGGAGCTTGGAAGAATACAAATAGGAAGCCACTTAATTACTTCCTGGTCTGAAATGATCTGAAAGCATCCTTGCCTGTCTGGTAAACAACCTAAGATGGCTCATTGTTTTCCCAGCCCAAGGGACTAGTATCCATTAAAAGATCTGATATCTGCTGAACCACTGGGCACAGAGGCAGCTGCTGAAGTCTCAGGCATCACGTGTTGCATTCAGAGGATGAAATCCTTACTGCACCCTGTGCTGCTTGCTGAGTTGTGTGTCTCTAATGTGTTCTCCCACCCACTCATAGCCCATGCCAGTTTGCTGTCCCAAAGAACGCACATGTAGTGGCTTCATACTCCTATGGCATCCCCTGTTCCCTCCCGCCCCTTCTATATGTGCTGGTTGAGATGTCCTGGAGGAGACACACTGAACTGCTGTGGCATTGGGACAGGCCATAAATATTCACGAATAGGGAGGCTGCCGATTCTTCATCTACCAGGTTTTAGTGTTTGCTGTAAACTTGCTGGAAAACTTACTGAAGATCTGGAGAACTTGACAGTCTCTGATTTGTGGTGAAATGGAGCAGGAAGACAGCCCAGGGTTCAGCCCTTCTGGTAGCCCTGACCAGCCAGACTCACATAAATTCTTGGCAGGGTTTAGCTGGTCGTATTGGTCAGAGGTCTCTGATCTCCAGGTCAGGAACTGGAGGTACCTCGACCTCTTGCTCGGGTGGCATTCCCGGGGGCACTTTGTTTCAGCTTCCTGCTATGCTCTGTCACCTCTGGCAGATTTCTCCAGCATGTCTTTTGTGCCAAACACAGGACTTTCCTTCCCAGCTCTCATCTCTTCTCTTCTTCAGTCCTCTACCCAAAGTAAGAGCCTATAAATATCAGTGGATCTTCTCATCCCTCAACCCCTTTTGCATCCCTGATATTTCTAACACTTACTCCCCTCAGAAAGGAGTTCATGCAAAACCCTGTGGCACTGCAGTTCCTGAGGAAAGGGACTGCAGATGGCACAGGTCCTGGCCTGGTCTTTAAGTCTTCCAAGATCTTGATCTGCAGAATGCAGGAGGAAGCAGTTGACTTACTGTCCTCTCCAGATCTGCCCATTTTAGCACGCCTTTTCCATCACTGCTTTATCACCTCTCACTAGGTTTCTTTCTTAAAGGTATCATCTGCTGACTAGAAGATAGTTCCAATCTCAGGTTTTTTTCTGTCAGTAGAGACTGCTCTTTTTCATTTCTATCCCCTTTAAACAGGGGGTTTCCTGCTGAGCTTCAAATATTCCTCTCTGATTTTGCAAAGCTGCTCTGTGCAATTTGCATGTCAGCAGAAAGACACAAAACCCTGACCTTAGAAGACAGCTATTGATCTACAAGGCAATGATAGCATCGTGTGTCACATGTACGTTACAGTGGTCATTGCTAATGAGGGCTGCAGCCCTCTTGGCTTCTGCAGCAAAAATAATCTCTGGGAAGAAATCTCTTTCCAATGAGAGACAACATTTGGCAGTCAGCTGCTCAGCTCAGGAGCTGTTTTTGCTGTCTGCTGCACGGAGGAAACATTTCTCAGCACTTGAACAATTGGACAGTATCTTCAAGAATAATCATCTTGCAAAACCCAAAACTTTCAGAGGAGCTTTCTGCCTGGGAATATGAGAAATGCTCTGTAGCTTCAAGGTCCTTCTCATTGCTGTCAGTGTGTTTGTGGCCCTGGCCCTCAAGGACACTAAAGCTGGGGAAGGATGGCATTACAAGTGCGTTCTGACAAACACAGATTTACATTCACCCTGTGGCCATAAAAGTTTTGTCAAATGGCACTTTGAACAAATACTGTGCATAACTCCCACGCTTCTCTTGAGAAGCCATCTTCTCACTGACTCATCGCTCTTACAGAAATTTCCATTCTCTATTTTTTACTTCCACCTTTAATTCTTTTCTTTTCTATCCTGTACTCTTGTCTATTCATTGAGTGAGTCCTTTGAACAATAGATGCCATCTGATATCTCGAAGCCAAGCATGGCTCTTTGTTGCCCATCCAGACTTCCACCCCATACCCGATGACCCCTAAAGGTTGACAGGACTGAGGTCCATTTCCAGCCCTCCCAATGTCATCTTCAGTAGTGCTCAAAACACACCATTACCTTGAGTGGGCCTGTTTTTACTGACCTTTCATCTCATCCTGAAATGGTCCTTTTCATCCTTTCTTCTACAAGCACTTGGACTGTAGGGGGATGAGGAAGGAAGGTGTTTGCTACTACCCAGACATCGGTACCTGCTAAATCAGTAAGTCCTCAAGAAAGGGGAAACTGTCCTACTAGTGTGGGATGGATGGACCATCCCATTTGCAGTCCTTCCATGAGTCTGCTGAGCAGATTAGCATGGCCAGCTTCCAGAATCATATGGTCTAATTGCACCAAGAGACTCCTTGCCAAGCAAACAAATATTGGTGTTACTCTGTCATATGGACCAAAGCCAGAAACTCCTTCACTCTGTAATCACCATGCTGGCACGTCTAGTCTGCTCCCCTCCCCACACTATGGCTTTCACCTCTCTTGCAGATACATCCACCTCCATATATTTTATAATTTTTTTACCTCTCTTTGCCTGTACAGGATCTTTCCATCACGTGGAAAGAGGCTTTCCACTCTTCAGATGGCCTGGGCTGCAAAGAAACCAATTGGGCTGGTACCCATCACCCCTGGACCAGCCCAGAATAACTTGAAAGAAGGCTTGTGTCCTTATGTAGTTCTGATTCTATCTCTTCCTTAGCACATCTAACAAGTTTCTGGATTCTAATGAATTTACCTGCCTTGATTTCAAGTCATCTTCATGTGCTCTGAGAGGATCCTGGTTTTTTCCCTATGTGTAGTGTGAGTCTGAGACTGATCCAATGGGACAGCAGAAAGGCTTTGACCATGCCCCATGCTGTGCAGAAGTCAAAATGCTATTTCTCTCTGTACGTCCTGTGATCTACCACCCTGGGGGATCTTAGAATTACACAGTGGATAACTGTGATCAGCTGCCCTACTGCTGCTTGATAAATTTAAATCAGAGATGGAGGAACGACAGAAAATGCATGTTCCTCACTGTCAACAAGCAGGCATGACTGTCTTACTTGTTGCCTGTCAAGTGCTTCGTGAATCAGCTCTGCCCATAATAGAGCTGAATCAACTAGTTTGGGAGCCTTGGGGAAGCCGTTGTTTGCTCCTGGTGAAGAACTCCAGCGTGATTATAAAGCAAGAGTATTTATGATTATGACACTGAGCTCAATCAAATAGGGTTGGCTATGTCTCTGGATGATTTGCAGCAGAAATATTTCACCTTGGCGTATAATTTCCCTTTGTAGCAGGCTTTTGAAAGACAAGTCCACTAGCTTGAAATATATTGAGTAACTTCTTGCTTTATAAAGGGGAGCTGCTATTATTCTATTGAGGGAAGGAAGGGAAAGAATGAGGAAATACTGAAGTGGATTTTTTTTTTCCCCCTGAAATGATGCAGAATTGGGGAGAAAGAGTCTCAAAGATAGAGGAAAGCAAGGCAAGTTTCCTTTTTTTTTCCTTAGCTGTCCTGCTTTTACTTTTGACATTTGTTTCTGACTGTAGCTAAAGTCATAGTGCAGGCTTAGCATCGCACCTCAAAGCGTTGCGTTGCAGATGAACCCTGTCTGTGAAATCAACCCTTACTTACTTGACACAATCACCAAATAAGAGAGCTCAGACATTTTGTTCTGTCAATAGGCAAGGCAGTCAACAAGTAGTGGAAGGAAACAGAGGTGTGGAGGAGCAAAACAACTGATCTGAGCATGTCCACTGTGATAGAAGCTGCACAAACAGCATTTGCCTCCTGGTATCTGTTACCCAATATATCCGATTGCATCGTCTGTCTTGTCTTATTTAGACCTGCTCTTATCCAGAGGGGTAGTGCCCATGTCAGTGCTTCACAGACATCTGTACGAGGATGGGGTAGCCTACTTGAGCTGATGGGATAAAGGATTATGTCTTCTTTTGTGCCTTCTTCTCTAAGATGAACACTATCTTGTTCCAGGCCTTGCAAGGATTTTAGCTTTATGTGGCGGAGAGGGAGGAGAAAAAAAATATGGCAAAAACCAAAAGAAAGCCTAGATAAAAAAATCTGTTATCCACTGGGTTTAAAAGATACATAATCATTTAATTACCTTAAAGGAGGTTTTCATCTTTCCCTACTCAGCCGATTTATGTGTGTGTGTGTTTTTCTTCCTCCCCCAAACAAGATTTTTATTAAAAGGATTTTCATCTGCTGCCTAAAAAGAGAACAGAAGAAAAGATCTCGCACCAAAGTGTTTTATGTTGAGTTGTACGTGCTAATGACTGTAAAGCCCACATAAAAGAAACAACTGCTTCAAATATTAATTTTTCAAAAGCAGTGTGAGCAGCATGCTGGCGAGCAGCTGCCAAGGAGAGGAGTGCTGCTTCACCCACCGCTTGCCCGTGCATCACGCAGAATGAGGAGCTGGACCAGTGGCCTCTGCTGTGGAGTGCACTAATTTAGCTCTGACCAACCATTTGTCCACCATGGGCATGAGATTTTTGGGAGACTGGGACAAATGGAGGGGAAAAAAGAAGGCAGGGAGCGGTAATGATGACTTAAAGTGAACTGGCAGACATCTAAAAGGCATCATGAAGTGGCCAGGCAGTTGGATTAGAGGATCATTGAGGGTTCCTTCTAACTCCACTCCTCTCCTCTCATCTCCTCTCCCATGTCTCGTCTCCTCTCATCTCATCTCCCATGTGTTGTCTCATCTCCTCTCCCATATCCTCCTCTCCTCTCATCTCCTCTCCTCCTCTCATCTCATCTCCCATGTGTCGTCTCCCATGTCTCCTCATCACAGACTTTATACTAAACTCAGCGTCTCAGGCCTTATGAGGAGCGGCTGAGAGAGCTGGGGTTGTTTAGCCTGGACAAGAGGAGTCTGAGAGGAGACCTCATTGCTCTCTACCTGAAAGGAGGTTGTGGAGAGGAGGGAGTTGGCCTCTTCTCCCAAGTGACAGGGGACAGGACAAGAGGGAATGGCCTCAAGCTCCACCAAGGGAGATTTAGGCTAGAGATTAGGAGGAAATTTTTTACAGAAAGAGTCATTAGGCATTGGAATAGGCTGCCCAGGGAGGTGGTTGATTCACCTTCCCTGGAGGTGTTTAAGGCATGAGTACACGAGGTGCTGAGGGACATGGTTTAGTGTTTGATAGGAATGGTTGGACTCGATGATCCGATGGGTCTCTTCCAACCTGGTGATTCTATGATTCTGTGATCTCTCTTCCCCATGTGCCAGTGCCTCTCAGTCTGGCTCAGAGAGGGCTTTGCTCCAAGGTCTCCAAAAAAACACATGAGTTTTCAGGGCCTCCAAAAGTCTTGGTTTGTCAGTTTTGCAAGGTACAGAATGAATGCTCCTTCTAGAATGCCCCGCAGTTGAAATGCCTAGATGGATGATGTGGGGAGGGGTAGAGGTCACATCAGGTGACCATGGTCAAATCCTTCTGCACTTGCATGGGCAAAGCTTTTGGTGAGGCATCTTCAGCTGTTGCTGTGGTAACTGCTTAGTCTCCTTCCTGCTCTTGTTTCCAACCTTCCTTAACCCAGACAGAGAGGTAGCTTCTGGAAGCATCTGCTCAGGGAGGAGAGAAAAACCATCTCTGCTCAAATTAGTGTGTCTCTCATTTCTTGGGAACTCTGTTGGCAGTGAGGCCAATACCAGAGCACCGAATTCTTCCCTGCTTGTTGATCATCCACTCACATATCCTGGCACCTGTCTATCATTAAAAGGAGGGTACAAGGTGTAGTTTCTATGGCAACTGCAGGCAACCTGCTGCCTTCAAGTGCTGTGAGCAGGCAGGAGGACAAGCAAGAGAAGTGAGAGGATCAGGAGCAGCTCTAGACAGACAGCTGCAGCAGCAGCAGCAGCCATCCCATGCAGGTGGGTTCTGACATAGCAATGTGCACATTTCACCTGCTTTTACGCAGCATGGAGGTTTATTGTTTATCATCTATTTAGCTTGTAAAAGCGTTTCCAAGCACAGGTGATGGCGTTCAGCCTTGTGGGCGTCGTGTACAGGGAGAGGCAGGGGCGATGTGGGAGGAGGCTATAGCTGATGATTTGGACCACTCTGTGGTTTGGGGTACCCAGCGATCTGGCATTTCTAGCTGTGACATTTTATCCCTTATCCACTGTTACAGCCCTTTCCAAGAAATGGAAGCGCATCCTGTACTAGGTACATGCTCTTCAAAGCGGACGCTTCAGATAATAATAAGAGGAAATTAAATACAGAAATTGAAGGCCAGGTGGACAGCTTTCCCCTTGTTCATGGAGCATGAAAATACTTCTTAGAGGCAGCATCAGGTGGTATACGAGTCCACAGGTTTTGTTTCAGCAGATGAGAGTTCTGTTTCTCGCTGTGATTTAGTTTGGGCATATTCATCTTCCCGTAACCTCTGTTTCTCTCACACCCTCTTCTAATTTGGGTAAGCACTTTCTGTTAATAGGTGCTTGTACAGTACTTAGTATCTGGAGCTGTGATCTCACAGTGGGGGCTGTTTGTAAGAAGCCTTTGAGCATGTACAAGTAAATTAGATAATTTGCTGTTGTCTGCAAGTCATACTGATTTACACTGAGGTGAAGAAAAAGATAGAAAGCCTGCCTGTGAAGTGGTTTCTTCTGTTATTTTGGGGTAACTTTTGTCATCTCTGAGCTTTTCTGCCCTACAGTCATCCAGCTAGCAGGGGAAAAGACTGGTAACTTGTCCAATTTCTGCAGGAAATTTTATCAGGATTTCTGATTATTATGGCGGTAGATCGGCAGGAAATCTATCCTGGTTAAGGGCAGCTCCATCATTTCTCCCCTTGCTGAGATGTCCAACCAAATCACAACAGCAACTGAGAACTGAAGGAAAAAAGGCTCCCTGTGAGCCATTCATCCTACTTTCACACACGTCTTGTTTTCTTAGAGCTTGGCTTCTTCAGTCAAGATGTGAGAGACTAACCAAGGACCTGTTCATGTGATATCTAGGAGCATCTTAGGGACATTAGACATGAGTTTAAATAGAGATGTAAGAAACATTCAATACCACATCCCTCCTAAATGTTACTCATAACAGTTTGGCTTCTCATCTTTGTAATGCAAGACTATTTATCTTGCAGGACAGAGTGATCTTACAATACAACAGGGTAATGTTCATCTATCCCTGACAACACAGCACCCTTGATATNGGGAATGGCCTCAAGCTCCACCAGGGGAGATTTCGGCTAGAGATTAGGAAGAAGTTTTTCATAGAAAGGGTCATTGGGCACTGGAACAGGCTGCCCAGGGAGGTGGTTGATTCACCTTCCCTGGAGGGGTTTAAGGCACGGGTAGACGAGGTGCTGAGGGACATGGTTTAGTGTTTGACAGGAATGGTTGGACTCGATGATCCGATGGGTCTCTTCCAACCTGGTGATTCTATGATTCTATGATTCTAAGACCATTTATCTTGCAGGACAGAGTGATTTTACAATGCAACAGGATAATGTTCATCTATCCCTGACAACACAGCACTCTTGATATAACATCAGGAAGAGCTTATGTTGTTTTGATAGCCTATCCATTGTAATGCCTCAAGTGACTACAGGATTTTCTAGCTATATGGACATCTGTAAGGACTTCTAAGATCTGCATGTACCCCGCAAGCTGGAGTAAGGAAATACAATTCCCCATTCAGACTTAGTCCAGGGTGATGAACTGTCTCTGAAGAAGGAAGATTATATGTGTAGCGTCAGCTGCATTCATTGCTTTGGGACATGCACGCTTTTGGGACCTGGCCAAGGAGAAACATTCTCTGGATGTTGAAGCTGCAGATAAGTGGTGANTTTAAGGCACGGGTAGACGAGGTGCTGAGGGACATGGTTTAGTGTTTGACAGGAATGGTTGGACTCGATGATCCGATGGGTCTCTTCCAACCTGGTGATTCTATGATTCTATGATTCTAAGACCATTTATCTTGCAGGACAGAGTGATTTTACAATGCAACAGGATAATGTTCATCTATCCCTGACAACACAGCACTCTTGATATAACATCAGGAAGAGCTTATGTTGTTTTGATAGCCTCATTGTAATGCCTCAAGTGGCTACAGGATTTTCTAGCTAGAAAGGACTTCTAAGATCTGCATCTTCCCCGGAAGTTGGAGTAAGGAAATACAATTCCCCATTCAGACTTAGTCCAGGGTGATGAACCGTCTCTGAAGTAGGAAGATTCTATGTGTAGCGTCAGCTGCGTTCTTTGCTTTGGGACATTAGTGCTTTTGGGACCTGGCCAAGGAGAAACATTCTCTGGATGTTGAAGCTGCAGATAAGTGGTGAAGCTGGAATGTAGTGTCTCCTGCCCTGCTTAGGGGATCTACAGGAGCCTGAGCCCCGACCCTCCTCCCTGCCTTGTCTTTGAGCATGAATCCATTTGCTTTGGCAGGTATGTTGTCTTATGCTGTCATGGATCTCAGTGAGGGGGAGGGTGATGAAAGCCACGATGTCGTGGTCTTGACCTTCCCACTGTGCAAGCCAAAGTATTACGGCTCTCTGGGCTTCTGTACTGGTTTCCAAAGGAAGCGGGTCTGTGTCAACGTGGCCTGTGCGTGCAGCCTCTGGTCCATCTGTTGGTCTGTCTCCTCTGTTGACTTCTGAACTCATTTTCCAATCTTGGCCTGGTTGGGCCAAAGTCTAGAGAACTCAAACTCTGTAAAAATGGGCAGTTTTAGATGAGAAATAGACTTTTGGTCCTTTCTTACAAATCAAGTGCTAAACCCTTATTAGACGCCAGAAATTCCCACATGAGAATTTTATTATGAGAATTCCTCTAGATTGGAGAATGCTGCTTTCATATACAAAACCCATTTGTTGGCACTGATGTATAGGAAACTTGGCTTTGTTACACAGTTAACTAATAGCTATTATCACAATGCTCAAAATCTGCAGCTTAATTGAGCTGCTGGGGTGCCATGCATAGATGTACAGTACTTCGACATACATGAAAGGTCTTGTCAGCTTCAGACGGAAGTCCTTACAGAAGGACAAAATGCCGGCTAGTCAGAGGATGTAGATTTATGTAGTAATAAGTAAAGAAGAAACTCATTATTGCTTTACAAGCCGCCTGGGCTTTGCCCCATGCTTTCCATGGCTTTGAACAATCTAGTTTTACTCAGTGTTTTATTCTGACGGGCTGTCTTGTTTAACCAGGGTTATCCTTTAACAAATGACAGACTTTGGACAACTAATACATAGTTATCTCATCTCTTGCATGCACACCACTTTCCTCCATGCTCATATCCATATTTCTAACAGTTTCAAACCCAGGTATTTACTTGAAGAACACCAAAACTGAGACTGCTTGCCTGTCTCCGGTATCCCTGCTCCTTTGAGCAGATATACCTAATGACACACTCATCCTCCTTTTTTTTTTTTCTGTTACTAGTCCACTCCCTTCATCCAGTGACCAGAAGGCTCCTGCTCTCTGGATCATTACTTCTCCTTCTGAGAGAGTGTCAGGGCTGAAAGAAAGCTAATGTTGTGTCTCTATTTAAAAAGGATAAATGTGGTGCTTGGATAATTATGGCAACCTGACCTTGATCCTTTTGAAATAATGGACCAGCTGAGAAAGACTCTATTAATAAAGAATTAAAGGAGGGTAAAATCATTAATGTTGATCAGCAGAGATGTGTGGAGTGACTTCAAAGGCAGAACAGTCCTAGGTTGGGATCAAGCTTTCAACGGACCTGGGTCATTTTCCAGCACTGCCTGGTGTGGCCTTGGGGGAGTCATTTTGCTCCCAATCGACAGGATTCAGCAGTGAGCCATGTAAGAGGACGTTAATTATCTTCATTTAACTTCTTCCTTTCAAGTACTCACTCTCTGGTGATCAGCATCACTCATGACTCTTGCTTTCACAACACCGAAGCCAGGGACCCAAGAGGCCATTGGGGCTCAGCTAATGATCTTTTATTGATCTGTTGGTCTCCCTTCCTCCAGCAGTGATATCTGTACACTAATTTGTGCAAACCGCCATTAAAGTGTGTGTCTGCTACAGTGCACAGAGCTTAAACAGGGCCAAAACTATCGTAGGTCGAGCATCATCAGGCCAGCTACCGTTTCCTCAGCACCATAATCACTTGAAATATCTGACAAAAGAGAACTGGTATTTGCCTCTGAGTGCATGGAAGAGTCTCAANACTTGAAATATCTGACAAAAGAGAGTTGAGTGTATGGAAGAGTCTCAGCTAGAAAGGAGCTGCCAGAAATGACAGCGATGCAAGGACTCAATTATTCCTTTGTTGTTTCTTCAGGTGTTTACACTTTCCATAAATCCTGTTGCTTTCTCCTCATCAGCTGCCTTAAAAGTTCTGAGCATTTCCTTCATGTATTATTACTTCTGCTGTGCCAATAAATAAGCACAGCATCAATCAAACTAACAACACTGTAAACTTAAGAGGTGCAGATAAAATATATCGTGCATTAAAAAAATTTCTTTGACCGGGTGAGCTTTTTTGTAGCTGGTTTGATTACTGCTGGTGCCAATGTAAATTTGGGGGAAGTATATCCAGAAATTTATGGAGCTTGGAAACCTGCCTACAAAGCATTGACCTGCTTCCACTTTATAACCTAATAACGTTCCCCGGTACTGCTAGTGTAAATTTTAAATATATTTTTTTGTGATGCCAAGAATTAGTGGTGTAATAATGTAAACAAAAAGTGGACTGTAACTCACCCCTTCCCCTCCTACACTGGGAATACCAAACTCCTTGCTGCTTTGGTCTCCAGATTACCATAGAATCATAGAATCACCAGGATGGAAGAGACCCATCGGATCATCGAGTCCAACCATTCCTATCAAACACTAAACCATGTCCCTCAGGACCTCGTCCACCCGTGTCTTAAACATCTCCAGGGAAGGTGAATCAACCACCTCCCTGGGCAGCATATTCCAATGCCCAATGACCCTTTCCATGAAAAACTTCCTCCTAATCTCTAGCCTAAATCTCCCCTGGTGGAGCTTGAGGCTATTCCCTCTCGTCCTGTCCCCTGTCACTTGGGAGAAGAGCCCAGTTCCCTCCTCTCTACAACCTCCTTTCAGATAGTTGTAGAGAACAATGAGGTCTTATCCCAGAGTTTGGAAGTTGTGCAAGTGTTGAAATGTGATTCATCAAAAGAACCAGCTTGTCATCCTCAGACTCTGAATCCCTCTGTTTGCAGCAGTACAGAGTAGCTGCTAAACAAGCATCTGGTTTGGCTCGGGTGTTGTCCCGGCCATGATCTTGAGTGACTGTGCTGAGGTGTGAGAAACAAGTTTAATCATCATATTCTAGGCAGTGATTGCTGTCTAGAATACACCAAGTAGCTGTTTTCCTGCTTTTTGTATAGGTGAGATATGATTGCTCTAAAAGCAATAATAAAAAGCGCTTTTTGTTGTTGTTATTTGCCTGTTTTCCCTCTCCTTTTACTCGTTTATTCCCTTCCTTTTCTTTCTCTTTTCCTGTTCTGTTTTGGTTTTAATGTTTCTTTTAATCTTATGTAACTAACAGATCATCCAGATGTTATGGTCTAGATATCTTTATAAAGATTCAATTCTTGCCTCTCCAATTTTACTCTCTAGACTTGATTACAGCACAGAGTGGAAGGGTAAGAAAGCCATAGGGGCTGCAAGGAAAAAGGGACAGCACAGCTCAGCAGAGCAGACAAACGGTGTATTGTATTTACATTATATGTGAGTAAATAGCAATCTGCATGTTATTTCTTGTTGGGTCCTGAAGGGCTTGAGTGAGTAAGTTGTAGTCCTCATTTAGATTAATTTTATGGTCATGTTCCTTCCAGGCCGGATGGCTAGAATGAGGCAACCATCAATCCAGTACCAACCTGCCTACTAAACCATGTCCCAAGGCACCACTTCTATGTGTTTTTTGAACATTTCAAGGGATGATGGCTCCATCACTTCCCTGGGCAGCCTCTTCCAATGCTTCACCACTCTTTCAGTAAAGAAATTTCTCCTAATATCCCATTTAAATCGCCCCTGGCATAAGTAGATCAAAATAGATTAGACCCTTTTTCCTTTAGAAAATGGAAAATGTTTTGATGAGACGTGGGCTCATCAGTAACAGGGAGAGAAACTGTAAGGTTAGAAGAAAACCCACACGATATCACAAAAAGATGCCTACAGGCTTCATCTCTAGGAGAGGATGATAACTGGTCAGTCTCCAACTTATACTGGAAAACCATGTGGAGAAATCCCCATGAAATCATAACTATAAATGTATGAAGAACTGTAAAGGAACCAAATTAATTAGTTCAGGGTTAAGACCATGTAGCCTCAGAGAGATGTCATCACCCTCTCTAACAGAATTCTCACGATGACCGTCAGTAGGGACTCACACAAGTACAGCTATGATGAGAGCCATAACACGTATGTGAAAGAAAAAGAGAAGAAAAGGTTCTCATATTNATTTCTCCTAATATCCAATTTAAATCGCCCCTGGCATAAGTAGATCAAAATAGATTAGACACATTTTCCTTTGGAAAATGGAAAATGTTTCGATGAGACGTGGGTTCATCGGTAACAGGGAGAGAAACTGTATAGAGTAAGGTTAGAAGAAAACCCACATGACATCACAAGAGTGTGAAAGATGCCTACAGGCTTCATCTCTAGGAGAGGATAACTGGTCAGTCTCCAACTTATACTGGAAAACCGTGTGGAGAAATCCCCATGAAATCATAACTATAAATGTATGAAGAACCGTAAAGAAACCAAATTAATTAGTTCAGGGTTAAGATCATGTAGCCTCAGAGAGGTGTCATCACCCTCTCTAACAGAATTCTCACGATGACCGTCAGTAGGGACTCACACAAGTACAGCTATGATGAGAGCCATAACACGTATGTGAAAGAAAAAGAGAAGAAAAGGTTCTCATATTTCTGAGACTTCATTATTTCTGCAGGCTGTCTGAGACTTCATTATTTCTGCAGGCTGTAGCACAACACGTTTGCAGGCGTTCTTTGAAGAGTTATAAATAAAGAAAATTAAACTACCATCGACCCAACGAGAGCAGCCCATATTCTGCAGTTTTTTCACTGCAAAAGCTCCCTGACTTGATAACTGGCAAAATTTGGTGATTTGAGGTGTGCATCACTGCTGATACGAATAATTGGCAAGGGTAGAGGATATTATTTTAAACAGATTGACTCATTTGAAAGCATTTAAGGAATAGAATGAAACCACACATACAAAATGAATTAACAAGCGTCCGCTTTCAAATGTGTTGCCTGGTACAGATTAAACTGGATTTTAGCTCTTCTGGAATCCGAACCAGCTCCCTTTAGAGTTTGGGCAAAGGCTTAATTTATTATAAGACAAAAGGGATGGGATTGTGCCTTTCCTTGGTACAGTTGGTGGCAGTGAATGTTTTTATTTCCTCTACATCACTTGAAATCTGTTCTTTTCCAACCTATGTGGTGTCTACTGCATAGGAAGGGTGAAGAGAAACTGCCTCCACTAGAAAGTGCCCAAAACAACACTTTTAAGGACCTTTGTTCTTGGGTCCTGCTGCAGTCAACTCTGAGCAGTTCGATGTTTTGCCCTCAAAAATACAAACCTGAGCAGCCACCAAAAGCTTGACACAGGCTGCAAAATTATTACTATGTTCGAATCCAAACCCAGAGCCTAGTCCAAGCTCTGAGGTTTTATGCAGTACATCATCCAATGAAATTGCCTTCACCCCCCTGTTTCAATTAGAAAGAACATTAGGTCAATCAGATAAAGCCACATTGGGAGGATTTCCTCTTTATGGCGCTTGCCTCTTCAATTATCTATAATGAACTTCCTCACAGTACTGCAAAGCTTTTTATATGCAAACGAATCCTGTTTTGGGGCTGCTGCAATCATTGCTTGTTAATGAACTTGAAACAAGTGTTATCGGAAAGGTTACAGCACCAGTGGTGGGGGGGAAGGGATAAAGCTAGACAAGAAAGACCAGCCTGAAGAGCTGGGATTGGCCTGCAGGTAACATAGTGGACTATCTCCAACCCTCATCCTCCAGCCCCCTTTAGAGGCTTTTCTGTTTGACAGACATCAAGCAAAATGCCCACTCTTGGGAAACGGCTGCTGTGTGGCAGATAGGGCTTTCCCATCCTCCTGTCCTACTGATTCATTCTGCCAATGCATCTCTCTCAACTCCTGTGAACAATGAAGATGTTGCCAAGGTCTTTCCTTAAACCAAGACAGAGAGAGGGAGCTGATTCAGAGTCCTCAGAACATCTTGGGAAGGCAAAGGAGGAGATTCAGGAGGTGTTGAAGCCATGCAGTCCCAAACAGTATCTACACACTGTACCTACTGGTTTGATCAGAACTGGAAGCTGTCATTCTTGTTTTAATATAGCCTAGACCACCTCCTTCCCTCTGGGTTTTTACAGGTCTAGTACAGCTAGGGTTAGATCATGCCTCATTTTCTCATTCTGAGGAGTTACTTAACCCTGTAGGTAAGTCTTAATGCGCATGTGACTTTATAGGGCAGGATCATTCGACTAGAGGTTGTGAAGACCTTCTAGACTGTCAAGCCTTGCCCTTTTGTCAAGAAAAACACTTCTCTGACACTTTAACCATTGTGTTTCCACATTACTAGTTCCCTGGAGACATTTAATCCTGGGACAGGACACAGAAAGAGCAGAGAGTGTAGGAACAGTTTGTAGCTCCTCTAGTACTTCTGGGGGTCAGACACAGCCTCTTTCCACATTGGCTGTTTCTTGTGTGTGATGGGACATAAGGCAACTTCCACTGCTCATATAGTCAATTTTCTGCAGCTTCCTCACAGATGTCTCTGTTGAAATGCTGCTCAGCACCAGAGTCCCCAACACTGCAGAGACTGAGAGTGGCAAAGGTCATCATTGCAATGCAGTATCACGTGCACTTGCCACCTACAATCCTTACACCATCAAGACAGGTTAATGTGATGGCCTGTTATGCCTCAGTCCTTGATAGCACATGTTAAGCTAGGCCATGTGACAGATTAGAGCAGATACAATGGCACCAGATCCAAGATGTTTCACCTCCATCCAGCTCTAGTGACCGTGTCCTTGGCTGTCCTAATTCTGGTGGCAGCTGGGGCGAAGCAAATTGAAGTCCACCAGCAGCTGTCCAGTACTTGCAGTGTTAGCATCACCCTGTAAGTGCATATGAAAAATAAGGTTGCCCCAGAGGGCTCCTCAGTCCTCCTCTGTTCTCCTCTGTCCCTTCTGGGACAGACAGACCTTCACTGGGGACCAAAGAAGGCTTCTGGACTTCACTGCAGCAACACACTGGGTGGTTACTGGTTTTTCTCCCTGCCTCTGGTCATGGATCAGGTCATACCCACTGTGTGACGATTGATGGCTCTTGTAATTCTATTGCTGGCTGATGTAACTGCAGATGTCACACGCCTAATCCTTTTCCTTATCTTTCTAAGATATTTGCCTTAGTAAGATTTTTCCAGCATCTGCTCTAACAAGCTCCCAGGCTCTCATGAACCATAAAAATTCCACTTTTGAGCCTTTTAATCCCTACTTTCCAGCCCCACATCAGTCATTTTCCTCCTGCCATACCTTGCACACACCAACAGATAAAGTTTCATTCTGGCCTCTGTTTGCACCAATTGGACCTGGTTTTAATGTTAGACAGGAAAGACTGAAATGGTGTTGATCTCTGGATTGGACAGTGTGGCTGCACCATCATGAGACTATGATGCTCTACAGAGAACAGGCAGCATGCCAAATACAGCACAGAGGGGAAAAAAAGGTGGGGGGGACACAGGCTTTCTTTTAGCATGTAGGAGTTGAGAAGTCTTAGAAGAGGAGATAGCCAGACACTCACAAGTGATGAAGGCAACGTGGTCTGTGCATATGGCACGCTTATGTTTCGTAGCCTGTTGTAATGTTTTTTGGTTTTTTTTTAAGGAATCCCGTTTTATTTCAAACTCCCTTGGATTAGCCAGGAGAACGCTGCAGTAATTTCCTAAAGAGTCGATAGCTTCCTAGAATACACGAATTTGACAGCTTGCAGTTGCCTAATTGTGCTATGAAGAAGCAGCGCATTGCCACTCTAACTAAAGCCATGCAAGTTAATGAGAATACAGCCTTCTACATCACAGCTTCGGGCATCCAGACCTCTACCTGTGTGAGGAACCCACCAAGAGGCACTGGATTTGCAACATACGCTTAGCATTGCTCCTTTTTTTTGCAAAAAGGTGGCAAACCTTTCCAAGGGATCTCCACGTGCTGTGTAACAGTTGTTTCTTGGGAGTCGGGTCCATTTATAATAAATATTCTGTTCCATTCAAAGCCAAAACAAACTCTTTTTAACAACCCAGTCTCTGTAGCTTACAAAGTGTGTTGTTGGAGCTAGCTGGAGCTGTGCCTTTTGTACACTGGTGTGTTGGCTGTTAGGAAGGCAAGGAATTACGCTTTAATCACTTTTCATGTCATGTCATTGCAACCGGGCTACATCCCAGGAAGGGACATGATTGCTATCCCACTACCTAATTGACAGGGCAGGTCTTAAAAGGCATCGGAGGTAGCTTCCTTAGGTCCTGAAGGTTTAAATTCTGTAGTGTGAACAAGGGAGATAGGAAAAGATGGTCTGGAAAAGAAATCCTTCCTCACCTGTTTATCTGAGCCTTCCCAGTAATGCTTCTTGAATACCTTTGTAATAGGCTGAGGCCCAGGGGGATGCAAAGGCTTTGTAATCAGTTGAAGTGAAGCGTGAAGTGAGAAGGTTGAGAAGCATCAGAGGACTCCACGTGGGGCTGGAAAACCCATGTGCTGACTTGGCGCATTGTATTCTATCTCCTTAGGACTGTCCCCAACTCCTGCAGGCAGAGAAGATCCTGGTACCGGTGGAAGTGATCAAACCAATCACGCTGAAGGCCAAGAACCTGCCCCAACCGCAGTCGGGCCAGCGAGGCTACGAATGCATCTTGAACATCCAGGGCAATGAGCAGCGTGTGCCTGCCTTGAGGTTCAACAGCTCCAGTGTGCAGTGTCAGAACACTTCGGTGAGTAAGCCCTGCATGCTCAGGAGAGGTGGAGGGGCCAAGGAGGTCCAGGATTGCCTACAACACTATCCTAATGGGATATGGCTTGTGTTGCACCCTTTCTTATCTTATTGCCTACCTGATTGCAGCCACAGCCAAGAAAAGGCCGATTGGCACCTTGCAAACTGCCCTTTTTGCTCTTTGGGCTGGCTGGTGTCATGACACAGTGTTTGTATCTGCCCTTGAATCCCACGGTTTGGCCACGCTGGAGCACCTCAGCCATGACGCATAGTCATTATCATCAACTTAACCTACCCACATCCTCACAGTGCCACGTCCTTGTGTGTACTCAGAAGGGATTTCACAGTTTCAAGTGTTCGTGTCAACTCTGAGAGTTTAGTTTATTATGTGGGGTTTTGGTGATGAGACATGTAAAACGCCATCTAAACAGTCTGACAGATGCCAGAATTTAATGGGTCAAAAGAAGAGTGAAATACCGAATACTTGAGTCAAACCGTTCTCCAGCCACTGACTCACTGCATGACCTTTGGTTAGTTGCTTTGCCTCTGCCCACCTCCTTTAACCATATGCAGGGCAGAACAATTAACCCCTCTCCTAGGAAACCTGTGTGAGTCATGATGGTGTTGTCAGCACTTCAATGACATTGTTGGGGCTAAACACTGCTGTTTGCCAGGAGCCATGCATGCAGAGTCATAGAATCACTAGGTTGGAAAACACCTTTGAGATCATGAAGTCCAACCATGCCTGCCCACTACTAAATCTTATTCCAAAGCACTTAATCTACCTGTCTCTTAAATACTTCCAGGGATGGTGACTCAACCACCTGCCTGGGCAGCTTCTGACAGTGCCCAGGAACCCTTTTGGTAAAGAAATGTTTCAAAATTTCCAATCTGATCTTGCCCTGATGCGACCTGAGGCAATTTCGTCTTGTCCTCTCACCTGTCCCTTGGGAGAAGAAACCAACACCCACCTCTCTACAGCCTCCTTTCAGGGAGCTGTAGACAGTGATAAGGTCTCCTGTCAGCCTCCTCTTCTTTAGATTAAACAATCCAGGTTCCCTCAGCTGCTCTTCATAAGATTTGTTCTCCAACATATGTCTCATGGTGGTCTCTTACACTGCTTCTCCAGAGGTTTCTCCAGGAGATTCCCATCTCCACATTTGAGTCATTTTTTCGTAGCTGTTACTACAAGCTGATTTATTAGTCAAAGAGTTAATTACAGGCTTTAGCCACTTCACTGCAGCTCTGCCACTCCATGTCGGGCAGCGCTTGTAAAAATCTGCCACAACATATTCTGCCGCATTAAGCAGTGGGCTGAAATTATATGCAGCTCACACATTTTACAATATGTTGCAAACAAGCAGCTTCCCAATGACATTCTCATATTTCTTTCTTTGTCCCCCGCTCCCTCTCTCTGTTTGTCATTACTGGTTAGTGGCCTGTGAGCATCCAGATTTGAGATTTCACGGAAATGGATGGCTTGAGAAATTAAGAAGACATTGCACTTGTTTTTAAAGACAACTTATTTTCTTTTACAATAGTGAAAGCCTGTGGCTAAAAGGGTACTACAGGGACACGGACAGAGTCTACATAGCTGTCCAAAACACCTTAGAGTAGAGAAGATAGCAGCCACAAATTCTCTGGCACATATAGACATCAACATGAATTATCCCAGGATAATTTTAAGCATTGTTGGACTAAGTGACAACCTTAGCAGTCCTAGAGGGTCTGTCTCAGCATCTGAGTCTGTGGTATCCACTTAATGAGCCTGGTGCATGCTGAATGAAGTTGCTAGTGTCGAGGACCACAGAAGCGCTTTCAATGAATTTTCTCATGGGACACCTGTGACAGCACCAGATTGATTTTAATGCTTCTTTTGATGCCAGAACACTCAAGGCTACTCCTGAGCTGGACAGGGTGGCAGGGCTGAGTT
>WAAB01006723.1:73128-86280 GCA_013389865.1 Piaya cayana | reverse complement strand
TGTGATTCTGTGATTCTGAAACTCCACAGCTTTGGACAAGGCACTTGAATTCCCTTTGTCACAGAAACAAGGATAAACTACAACTTCTGGTGTGTTTTTAAAGTGCTTTGATAATGAAATCCAAATCCATTTAAAAAATGGCATTTTAACAATATTAGAGGTTTTATTTCCTTCCAAAGCATAATATACTGACCACCATTAAGACAAAGAAATTACATAATATTTAGAAAAGTCACAGAATGCTAATCTATATGTCAGTTTTCAGGTTCCTTATTTCCCCAGCATTTGCCTATAGTTAACTTCCACTATAGGAACACTTACTGTAAGAAGTACTATAGATATTTAGCTCTCAAAATCATTGCTGTGGCACAATCCAATACAGATGTAGTTATACCACAAAGATTTTGATTCAGCAGACACAAATTATAGTGTTTGGATATATGTACAAACTTTACAGCAAAGGCAAGTTTTTGCCCAATAAAGCTTTTGGTTCAAACATTGTCACATTTGAAACTCAATTTTCTGTCTCCATTTGCTGTTTAACAACAGAATCCCCTCCAAACTCACCATCCTTTGAAGGTGTCTATGCAATAAGCCCAAGAAGAAAACAAAAGCACGGGTACTCGGACACGAAGTGCCCAGAACCTGCTTTTATTCACTAGCCTTGCACTGATCCATTCAGTTTTTCAATATTTTATCACTTTTCTGGACTGTTTCATCACAGCACATATATTGAGTTTATCTCCCATATGAAATTATCTTGTTACAGATGATCTGGTTATTGAATGGCCTTGACAAAGAACAATCTTGTTAATAGCTTGCCTGCTCAAAGATGTGTCACTTCAAATCCATCTTGTATCTGGATCTCAGCCTCACATAAATGCCCTCATCTACAGCTCCCCTTCCTTAGACTGATGATGTTTTTTCTACTTTGGGGTCACATGTCTCACAAAAGACTTACTCAGCTGGTGGAATTTATTTCACATAAAAACAGTTATACAGAAGTTTTATCTAAATGACCATCATCTTTCTTTCTATAAACAGTACATTTGCCATTTTTGCAGTTTTTCTTGAACACTATAATCTAATAAATTTTGACTGAAGTGAAAACATAGGTCAAAAACATTTCCTACAGATCCATGTATGCAGGGAAAATGATGTAAATATCTCTCTTCTGAGGCACCATCTCACTAAGGGTAGCTTGTGCACATAGTTCAAGGTCTGTGAAAACTCTGGGTGAACACTATTCTCTCCATATTCCCAGACATAAAGGGGACAATAAATACATGCTTTGTCCTTACAGCCTGGTACACCTGGAGGCACAGGTGCTGAATTTTGGGGAGTTTTTGATGTCTGGACACTCACACATGTGCAGTCCCGCTATGATTCTGGTGTTGTTTCCCAGGATTTCTAGGAGACTAAAACCATACATCTCCAGCATGACCACAAATACCTAAGCTGGATATCAGCCTAATCAGCCTTAACACCAAGAACTTTGCTTTCACTGCTTCATTTTGTAGGTTATATCTTATGAAGGTATAAAGACTGATCATGTTATCAATTAGAATTTAGATAAGATACAGGTTATATTTTGACCTAAAGACAAATGACATATTTAATTTCCATGTTATGTGATCAGGCAATGTTTTCAACAGGACACCATAATTTTATTATTTGTAACAAACGTAGTTATGAATCCTATCTTTTGAATCAAGGATTTACAAAGTTTTGAGAAGCTCTTATGTTTAACTTCAGTGATTCTTAAAAATGTTCACCTCCTATCTTATGTGGTACATCATGAGAGGGGAGAAGAGGCAGGAGATGTGATCGGAAAACAAGACATTTTTCCATTTGAGAATGTGACTTACAGTCATGGCACAACATCAAGAGGAGGTCCTGGCACACTGTAGAGGTAACAAATACATCCTCTGAAGAAAAAGAGTATCAGATGCTGCACAATGCACAAACCTCTTCAAAGAGACAGATGGAGGGTAAATGCAATAGCCAAGTAGAGGAAATAACAAGAAGTTATAATAAGGAGTTGGAAGCAACTAACACTGCTGAATGGTTTGCTGAGACCAAGATCAGCTCACTAGGAATACAGCCACATTGGTAGAGGAAACTTCATGTAAATGAAGAATAAATGCCTGTTAGAAAAGAAATAGAAAATTGTCCTTCATAAAGGAGAGGGTGTCTACAAGTAAAGTGTTGACTTATCAAGGTTCAATTTAAATCAAATCAAATCTATAGAAAAAAAAGTCTTTTCCTTGGTAACTATATCTGTAACTTGAGTGAAGCAATGCTAAAAGCATTAAATGTTATGTTAATTTTAGATATGCCAGTAAATTCTCATAAACATAAAACTTGTAGCCAACAGATATAAGTATATCCTAGACAAAATCCCTTTCCCTTCTAATGAGTTTGCTGTTAATTTTATTCCATCCTGAATTCTGAAAGAGTTGTACTTTTACAAAGGAATAGTTAAGCTGATGTTATATATCAATGGCTTGGCTGTCGTAAATGAACCTTTTTCTATTGCACTTTGGGTGTGATTCATGAATTCAAAGACTTTTCAAAGTCTTTTTCAACAATGCTTTACTAAATCGTACTCCTTGACTACTTGTTTATACCACCATGAAGTCATCAATAGACAGCTACTGAATAAATCATAGAATGATAGAATGATAGAATGATAGAATGGTTTGGGTTGGAAGGGAATTTAAAGATCATCCAGGTTCAATCCTTCTGCCATAGTCTGGGACACCTCTCTCTGGATCAAGGTGCTCAAAACCTCATCCAACCTTGCCTTGAACAATTCCAGGGATCGGGCAGTCACAACTTCCCTGGGCAGCCTAGACCAGTTCCTCACCATCCTCATTGTGAAGGTTTTCTAATATCTATTCCACATTTCCCCCCTTCACATTTAGAGGTATTCCCCCTCACTACATGTCGTTGTACAAAGTGTCTCTCCACCTTTCTTGTAGGCCCCTTTCAGGTACTGGAAGCTGCTTTAAGGTCTCCAGGGAGCCTTCTCTTCTTCCAAGCTCACAACCTAAACTCTCTCAGCCTGTCCTCATAGCAGATGTGCTCCAGTGCTCAAATCATCTTTGTGGCTCTTCTCTCAACCCATTCCAACAGTTCCATATCCTTCTTCTGTTGAGGATTCTAGAACTGGACCTACTACTCCAAGTGGGGGTCTCATGAGAGCAAAGCACAGCGAGATAATTACCTTCCTTGCCCAATGGGCCATGCTGCTTTGGATGTAGCCCAGGACATGACTGGCCTGAGCTGTGAGCATGTATTGCTGACTCATGTTGAGCTTATCATCCATCAACACCCCAAGTCCCTCTCCTCAGGGCTGCTCTCATCATTGTCCAGCCTGTATTGAAACCATGCATTGCCCTAACCCAGGGGTAGGACCTTACACTTGGCCTCGTTGAACCTCGCACTTTGCCTCTTTGAACCTCATGAGGTTCTCACAGCCCCACTTCTCCAGCTTCTCCAGGTCCTTTTGGATGACATCCCATCCTTTTGGCATGATAACTGCACCACTCAGCTTGGTGCTGACTCGCTGACTTCATCTGCAAACTTGCTGAGGGTGCATTCAATCACTGTCTATAAATTAACTGGTAGAAAGTCAAACAGTGATGTTCAGTGTGTTACAGACACAGGCCTTCAGGTACACAGTCCTTGTTTTAAATGTCTTTCATACTTTCATGAATTATAAGTTTAAAAGATAATTATTCCAACTCTAGATGCTGTGGTACCATCTAATGCTATAATTAGAGTAAATGAGTGAGATACGAGCATTTCAGAATACAGTTTGATAAAGAATTTACATCAGTATAGACTGAGACCACCATCCAGAAAAGCAGCTTGGTATTTGACCCTGTTTCTGGCTGCTCTATCACCCTTTCATAACTCATTCCTTTTGGCTGGTTTGTAGGTTTTTATGACCACTTGCTGAGCTAGACTAGGGTATTATTATTACTTGTGTGAAAACAAACAAACGAACAAATAAGAATAAAGAATAAAAAAACACCAAGCAACGAAATAATAATAGTAACGAAGAATAATAGCAATGCTGATAATTATAATAATAATACAATAACAACAACAATAATAATAGTAATAAACCAAGAAAACCAACAGGTTAATTCATATAATTCCTTAATACAGTTCACTGTAAGACTGCAAAATAGCTGTGAAAGAACCCACACAGTTCAGAGGTAGAAATGAGGAGAAATGAGAGTACAGGACTACTTTTTGGTGGCTGTGACAACACATACTGGTTGAAAACATTCATGTAATTGTTACCTCACTCTGTATCCTGTAAATGTATGGCTAGTTACTCAGCAATTAATACTGACTTCAGAGTTCAGAATGAATTTCAGAAGAAATAAATGGCCCACCTTTATATATAAGTCTGGATAACAGGATTTTGGTCTCAGCATTCAGTAATTACCAAGTAACTATTGTGTTCTTATTGTAGGAACAGTAAATAAGGGATTTATTGACAGATCCCATTTTTCATTTGATGAGAAATTACAGCAGAAGAATGTATGCAATTGTTCATGTAAGCATGAGTGTTAAGAGGAATCAGAGGTGTGATTCATGATTATTTAGCATACCTTAGCCAAAGAGATTTAAAAAACAAATGTAATTTAGTATTGTCACTACAGTGCCCTGGAACGCCAACTTTGTTTTTTATTGAGAGCCTAGTATTTACTCTTTTAAAGGTTTTATGTGAGTAAACAAACAAAACACTTTAATTTAATGAATACTGATGATATATAGTAATAAAAATCTTCATGATATGAACTTTATTTATGATTAGAATGATTTTTTTTTTTGACAATATCCCCCTGTTCATGTCCTGGCAATTCAATTTCTAATATTGGTCTGAACTAAGAGCAGTAGGTAGAATACCTCACATATCTGAAAATGTATAAAAAAATAGGCAAAATAATGTGACCAAGCATTTCCATTTAGTTGCCTTTTTTCCCTTTTTTCCATTTTAGGCACATGTTAAGGCAATCTGAACTCTCTCCAGGTCAGTGTGCACATGAGCTGCTATTGTAAAAAGTGATTTTGTAAGTGACATATTACTTAAAAAATCCTGTGACCTCAGTAGCCTTATGATTATAAAATACTTTACAGCACTGTTTATTGCAGAAGCAAGAGAGACCACGTTGACACCATCAATTGTGCCATAATCAATGAACTAATTAAACAAATCTGGTACATTTAACATGGATACATGGCCACCAGCTATGTAACTTGACTTTCAGATTCCATTTGCAAGCCTGACAGCTTGAAAAATATTTGTTTTATTTACAAAGTACCTACTTGAGAAAGAAGTCAGTGAGACACAACAAATGTGTAATGTCAAGATATCTTTACAGTCACTTTTCTGAATATATTTTGTGTTGTACAAAGAAATGTTTTTGCAGTACTGCAGTCATATCATATTAATCAGCTGAACCAGTTCTATTATGTCTTCCCTTCTGTATTTCAAACACCTTAGCGAGGCAGAACAGATTTATGAATCTTGAAAGAAGTGAGGTAAAAAAAGGGGAAGAAAGCCCAAACAACCTACGTTTAAAGTGCTTGAAGTGGTAGGGCCTGAGTGTACTTATACACAAACAAAATTAGAAGTTGCTGTTCTGAAAAAGAAGTGCTTGAAAAACACCATGGTTTAAGGCTTTACAGAACATATCATTGTACTCAGTGTAGGAGGTGAAGACAAGAGGCAATTTATTCTGCAGCTGGTTTAGAAATAAACACAGCAATGGAAGATAAGGAGTGAAAGAGGGATAAACCCTCCTGTAGCAAACTTGATGGACAGACAGGCTGCCATGAACAATGCTGTTGCCTTTGTAAGTACAGAGTGATGTAGAGATACCCTGGCATTTATACCGTAGACATGGTCCTTAAAGATTTTACACCTCCAATGCCTTAGAATTATCAGCTATCTCCAGCCTGTCACTCACCCTGGCAATCTTAGATTTCTAGCTAGCAGACCAGGCAGATTATTGACAAAGCAATCCAGGGTGATATAATACACTCTGACAAACAACAGTGAGGAGGATTGTTTACCATTTTCACTGCACCAATTCAGAGAAATTAATTCTTAACACTAAAAGTAAACTTTCTCTTGATAAGCATTCACTCTCCTTATGCTACTGTTTTGCAGTGCTACCCTAGCTAGAGTAGAGTAGCAATGCCTTTTGACGCATCTAATTTAACCTGCTTTCCCCTAATAGAAGTGAGAAGGTTTCTTGTACAAAAGCAAATTACCCAACAGTTATAAATACAAAAATTCTGGCATGCAATGAAGCTAAAACTCTATCTTAAACAGATTTAAAAAAAAGTCAGGAACATTTCAAATTTAGGCTTGCTTCTCTGTCCTCACCTTACCTACCTCTGTTGGGACTGTAGCACATACAGTATGAACTTTAAGATCACAAACGGTTGAGACACATACGCACTGGTGAAAACCTACAAAATAAAATTGGCTCTGAGATGACTTTTTCTCCCTCCCCCCCCACCCCCGTCATGCTTTTGCCCAAAGGCATTTTTAACTTTCTGGTTATACAGTCTGTGGATAGAAAAAAATGGTTTTAGAGAACTGACAAACCTTTAGCAATAGGGATGACTCTACATGAATCGAAGCTTCTGAGCTGATTACTTAGGTGAGTTTCATTAAAAGGATTATTTTATGCATTCAGGATGAAAAACTCATTGATTTAGCACCCAATGCTTCAGCTGCAACTCATGCAAAGAGTGATTCATAAAGACAGGAGAAAACATCATAGTTACCTACTTACAATTATTGATGAATCTCTTCTCTGTCAATTTTACCACACATAGCAATAAAAATGTATTAAAAAGTTATGTGTCAGTAGTTCTGTTATTTACATGAATGAGGTAAAAAAAAAATCTCATCATTCTTCAAAGGAGGAAACTATAAGACAGTGGATTGTTATTCATTCTGAAAACCTCCCTCATCCTTGGAAGTATTCTGACCAAATTTTGGTTCAGGTTTGGCTTTACATTAGATTTTGCAATGTCAGGACAACCAACCTAACCACACAACTTCTCAGTTGTTTTATTCCTGGAAAGTGGGAAATCCACACTTGAGGTGCAGCATATGGAAACTGCTTTAATACCTCTTCAGCACTTAAAACTAAGTACAAAGGATGTATGTGTTAAATACTACAGCAGTTGTATGTGTGGGACCTAAACAATTTCTACTTCAGTCTCTTTCCACTTGCTGGACCTTGACGACAAAGAATGAGATTTCTGATCCTCTCCTTAAATAATACTGCTCCGCTAGATAACGTAGATCTTTTTACAGTTGTTCAAAACTTTAGTATGAAGTTCTTCTGAGGAACTAACAGGTATTTCTAGTAAAAAAGAAGCAAAATTATTATTTTTTTAATAATAAACATGGAAGGAAATCAAGAAAGTTTGTTTTCTTCGTTGTTTCGAAGATTAAGAATTTTCTGTCTAATGTAAGAAGGAAAAAAAATAATATTACGTTGTTTGAAGAACAACTCCTCATTTATGGTTTCCTGCAAAAATTCTGATCCCACCTTATAAACAAAGATTGAAATGCAAACCACACGTATTATGGTTATGGTCTGGTTTATGACTTCCCCCACCCAGTACCCAGGGAACAATTTGTTGTTTGATTAAACAAACCCATTTTTTTCTTTACCAAATACTTAGATAGTTTTCAGCCCAGAATGACCTTCCCTGTTTCTTATATTTGAAATCTAACAGTTCATGGGTTCTGTTGTTATCTTATTTAGTCTTTATTTAACAGTCTCATTTGTCAGGGTGAAACTTCCCCTCTCTACCTCCCTCTGAAATACCTTTCCATGCTTTCCTTGGTTTAAAATATTAATTTATTGGCTTTCTGTAGCTTGGCACTGGGTATTATTATCACTAATAACCTTTGCTAATAAACTTTTAATATAACTACAATTAAAAAGATTTTACAAACGTGTTAAATACTGGGAAGCCAAAGTCACTGTAAATCATTGAGATTCACTCTCCTAAGACAATTGGATGTGGCTTGGTGTTCAAATATAACTATTTTATCAGGGATAATATTTTTAATTGAGCTAGTTACACATATAAAAGCCTTTTCTTGCTGCAGGATAAGAGATGGGAAGGTGACGTTACATATATCTTCTGAAATATAAGGACAAGTTATTCCTCTATTCATCTGTATTTTTTTTTTAAAAGTGGAATGGTGCTATGCAAATACCCTACCTGTGGAGTCTTATGAATCAGCCAGATATTTTTGAAAACTTTCTTCAGTCTTATTAGTCACGCTTGCTATTATCAATTAAAAAGTCAGAAAAAATAAAATTCATGACCAAGTTACATTGTGCTGTGATTGCTGAAGAGTTACTATTTGGTGATTCCTTTCTAACCTGACTTAAACATTAATCATAGCAGCCCAGCTCATTTGAGGCAGCAAAATTACACATCCTTAAAGTGTAATTTTAGTATATAAGGATAAACGGAGATGTACACGGTTTGGAAATGGATAATTTAAAGATTTTGTTTATGTTCTGTGAAGTGAAGGTAAGGGAGCAGTAGTGTGATATCATAGCAGAAACCATTATTTTGTGCTATACTAAAACATGAATTTAAAAAAAATACTTAACTTGATGACTTCACTGTTATGCAAAATTGGAACAGGGTTAAGTCTTTACAAATTCTGCCACCTCAACAGCAGCATCTACAATAGGGTTTGGCCTCTGAAGAGGTCACATGTGTAAAGGGCAGATATTCTGAGATGATGAAAAATCCTGCAAATTACAACAAAGGAAATATAACCTTGGCTATACTGGATGCTGACAGAAAGCAAAACTACATGAATTATAACAACAATAATTTGTTAATTTTAATTATTTATAAGTAGATGACAGCCAAGTTCCCAAAAATCTTTCTATTAAGAATTCTCAGTATAAATCTCTCTGAAATACTGTAATGCTACTTCATCTCTGCTGCCAACTGCGCTGGAACGCATAAAGCCCCTCATTAGTTCACGCCTCTGCTTACAAGGATTGCTTTAACAAAGGGATCTAGTGTGTGCTAATGACTCTTAGAATTAAGATATGGCTGTGGCAAAACAATAAATACATCTGTCTTATTAAAATGATTTTGTAACAGAAGTGCAGATATGTTTTGTGTTCGCTTTCCTCCACACACATTTTATTTCAGGCAGAAAACCGGGGATACACTCCAGAGAAACACATAATGAGGTCAGATGGAAAATTTTGTCTTGTTTCAGATATGAATTTAATCCATCCCTTCTTGCATGTGAAACAATATGCGTAGAAGAAAATGCTGCTGACATGTTTTAACTTCACTGGCACTGAAAATGTTTTCTCCTCAGCTGGTGCTTTTAATCTTGATCTGAAATATCATATATAGGATTACAGCAGACGGCCATAAAATCAGTTTTTATTTATCCATTTAACCTCTGCTTTTCAGTTACTGCTCACTTAGCACCACTGCTCAAAATCCTTTTGATAATTTTGTCAGTTAATTCACATCTAGCAAAGTGCAGGAAAAAAAATGTGCTAGATGTAAGGTTGTCACCTTTTCTATTACTGTGCTAAACTCCTGGGGGGTCTGCAGATTTTATAGGGAAAAGGGCGGGGGAAGGGCTCGAAAACTCTGGAAAAGAATACTGGTCTTTTATTTAAAAAACAGGAGAACTGGAGTTCACCTGTCACAAGCAGGTACTTTGGTTCAAAACTATTCCCTAGAGCCATGCTTTGCTATCGAGCATAAGTCAGAACGATGTGTCAAGACTTGGAGCACAGCTCTTCAATGTCTAACACAACTATTAGAGAAAGAGCTAAAGAAAATTCAGTTGTCAGCATAATTTGAGTTTAAAATGATTTTAAAGGAATGTTTAATTCCTAATTAGCCTATTCAGTGCATTATAATGTACATTTATATCCAGCAGTGAAGGAACTCAGGGTAACCTTTTTATGTAGTGTACCTTGTATACTATGTAACTGCCCATAACAAAACAAAAAACAAAACAAAAAAGATAGCTAAATTAGCTGTGGTCTTTAACATGCACAGGTCACATTAGAGAAAGTACTATACTAAAAAATATATAAAAAATTGAACCACACTTCACCAAAAGGGACCATTTTTCTATATCTACCCCTGCTAAAATGTGTTTTACCTCTGACTGTAGATCAAGGCTGTTAAGCTTCTGTAACTCATTGTTGGCTCTTTTATGGACTCTGTTTTAGTAATGTCTAGGTGACTCATTGTGTTGAATACATATGTTTTGTTTTCCATATGGTTGGTTACGGTACAAGGAATATGCTACTTGTCAATGTCATGAAGAAGATTTTGCAGAAGCCATGGGGTTCTAGTCCATGGTCCACCCTTGTAGTCACACCAAAATGTCCTTCTCCATAGGAACACCACCAACACTTTTCTTAAGGAAATCCACTGCAGTGTTTAACAGTAAAAAAAGGAAGATGAGTGCTGTAAACTACAGTGTGAATGTCAATTACCACATCATCCTCAATATTTGTGAATAGTTTATATATCTCTGCTACAGGAGGCTATAACAGTAAGGGGAAATATACCTTGAGTCCTACCACCTTAGAACAGGGAGATGGTATTCAGGTCAGGGGCTGAATGTCACCGCCCATTATTTTAACAGCGGTACCCTGACTCTGCAGATCTTACAATTATAGGTATTTTCAGGACCTCTCTGAACTTTTCTGACTAGACTCTTTGCAAGGAGACTTATCTGTGAGCAAGAACCTGAACCAGTCTAAATTCAGACACTAGCACTGAACTTGAGTAAATGTGAGTACAAATGAAATGTTTTAGAAGTGCTGGTTCTGACAATTCCAAACACCGTCAATTTTATAGGGCATAAACATTCAAATTCTAGTTTTCCCCTTATTTATTTCTAACTAGGTATAACAGAAATATTATACTAGCAAGAATTGGCACTGCTGTAGGGATTTTCATCGCACAATTAATTATTAAGTTAAATGATATAAAAATAAAAATTTCAGATCCCATATAAAAGATACTACTGTGATTAGAAAAAAATAAAAAATATACCACACTGGCAACATTTGTGCAGAAAGTAAAAATGAACAACACTCATTTTTATACCCTACAGCATTTATCTTATGAGAGAGAACAATTCTTGGAAGAGAAGATGTTTGCCTGTCACCTTATCAAAAGCAAAATATGAATTACTATATTTAAAAAACAAGTTGCAAATGGGTTGCAAGATTAGATGTAATATGAGATTGAAATTATTTATCTTAAAAAAAATCTTCTACATTGTATTTTTCTATGAGAATTAAAGATTAGCTGCTTGTAAATAAACCAAAGATAAAAATGTGGGTTTGATCCCAAGCATAGAGGAAAGGTATGAAAAGACAGGGTGAATGGGAAAAGAGCCAACAATCGTATCATCTGCCAACCACAATGATGTTACTTTATGAATCCATAAATTTGCAAGTGAAAATTGTACAGCTTTTTCTTGGATTTCACAGCTGTGCATTTGCAGCTTAAAAATATGTAACTTTTTTTTTTTTTTTACATTGTGCCCAAGTGTTTGTGGTTGTCAGCTAGATGTTCAGTTGCTGCAGGGAAAAAAAAATCTGAGTGGCAAAGCCCACATCAAGAGAGTCTCATCTGGTTGCTGAGCTGGATATCACAGCCCAGCTGATTAAGTTGTCTGTTAAATGATGGAGCAAAAGTGTTTTGATTATTAAATGGTGTAAACTGATCAAAGCAGTGCAAGACAAACCTTTTTTGGCACAAGCTAACATGCCTTTCTCAATGAGCAGGGAAGTTCTTCAGTCACAAAATGTGAACTGCTGTGCATGATAATAGAATTAACTGTTTGCTTACTGAAAAATAGAAAGTGCTTAAGGATTTATTCTGAAATATGACCACCCTTTTTCTGTAGTAAATAACCAGAAGTACAGGCCTCATCTATTCAGAAAAAGGTAAAATTCAGGTACAGCATCTATTATAGTGGAGGTTTTTTGTCTCTCTGAACAGAAATAAACCAGTTTCTTAGATGGATACAATTTTTTTTGTACTTTTACTTGCTCTAAATCTTTAACAAAAGATAAAGATGAGATCACGGGACAGCATTTTTTGGAAGACATATCTTCAAAAAAAAATCTAATTTTCTCCCCTCAAACTGTTATCTTTAAATCTGTTTGTAAACCTAAAAATCTATTTCAGTTACAATTTTTGAAAGGTTTGTGCAATGTAAATGGCTCATGGAGACAGAGTACTCAACATTTTATGAGATGATTTTAGAGCTTTGAAGTATACAGACAAAATACTCTTGAATATGTTTATGTGCGTATACAGAATAGTACTAAAAAGGCACATGCATTAAAGACAAAAAGCATCACAAACTCTACTACAGTATTAAGGATAGTGTGGTTAAGACATTCAGCTGGGTCTGAGATCTGACACACCTTGTTTGGTGCATGAACAGAAGAGGGTAGCACAAGAAAGTGGATTTAAGCTGTTATTGTGTTTCCTTGGTCAGCCAAGCATGGGTCATGTCAGTAGGTGCGTATCTGAGTTTATTTTACTTCTGGTATGCTCTTACGCACTTGAAAAATTTATATACTTAATGTTTGGAATGGTGGAATTATGAAACAACAGTTCAAGATTCCAGAAACAGAAAATATTAATACATTGTGACAGCTGTAATACCTTAGCATGTGTCAGGAAAATACCAGATGTACATGACTGCTCTTACCTTACTTACACGCATTGAGACTCATAAACCTAACAAAACTCCTCCAGTCTGAGGATGACTGAGAGTTGTATAAGATCATGTAAACCACACACTATAGGTTTAATAAGCCCTACTTAGCCACGTGTGTATATATATATGCTTTTAATGTTTTCCTCAAGTCACCAAATAAGACCAAGTATTTCTTATCTCCACACCAGATGTGATAAAACCAAAATGATCAAATCATTAAAAATTGGATAAAAAGTAGTACAAGTAAAACATCCAAAATATGTGTAGCTTAGTTTTCTAACACAACAAGGCAAAAAAATTGTTTGGCATTTGTTCACATTCATGGTTACAATTCT
>WAAB01006723.1:28128-70628 GCA_013389865.1 Piaya cayana | reverse complement strand
GAAATCTAAACACGCTTACCCCTTTATTTATGTGCCTCAGTTAGGGAGATAAAATTAACTGAGATGCACATGAGATGCTTTGTGACCTTACAGTCTCTGATTTAAAATCCCTAAATTTTGACATTTTTAAAAGATAATTACAAAAATTCACACAATTAAAAATTAAGTTAAATCTAGAATAAGAAAAAAAATTGTTTCTTGTACTGTGCAGCTTTTTTCAGTTACTAATATGTATTGAAAAAATACCTATCATTTTTATAATCCTTCATAAATCCTACATCACATTCATTACTTATAATAAGATTGCATAAGCAGTAAATTTCATAATCAATATGGTATCTAGCCTACTTGAGTCTCAATTTGAATTCAAAGTTTGCCATTGTCATTAGGGTTTTGAAAACGTCCTGGTTTTCCATATTTAGAAAGAAAAATTAACCTATGACTCATCAAAGTATTTAACATTTTTGCTACATCAGTCATGGTCTTGTAATTGATTTCATTTGGATTACTCATGTTTAGCCTCATCTTTTTGTCTGAAGATACGCCACTGACTCAGACTTTACTGCAATAACTCATATGGAAATGTGACAAACAGCAAAATTTGATCTTTTCAATATGGCATTCGGTGCCTCTATGAGATTTTGAGTTTCAGAAGGCTCATTCAATAATACCCTGAAAGTACATTTTCAATAGGTAGCCTGCCTCAGATAAGTCTTTGAGGACATTAAGAGTATTTTGATGCATGCACTTAATTTTAGATCAGTAAACTGTACGCCATAGCCTAGCCTAGGACCAGATTTAGGGACATATATATCTGCAATCATCCAGATGTTCTTCCCGTTAAAATAAAAGGTGACTTCAGTGGTTTTGTCGGCAAATGGCTTGAAGGACAGCAGGTATAGTGGTAGGGTGTGTGTGGGAAGAACAGCAAGAACAAAACACCATGCTGTGCCAGTGGGATTAATTGCTGGCAGTGATGTTTTAATGACAGATAAATTACAATTCTGCAAAGCATACCACTTGCAACTTTTTGTTTTGTCTTCCTTCTAAAGATTCAGTGGTATAAACAAATTCCAGCTGTCCTCCTTTTCCCCTTCCTCCTGCATTTATTAAAGTAGGACAAATTCATTTTTGATTAATTTCAGTAGAGTTGGACTAAGTTTGAATCTGGGCCAAAAATTTACATGTAATTCGATTCACTATCTAATATAATATCTAAGTTAATTTTTTCCCCAAATTAAATCAGCATTGTGGATAAAGAAATGACCATAGGAAATGGTCCGACCCACTTCCTGTGACTCTTCCTTTGCTCCAATCAGTGGTCTTTTAGAATATAAATTGAATACAAATTAGTAATAGGATAATTTACTATTTCATATGAATAATAAATGAAAAGGATGATTTACTATACAGATAATTCTACTTAAATAGGGCTTTACTTCTGGCCAGCCTATCTTAACTTCACTTTAATTAAAAAAATGTTATATTGGTACATGAAACACTAATGTAGTTTAGCTCTTGCAATACATTTTAAAGCAGCAAGACTATTCTACCTAGAATGAGTGAAAGTTTTTGTATCAAATTTATGAAGGTCTTTTCAAAAAATCTTAAATACTTCAAGATAGCACAAGTTCACACTGCACAGCCACTACACTCTTACAAGACATGGAAATTTTCTGTATTCTTAACAAAGGTGTGGACAGACATATTATCACAAATTCTTTTCATGGTGGTTCTTTATATGGAAAGTATGATTTTACAGAACAATAAAATAGTGCTTGTAAAAGTAACTAAATTGACCTGGTTCTTAAAATGGGGATTTGCATTACCTATATCTTCCATGACATTTAAAAACTCTGATAAATAAATAGTTTTAAAAGTCTAAAATTCTAGTATATTAGTGTGTTATTAAAATTAGGATAAGAACTCCATTCAGAGGGCGGCATTGCTACTTCAATATCATCATTTGACAGGCATGAGGAACAGTAGTGATAAATACTGTTTAATTAGTTGTGACAGATTCTGGACCATCACCTTTGAGGTAGAATTCTGTAATGGGACATGAAATAAAAATATCTAAATCAAAAGCATCCCACAGATGAACTCTTACTTGAATCTATAAGAAGAATAGTTGCTATAAAGTAAAATTTACTGATAAAAACTGGTAAAAATCTTACAGGTAAAAGACCCTCTTGGGGAAAGAAGATGCATGATATTGCAAGAAAATAATCTATGTTTTTACTTACCTCTAACCATTGTTTTTTCTTCAAGCAGCACTACCACAGTGTGGATGTAGTGGCTCAGGACCATTGACCAGGGAAATTTGCCATTTTCGACAGAAAATCTAGTTCTGCAGAACTGGATTTTATTAATCTGTTGATTAGAGTAAGAATAATGCTAAAACAAGCCAAATCCACAGGTAAACAGTTTACAAATCTAAATATAAGAATCTAAATATAAGAAGGTACACAGAACCAAGAAGCAGAATCTGGGGTGCATTCTCACAGTCATAAAAGATGGTGAAGAGAATGAACCATTTTCAGAAGTGTATATAAAGACAGGCATACAAAAAAATGCAGTAACTATATTAATTGACCATATATATTTCACATGCATAGTTAAGAAATATTACTAGAATATACCTAAATTTTGTTTTCAATAATATTATTATTTTGTACATATAACAAACAAGTCAAATTGTCCATTTACTTGTCATCCATTCTCTCTCCAGCTGGTAGGTTGTTCCACTTACTGGCAAAGATATTTTAATTTACCCAACATATGAGAATTCTGGCTTCAAATCTGCAAACACAGGGGTTATATTTCCATTTCTCTGACTCATTACATTAATCACAGTTGGGTACAGTATAAAAATCTGTCCCTCCTTCTCTATGTGGCACAAAATAGGTGAGTATTTTCCTGACTCTGAGGGATTTTTTTAATGTTGTAGCTCTGAATTTCAATAGTTAATACATAGTTGGGGAACAGTTCCTTTTAGTTCTCTCATTTTCTTAACCAAAAGCCTCAACATTCTTTGGTCAACTGCTAAGAAGAAATCCAGCGGAACTGAATTTCCACTTAAACTGCTGTTCCTTGTCTGTTTGGCTATTGTAATTGAATGGAAAAATCAATGAACCACCAGCATGTAAAAGATACCTTTGAAAACCATTTCAACACTACTTTAAAAAATAAATAAAAATGATGGTTTCAGAAAATCGTGCTTGAGCTAGCAGGTTCAAGGTATCAGATTCTGACAATATACATGGCAGTGCAGGTTTCTGTCTTCTCTGTAGCAAAACCTGATTCATAAGTCCATCTACCCATTTCTCAGACTGAGAGTGCAGTGATGAGCACATCTCAAGTTAAAGCAGTGGAGTGATGTAAGAAGGTTAAAATGAAAGAGCAGCAGTCATGGTGGTGTGACATTGATGGTACTTTTACCATCACTAATTCCAGTGGAGTGCAGAGATCTGGCTGGAAATACTTTGGCACCTCTGAATGTGATGCTTTTAGAGGCAAAATCAAAGAACAAATGTCTTTAGACATTATGGATTTGCCCAACCATTTCTGTTTTCCTTTAATGGTTTAACTTTACCAAGACCACAATGCCCTGCTGTATTTGTAATGCTGAATTTCTCTAAAGAGTTTTATTTTCCACAAAATATCTGGTACCAGTTCAACTGTTTACCAGTTCCATATACATACTTCTGACCTCTCAATGTTACCACAAGTGTTCAGTACCGCTATATATTACTTAGTGGTCAGAAATTTGTAGGCAATTTTTTGGTAGGCAAATCTCGCAAAATCCTTTCCCAGCTGTTATTTACCAGAAAAAGTGGTAAAACTAACATCTTATAGAAAAACTTCCATGTTAATGTTTTGGAGACGTATATAATCTTCAAAGTTTGGACCCACCAAGATGGTGAAAATTAAATTTGTGTTTGTGCTCATATTACCAGAGATGATTAAATGAGGCAGAAAGTGAAAAAACCACGCCCCTTAAAGCAGCAGTTGCCCATGAACACAATTATTACATGTCAAACCATGATGTAGTGAGGAAAGATAATTACAGATTAGTAAATGTAATACGCTTACTATATGTTTATGTAATAGGCTCCTGCTTACCAAAGCTTCAAGGGAGATAATTTACAATCCTTTTTGCTGTAAGGTAGGAATAAAGGCAGTTAAGTATGACCACTTGTGGTATTGCTAGCTAGAATCAGGCATATGTGGCTACTTACATCATGTGTGTTCTAAGAGAAAAAGCCTATAAAGCAGTTTTGGAGTTTATTTGGGGGTTTTGTTTGTTTGTTTGCTTGTTTGTTTTAATTTGTTTTAAAATAATGGCACCTCAGTAAAAAACTACTAACATTTAAAAAATATGTTTGCTCCTTTTTTTTTTTATAAACTCTTTACTTCACAAATAAACTTTTCATCTTTTTGAGATCCTATCTCAAATTTCAAATGTGTTGAAGCAAAAGTCAAGCTGCCTTTTCTTCTGCTTTTGTTTTTCAAGTTATGGCAATCTTCTTTCAAAAGTTTTAGGTCAAAACCTATCATCTTTATGTTCATTCAGATTTCATTCCAAATGATATCACATTGTTTATATGACTAATCTATTTTTATTTATATTATTAAGTGCTGAATAAAAGATTAATTGTTTGTTCATTATTCATAAAGTTACAATGGATTTAAAGTAATTGACAAATTATCTGTTGTATTTGAGCCTGGACATTCTGAAGACAGGAAGGAAATAAATATTTTGTTCTACATTATTAGCTGCAAGTTACATTCTCATATTTAGTTTACAATTTTTCTTTTCATTGGAGATTTTGGTAGATGAGGGGTAAGACACAATAGTTCTAAGTATTTAGTCTGAAGCCTTTATTTTTTTCAGCTAATAGAATTAATTATTCAGACTCAGACAGTTCTAACCCCTGGAAAGAAAAGAAAAGCAAATGAAAAAATAAAATTTCCTTATTGCTTTTAGGAAGTCAATTTTAATTTGTGTGAGTATTTTTAATTTTCTTTTTCTTTTGTTTCTTTATCCCTAATTTGTGTTTCACTTGGTTACATGACTGGACGTATTGCTGTTAAGGAGTTCATTAGGTGTTTAGATGATGGCCAGTCCAACCTGGACAAACACCTACATGTATCTTGTCCATGTGGCATTAGGCTCTGAATGAGATTTAGTGGCTGTTTCAGGAGAAAGAATAGATGCTCAGTGATGTAAATTTTGCATTTCCTTTGAGACACTGGTGATTTATAGGTAGTAGTGGCTATGCTGTCAAGTGTCTCAGAGGACAATGTAAGTGAATTATTTAGTTGGGGATGTTTTAAGATTATATGAGTTAAATCACAAAACCACTACTTCATTATTACGACTTATCATTCCCTCCTTGACAGAGCTGTGAAGGGAATCAGCTTTTGCAGCCTACAAATGGTTTTACAAGCTCTTGTCCAGTCAACATCATCTGACTGCTTTCCAATGTTTCCAATCATTGCTTCCCAAGAATGAGCTCTCTTTCTTCAGGTTTGACCATCAATGACATGGACCTCAATTTGTCCTCAAGCAAACACTTTGTTTGTTTCTGTGTAGTAAAAGAATGCATAGGCGTTGTTTTATGTTAAGGTCATCTGTCATCTTTGTTATTCACCACTTTTCCAGTCTTTCTGTCATCAGTAAACACTTCCCTAATGATCTTGTATTTTCATTGTCAATGCAATAATAAATAGCATTAAAATTAACTATCAATACATGGGCTTCAACAAAATCAAGCATATTTGAAAAAAAAGATCATGTTTACAATTATTTTCTGCATTTAACAGTAAACTGAGTTGTAATCAAATAACAATTATTATACTCCATGTTTGGGTCATCATACTTCATTCCTGCAGTCAAATGTAGTGGGTAACAAAGTAACAGGCCAAAAGATTAAGTACATTTTAGCAAATTATATCAAAGTATGAAGTATTATTAAAAAAAATTAGTTTGATTGACATACTACCCTTCTTCAGTATCTCTTTAATTTTGTTCTTGTTGTCCCACAATATGTATTCTATTGTTTTGCCTTATGAATATAATTGGGTCAACAGGTCTAGGGATACTTAAATAAAAATATTTATCTTTCCTTAAATGTCCATAAAAGATCAAGTTTCTTTCCATATTCTTGATTTTTTTCCTCATTTCCTAATATTTACAAAAGTGAACAAAAGTTAAATGGATTTTCTAGTAAAGTACATTGTTTGGCAGCTGCTTTCACATCCTCCATTATTCTTCAAAAGAAAAGTAAATTCCTGGTCATATGATAAGCATACACTGTCTAGACTTTCCTTTCAATATAAACCAGAAACATTTATTGAAGCTTTCTGCTTTCTCTAGATGGTAAAAAAATTCATCAGCTTCATTTAGCACTAGTAAACTAGTGTTACGCATGTACTTGTTTATCCCTAATCTACATTTAAAAAACCCCAATATTCAGTAACTAACTTGGGTACTTTTGCTCATTGGCTACATAACCCTGTCCCACTTCCTTATTTCACATTGTAGTCCTTTCTAAATAATTTATAACCAGTGCATTTTTTTTCCTCTTCATCAACCCATTCTTTAACTGATTGATAAACAACCTTTCTCCAGTTACCTTGAAAGAATCATCCAAAAAGTTTCCAAAGTCTTGCCTGCATTTGTTGTTTGGATGAAGTTAATCTCCTGGGAGATGACAGGGATTTACCTTTTCTTCAGCAGTCTCTTGAATTCTGTAAGTTAACTATAGCTGTGTTTTGTTATATAAAACAGAGTAACTTGCAAGTACCACTATTAACATTTTTAAAACATTTTTCTTAATCATCAAGTAATTTATGCTTAAAAATAATTATTCCCCCCCCTTTTTAAAAATTGCTTACAAAAAGCAACAATGTGTTTGGAAAATTTAATTTTCTTCAAGAGGTAAAAGGTAAATGTCAATTTTTCTTTGGGCAACTTATTTTTTAATTAAAAATACGATCATAGGAAGCCAGATTTTTCTCAGCCAATTATGGAAGAAAATTCAAAATGTAGAAATATTAGTCAGCTTCCTGGAAAAGATTTGGGGTTTTTTTTTGTCTTATGTCCTCTTTCAGCTTAATGTCCTGATCTCCCAATCATGACATGTTTATTGCGATAGGTCATAGACATTCTCCTTTGTAAATCAGTCTGTTTATGTAATAGATTATACTGATGCAATGTATTTTGGGGAATTCAAAGCCTTTACAAAGCATAGGAGTATAATGCATCAAGATTAGACAAGACAGTCAAATACACTTGATTCGGATAACTTTAAAAAAGTTGATATATTAAAACCTTCTGAAAAATAAATTGATGAAAAATAGAATACTAGATGTGTATATGACAAATTTTCTAACAGATCTTGATGTGTTGGTGAGATTAAATATAAATTTGAGGAAATACAAGTCAAAATGGAAGTACTAGAGGTCCAGAACTCGTAAGGATACCTTCTCATTCTCTGCACTATTTTTTGGCAACCTGTGACTTCTCAATTTTTTTTGTGACACAGGTTTTGTCATGCAAAGATGGAGGACTAGAAGAGTAAATTATTAAAGAGTATTAAGTTGTTTTCTCATTTATTAACTCTTTTTATTTCTCAGTGTAATTGAGACTTTCAGGAACATTCAAAACAAAGACTTCCAGAGGAATCCTGTGGTTTTCCACCGCAGATTTCAAGCTTTTCTGTGTCTCATCATCCCCCTCCACAAACATGACACAAGTTAAGAGCTGCAAAGAAAAGAAAATAAATTTGAAACTTTTTTTTTTTTTTGAAAAAAATATCTGTTTTGCAAGCAGAAAACTCAAAATAGGCAGCTTTGAGGAGATCTCCTTGACATGATAACAGTTGGGAAGTATGTCCAATTAGCTCAGTCAGAATAGTTGGCATTAAACTTTAGTATAAAAAAGTTATTGAAGGCTATTTGCCCATGAGGCCTTGAGGAAAAGCTCAGAGCCCTGATTTCTGGCACATACATTTATACATCTCTTCTTCTTCAGTAATGGGTATAATAAAATCCATAAATACAGGTTTAGCAAATTAATGAAAATAGAAAACTTAAGTCAGATTTGTGAAAGACTGATTTTCTTGTATTTCTATGTTTTTGTTAATTTTGAATTGTCCTAGGTTTTTCTTAGGAGAGCTTTTTGTTGTTGTTGTTGTCTTGTCTTCTATGAAATCTAAAGATTTTTAACCCTTTTCTCTTAAATGTGATGAAGTACTGAAATTTTAGTAGCAGCAGAGCACCCCTTCTGTCCTATTTGATAGAGGGCAGATGCATCCTATATGACAAGCTGTATAGGAACTGACATCAAAGTCTTTATGAAATCAGTGTACATAGGTAACTAATACTAAGAATGGCATTACGCTCTTTCCTTTATGTCTTTTTTCCTTTTATATTTGTAAATCTTTTTGAATGTGATTGTACAATTAATTTTTAGTTGTAACTCAATTTCAATTTCTGTGGGAGGTAAGAACAGTGAAAGATTTCCAAGGCAGTCATAAACTATCAAAAATCTAAACGTGTTAAAATAAAGGAAGTTATAGCACTTCTTAGTACTTTCTTTTTAAAGCTTTTAATTTTTGTCCTTGTCAGTCTGTTATTTCTATTAACATACACATCAGTCTACAAAAGATTTTCTTACAAAGGTAGCCACAGATTCTAAATTTGTTCCAATAACTTCCACAGGGAAAGAAGAATGTCCTGTCAATTCTTAACCATAATCTACAATTTCATTAAATGTTTTTTCCTTTAATATATGTACCTTGAACAAATATCATTATAACCAATATATATCTAATCTTTTTAATAGTACCTATACATGTCCTATGTATCTAAACATGATCTCCTATATAAAGAGGAAAAAGAGAGATACAACTTGCAGAAGATATTTAATAGACTGAGAGAGTGGATGTAATACATATTATTAAAGCAGGTAACAGATACAAGGCTATATAAAGAACTCCACATAACTGAAACTCCATCATAAAAAAGTTTTCAATACTCCCAAACAAGCCATTTCTCTTGGTAATAACACATTGTAATAATCAATGACATAATCTGTATTTAAACTGTACAGTCCTATTTGAAAAAATAATGCTTTGGCAGTAGTAAGAATAGAGAGGCAACAACTTTGTATTCCTGTCTAGTCCCCACTTCTCTTCAGGCCTTCTGCTGAAGGACATTGCGTTAAGTGCAGAAAATGAACATTATCACCATCTGTTGGCTGTTTGGTGATGTATACAGAATGAGGCAAAAAACCCCAGCTCCTAAAAGCAGTTGAATGTATTTAAAGAATATAAAACCTCAAATCAAGGTCTAACTGCCATACTGACTGGTTTTGAAGCAGAGAGGTCAAGGATTGGGCTGATTTGATGAATTAATTACCCCTCCCATCTAAAGCAATAACAGGAGGAGCGGGCTACAGGATTCCTGAAACCCTGGGTTGTGAGGACAAGGAAGTGGGGAAAGAGAGAGGATTCCTGAAACCCTGGGTTGTGAGGACAAGGAAGTGGGGAAAGAGAGAGGAAACACATTTGCTTAGAACAAGGCAGGTCTGAAGTTTTCAGTCTCTATTCATAACTGCCAAGACCTAAACAAAAGCACACTGGTTTTACCTGATAGCTTGCAAGAGCAGCAAGTATTTTAATTAAGATTCTGAGTCAAAACTCATTCAGCACACAAGGTCCAGTTCCAGCTTTCAGGGCTACAGAGGTATTGTACATCCTCTTTCGTTTCTACTTCTCTCTTGTTAAATTTCTGTTATTGTTCAGCTGTACAGCACAGCAAAGTGTAAAATTATTACACTTACAAAACCTTGGAATGATGGAAATACGTAACAGGCAGTTACACAAAGGCAAAAACTTAGTGTGAACTGAATTTCAGATGCTAAACTGAAAACTTAAAATTAAATGCAGTATCCTTACAGTTCAAATGTACAGTTCTAGTTAAATTCTATTGAAAATAGTCCTTAACGAGATTGTTTACAGAAGAAAATATTTAAAATGGTGAGTAAATGATGTAAAATCTAGTTCTAATTTGAGTAATTTTTATAAATAAACCCAAACTAAATCTTTTCAACTTCAACATATATCTGGAATTGAAATAGGAAAAAAAGAAGGAATAAAAGTTGAGAGAGAGTAGCAGAAGAATGTTGGACAACTGGGCAAAATGCAGTTTACACTGAAAATTAGGAAACACTTCCTCTTGCTACTTTTTCTCATGATAGTCCAACAGAAACTGAAATGTAGTATTGGATATGTAAAGAGTGACCTAATATGATGCTTGATCACAGAACTGTGGTAAGAGAATGAGAACAATAGAGATTTTACTTTTGTCTTTCTTTTCCTAACATTTAGTATCTGAGAAGCGTTTCAGACTTTCTCAATTAGCAGGAAACTAATAAATTTTTAAATATGTTTCATAGTTTTCAAAAGGACCATATTTTTTACTTCTGTTGATCAGTCTTAGGAATGATTTTCTTAGGAACTGGGAACTGGATAATAAACTTATAGATCTGAATAGGTGTTGAAGATTGCAAAAGATATTCTACATATTCTTTGGTGGTAATATTAAATAATTATCACCAACCCATTCAACATGATAGGTTAATCGGTATGATTCTGTACACTGAGACAATATAAGTGATTCTCGCTTACCTGAAGTACTCCCACTCTTAAAATCTAATGTTTATTATATCGAAGAAACTATAGAGATTAGAATAATAAAAAAAATAAGGAATTACACTTTGAATTGAATTACACATTAGGATAGTAAATAAAAATACAAAATAACTAGAAAAACTAATATTACAAAATCTATTTTAGTCTAAAACTTTGGTTTCATAAATTACTTGATGTGAACAAAATTTACATAACAAAGTGAAAAGTGTTGAGTTTTGTCCTACTTAAAAAGTACCACTGAAATATGTATTTTTTCCCACAATGTCTTGTAAACTATTTGTGTTTGCTGTCGAATATGTAAAATTCACTTACAAGGCGATGTTACTCCATTCCCAATCGTTACACTCATCACATTTCTCCCTCCCTAATCCTATTCTTTGAATTAAAGGAAGGAAAAAAAAAAAAAGAAAAAAATCTGCTGAACACTAATTATTTAACCTTACCTCCTACCTACTTTCTCTCTTTATTCTGAGGTTTCTTAAGGGCTATAATGAGCTGTCCCCACACAAACAGGCCAAATTAGTGGATAATTACTGCTGGGTCTGTGAATGTTCTCACTCCTCCTTTCTTACAGTTTCACAACATTACCAGAATGGTCTGTCACCTCCCTACCAATTAGGCACAATTACTACTTTATAACATTAGTAGTGGCAGGCTTATTATGTTGGAGGATACATAAAAGTAAGGGAGGGTTGGGGTGAGTGGGCAGTGAATCAGTCCAGAGGAGGTCATTATCACACTCATAACTTGTATAGTCCTAACTTTATTTTTTTGGGGGGGGGACAAAAGCTGTATACACAGTTAGAAAGAGAAAAAATGAAGGTTATTTTTTGTTTGTTTTGGTGTTTGGTTTTTTTTTCCCCTCCAAGAAAAGAAACCATCATTTTTGTGCTTCCAGGTTTTCCAGGTGGTGGCGCTAATGCTTGCCTAAATTTGTTCTTTTCTGGAAAAGATGTCTTTTGGCTGACTGAAAATGACCTGTTTGTCTGGCTTTATCAGGCTGCAGTAAATATAGTAACTATGTCATGTCAAAGGCAGTTACACTGACCTCAGAGTGCACCAAAACATTCCCATCCAATCTGTATCTAAACAAGGGAGTTCAGATCAAGATAAATCTATGTTAAATTCTCAGAGGAGGGTAACTTCTAATCTTTTATAAACCGGACTACATATGTATTTAATTTTCCCCTTCCTTGGAAAAAAAAGCCAAAACCACCAACCTCCCCTCCAAAAAACCCTGCCATGCCCTAGGATTTCCTTTTCTAGATTTTACCTTTTGAATGGCAGATAAAAGGAAATCTTTAATATTAACCGTTTTACAAGATACATTTTGGGGAGTGAAATGACTGTGAGAGATTTAAGAGGACACCATGCCTGGAATATGTAGTCTTCAATTATTTGCATTAGAAAATTATCAACCCACTTCTCTCCTCTTCTTAGAGATTCTAAGCTCTTCTTCTAATGCTTCCCTTGGTAATTACAGTTTATTTACTTGCAAATATGATAGAAAAATTACAATGTTTTGGATGCTAAACATTGAGCAGGGTTATTTAATTTTAAAACTCTATGGAAAATGTTGTAAAGCTCTATAAGAACATTGGATTTGGGTGAGCCTTTTCTATGCAGGTGCAATAATATTACAGAAAACTGATGCTGTTCAGAAATGAATACAATCCAATAAACGTGGTTTGTAGAAACCTACCCACCTGTTTCATGGAATTTATTTTTTTTTTTAAGAACAGGTTTTTAATTACAAGGACCTACAACTGAATATGAGAATCATTGCCATAAGCATTTAATTAATTTCAGGGGTATTATGATGTAGCGGAGTGGCCTGTCTCAAGATGCCTGTTAAGCATTTTGCCAGCACACCATCCAGCAACACTGGAATTGCAAAGGGTCTATGAGACCAGCCTTGTCTCACTGTGCAAAATGAGCTGAGACAAACAGTGAAAAGTTTATCTGCTTCTCCCTCTTTTGAATTTCTTAATTGCTGTTTTTATTGCAGGTATATTTTGTGTAAAAATACCACTTGTGGAAGCTACAACTTCTAATTGCTGTTGGATTACTCACTGCCTATGCTGATTCATGGCAAGTTGGATTTTTCAATAGAAGAGGAAAGGAAAAAGATTTGAGAGGGGAAAAGATACAGACAGAGTAAAAGGTGTTTGGAGTACACAGTGTCCTCTTCACACACACTTTGAATAATACCATGAGAATATTCTTTTTGGTATACAAGGAAGCATTCACATGCGAGAGGATTTGTGTTACACAGAAGTCAATGGTAAACTCATTTCTACAGCTCCCAAATCTTACTCATTGATTCAGCATCAAAAATTTGTCTTCTGAATGAGCTGTGCAAGTAGCCATTCAACTGTGCAGCAAGTCATAAGCTTAAGAAAGAAAAGAAAAAAATTACAAGAAACAAAGCTATAAATTATTTCAGCTACATGTGAGATTCATAGTTCAGGCTAAACCAGAAAATTCAGAAATGGCAGAAGAAACAATGATTAATCAGCTGCACTGAGAATCAGAAATGCCTTTCCACTTGAACTGAAGGAAAACAGTAGTTATCCATGAACCTGATACAGTTCACAGCAGTACCTAGCATGCTTGTACTTATTTAAAACTTTTAAAATTGGACATGTTCTAAGAACAAGTCTTCTCATGAGATTTTAACTGTACTTGGGCTTCAGCTAAGAGTCAGGACTAATAGGACTCATGGTCATACTTGTGTGGTAATTTCATTTCTTGTCTTCAACAAAAAGAAAAAAGCAAACAAGTTTTGAGAATTGCTGAAAAAAATTTAAAGAGATGAAATCTTTGCTTCATTTCTATGTGTAGCATATGTTGGTTGTTATTTGTTACAGCACAGGAGATAACCTGGCCTTTTATTGAACCAATGTGCTTTTTCCTAGAAGTATCCAAAATGTAAGATTCAGTCTACAAATCCTGTAGGCCCCATCAGGGTGGGGTTTTTTGTTGCAGTTTAAAATCCATCAAGGTATAGTTTGCTTTTAAGATTGGTAATAAACAATTATCTTTCATAAATAAATCTATTGACTGTTTTGATACAGATACAAGAAAACTGGCACCTTCAGACAAAAGACTGCTAGGATTAATGAGGTTGTTGGCACAGTTATGCTTTATTTTTTGGCTGTACAAATAGAATCATACAATAGTTAGGGTTGGAAGAGACCTTAAAGATCATCTAGGTCCAACCTCCTGCCATAGGCAGGGATATCCCTCTTGATCAGATTACACAAGGCCCCATCCAACCTGGCCTTAAACAGTTCCAGGGTGCTTAGAAGAGAAAAAAAAAGCCAGTATGTTTAGACAATTTTTACTAAATACATGCAACACCCCTGCATAAATGTGAACACCTTGTTGTTGCTGTGCATGAAAAGTGTCCTAGTTGGGTGAGTTAGTAAGAAAGTAGATCTGAGGTATTCCTACAGGTGTCAAGGAGTTCCACATGGTTGTTGACAGAAGAGAAGTCCATGAAGATCTGGAATCTTGTAAAGGAGTTTTATCCAAAGTTTTCATAATTTTATTATAGATGCAGGATAGTAATCTCAGAAAAGAACCCTGGTAAAAGTAATCCTCCCTAAGTTTTTAGCCGTATTTTTCTGGGCAGAACCTAGAGAAGATCAAGGTCATCTCATTGTTTATTTCAGCTAGTTCACCTTCCTGCAAAACTGCACTGTCTCTCCATTTGGACATTATAAACTGTTCATATACAAATGTATTTTATAGCATTGAGGACAAAGCCCAAAAGGTTAAGTGTGGAAGCAGTGTAGCCTAAGTGTCATGTTTATTTCAGCAGAAATAAACCACATCATTTGCCATATGCCCACAATGTAAATGGGTGCAGAAGTTACCTTATCATGCCAAATGCTATTAAAATACTACTACCTAAAAGGAAAAGTGCTACTGTACTTAAAAACAATTTACCTGAAAATGTGTTGCAATATATCATCAGGGAAAGACAAGATATATTCTATTCTGTCTACTTGTACTTCCACTTGAATATAAACAAAACCAGTTCCGGTGCTATTTCTGTGTCTCCTTTTATAAACAATAAACACATTCTACCCCTTCTGAACTTGCAAAGAAAATTAAAGTGGACTTTCCTTAAGACAAAGTTCATATCTATCTTTAATGTAACACGAAAATATGTTCCTGATTTCAGAGTATAGTGGTCCCCAGGAAGCTTTACAGAGCTAATTGAGAAGTCTGTGTATAAATGGAATTTGCTTTATTGTCAAATAAATGTTGATTTAATATTTTTTACACACATCATTTCTGGTTTTAATTTGGAAAATGATGAAGAAGTAAAAAACATACTGCAGGGAACAATTCAGAGTTGCCAGAAAGATGAAGTAGGTGACCTACAAAAGTTTCTTCTTTTTAAACTTCCAGTACAACGCTCCTTTGGTACAAACAATAAAAGCTACTGACAGAAGAGGTATGGATGCCTTAAAACTAAATTGACTAATTTATGCTATACAACTGCTAAAGCAATACTTGCTCTCTAGATACTGCTTACAGATCCACAGAGGAAGCTGTTTCCACCCTGGCCTGACTCTCCAGGTGTTGGGTAGCAACACCTGGTTTATGGTTTTACCCAGTCTCTACTCCCTGCTTATCACCCCAAGCTTCCTCCACTGTCTTTTGCCCATTCATGGGTGCCAGCACAAACACTGTCCCAGAACATGGTAGTATGATTTTAGAATTATTTCCGCTTAGGATATATATATAAAATATTTTTTTTTTTTCTGGAAAAAAAAAAATAGTACTTGAATACCCAGTTTCCAATGCAAACACATAAAGTAAGGGGTAAAGTGATACAGAACAGAAAAAGCAATAGCAAATATTTTTATTAAATGTCTTAGCATATTGCAGACTGTGAATGAATATTCCTTGAGATCTTACATATTCTTATCTTGTAAAAGAGAGGTCTAGCTTCAGATGTGTCCTTCATGTCATTTTCAGTTAGTCCAAAAAGATTTTGGTGTCTTTGGGTTGGGTCTGATGTTTGGTCAAGTCAAAAGTCTAGCCTCTAGGAATCTGATTGTTGCAGTAGATTTGAGATGACAGGAAGAGGTATCCTCTTCTTATATTCCTTGTATGTAGTAAGAAAGTCAGAGGAGCAGGGTTTTCTGCCTGTCTATTGTATTTTATATATATATTAAATAAAAGAATACATCTTTTCCATGTAGGCCAGATAGTTTGGCTCAGGATATCTGTCCATACTTCCCTCTTTCTTCTTGAAATGCATTTTATGCCACTGGCTTTTACTAATGCCTCCTTTCTTTCTCACAAGGTTTAGACACATGGTTTTCCAATGTTCTGCCACTTCCAGCTACCAGGGAGCAAACATTGAGTTCCAACCTTTAATTTTTTATTCTGTGGTGATGTTTGGCTTAGTTTTGCTAATTCTGGACAGCATGTTCATAACAAAACAGCATGCCCTTTGAGTCTCATTCACATTAATTATTTTGTTTGCCAAGATAATCAATACTCTAATTCTATTATATGTTATAAAGTGAAGTATAAACTGATTTAAGCATGCTTTTCCAAAAAACCAAACATTACTACTCCATAATTGATGATCAAATGTTCAGATATTGTATAAAATACAAGGAAAAATTAGAGTTAAACATCACTTTTATTTGCATTATGTGTAATATAATAGAAATAGTAAATATATTATCGCTCTGCAGATTCACTGTCATATAACTGCTTTTTCAATCCTATAGTTTATGTAGAAGTGACCTACAAGTAACAGCTAAGGATGAATTAATTTTCATGTTTTCAAAGTTTTATGGGTCAAGTGCTCTTTTTGTGCTATATAATACTTTCCAGTCCTATACTTTATTTAAACCCGTCCTACAAATAACAACTAAGGATGAATTAATCTTCTTATTTTCAAAGTTTTATGGGCCAAGAACTCTTTTTGGAAGGCTCATAAACCTATACTGGGTCCATAAAGTTACACCTGAATGCACACACCAACTTATATTTTAAGTTCACGTTCTTGTTTCATTTCCAAAAAAAAACTTCAACAGAAAAAATTTGTAGTTTAATACTATAAAGCAAGCTAGACTTGTAGCCTTAAAGAACATTAAAAAGTGTTCTGTTATTAGAGTATTATAGACATGTTTAGGTTTTGATCTTCACTTCAGACCCTTTATATTTGATATGCACAAATTCTTCCTTTCCATTCCTACCCCACAATCACGTTTGAATTCATTTCACCTTTCTTTTGTTCATTATTGCTTAATCCTAAATAAATATGACTTAAGAACAAATCAGAAGCATGCTTTCCAACTCAAAACCTTCATCTGACAGAAGTAATTCTGGCTAGCACATGAAGGAACATTTGTGCTATACAATATGTTGCTTCTGTGACTGCTTTGTATTCCCTCCCCTGTCTCCCTTCTCCATTGCAACACAATCAATCTCCACTTAAACATCTATGTAAAAAGGTGTGGCCAACTTTATCATTCTTGGAAAACATCAGCATAGATCTTTCCTAACATGTATGTTCTTGCAGTGGTGGTGTACATCAGCCATAAATTTTCAAACATAATTCAGTGATAAAAATTAGTTTTTCCCTTGCACTGTAGTTTATTCCTATTGTATTCTTTCCACAGGCCTTCAGCTGTCCTTTAATATCTATAAATTTCATTACATGATCTCAAAATATCTCACAAACTTTTAAATTGGATCCAACACACAGCAAACCAAAAAAAGAGAAACCTTTCTGTTGGAAAAGAGTCAAATAAATATTATAACTTAAATAAGTGCATGTCATCTTGGGGAAGATAAAGTCAAAGACATTAAATTGTATTTTAAGGACACAACACGTTGGAGGGACAGAGACAAGGAGAGAACATAGAAATCTACATTCTCATTCAGCTTACATTTGACGTTGTGACATATATTTAGACATATCAAGAATTCAAATGCAAGTTTCATCTGCTGATATAGAAGTAGGTATGAAACATGTCACAATTCAGATTTCTCGAATGCAATTTCCTCTCATTGTTATGGGCAGACTGGTCTAGGTCTGTGTACAGCCATATTTGTTGACTACAGATAAGTCTTACTACTTAACTTTTCTCTGAATAATTTGAGTCTTAACATGAAATATTTTCAGTATTAAAAAAAATAATTAGTGTTTTTTCATTTTGTCACACCTTCATTAAAATACTGTCTTATCAGAGGCCTGTATGAAGCACTATAAAACTGATTAATAGTGAATGCATTTCCTTTCATCCTTTCCAACAACATTAAGATGACAATTTTCTATTATGTAGTGTGTTCATTTTCTTGATATTTAAAGGTTGCCTTTCTGTTCCTAATTGTTAAGACTAAAACAGCAATCAGCTTATGAAATATCACTTCTCTTTCTGATCCTAAAACCAGAAAATGTACAACTCATTTGCAAACACTGCACTTAAGCAAGTGGGTGTGCCAGTTCTAAATGCATGCTACATCCATGATATGTACAGGGAAAGCAGAGAAAAAGCATTTGCCGAGGCTCTGTTTAACGGCCTTTTCTCATTAGGCCAAAAAGCAGTCTACCATAAATTAACTGGGGTTGCTAATTCAACAGTCTTCCCTTGCCTTTCCTCAATTGGAAACTGAAAACTTCACATGAAATTAATATAGACACTTCTTACTTTTTTTCAAGTAGCAGTATCCAATTTACCTCTGTTCATGTCAGGAAATAAGGATCCTCGATAACTTGAGGCACCAAGGTACGCTCAAGCACATCAGTTTAAGCTTGTCACTACGATTGCTTGCTGTAGGGCATGAAACTGAAATTTATTATCCTTTTAGCTTTTTCCTACCCATCTGCTACTGGCTCCGGAAACAGGGGCCATGATTGGAAAGAAACTTATAATGCTGCCTGGAAAAACTGGTCTGTGAGGTGCTTAGGACCATAATAAAAAGGCTGATCCTTACCCTTTTATACAAGTACACAATTATTGGGTAGTCATAGTAAGTCTATGAATGGGAATTGCAGGTTTCAGAGTGAAAGCAACATCAGGGATTATTTTTAATCTAAGCCAAAGCTGAGACATCAGTCTGGGAAACAACTTCAAAACTGGGATGGAAAGGCAGGTTTGTTTGGTTTTTTTTGTTCTTTCAGTTATTTTTTATTCTATATATGTCCCTCAGGAAGCCTGACAAGAGGAATGCTGTTGGAAAACAGAACCTAAATAAAGTCAGTTTTGAGATGCTCTGAGGTGTAAGAAAAAAGTCTGTGCATCATCACTGAACCATCTAGAAAGCATAATCTGTCTCTCGATTTCACTATTTTCATGTATTAGTTTGTATTAGTTATATAGTTAGTATATATATCTCAACCATATGGAGAACACAGTTTTAGAAACCCACAGGGCAGGGTATTTCCACTGCCTCAGCAGAGCCCTTTGGCACAAGCAAAAGCCTCTGTTCCAATTACATTTCCTGTACAGTTTTAACTTCAAAATTATACACAGCAACTTATTCAAGACAATGAGAAACCAATAGCTTAAAAATTTGCATCACACAGCTTCAAACATCTGGGGAAGTTAAAGCTGGATTTGAAATAGGGCAGAGTGTGTTAATCCTGCTGTCCATGTGACACCACACAAAGCAAAAATGCAGATGAGTGCAGTACGTAGGATGTTCCTGTCTCTGGGATCCCATTTCATTCTTTCTTCTTCTCTCCCTAGCGGGAACATATTGGGAAAAGCTGGACACAGCACATTGATAATAGTGTCTTGTAATCTCTGACAGCCTTGAAGGCTGAGGTTTTTTTTCCCTGTGTGTGTTCCTGTCCTACTTGGCCTGAGAACTTGTAACTTCATTTATTTGTCCAAGATGGAATCACATAAAATTTTCAGTAATAATTACACCATAAAAATCCCCAATTTGATCCCATTACTTTTCTCTACTCATACTTGTTTCAGACAGGCTTGCAAAGGAATTACTCTAAATTTGCTGTGGCACTATGGCAGAGTCAAGCCCTGAGATGTTTTAATCCTCTGCTCTTTAACAGCATGAAATTCAGACTTCCAAGGAGTACCAGTGGGGGAACACTGTCTGTGCTTTGATGTCACGTTACCTATTTCTGCCTATAAAACATTTCCCTCTTGATTTTTCTAGCCTTGCATCAAATGTGCACAAAAAAGATAAACTTCCCAAGAGATTATTCCAACACAGGATTGAACACACACTTAAGAAACTGCTTCATTTTGGCAGATCCTGATATTGATGGGCTATGCAAGCTTAATGCCCAAACCTTTGCTTTTCCTTTCTTTCCTATTCCTTTTGGGTTTGTGTTATTTTTTTTATAACTCAGAATAACTCATTGTAAAAATTGGCTGCCAGCCTCCCATTTGAAAGTGAAGAAAACATCTTGATTTAACATCTGAGCAGGGATTTTTTTTTTGTCGTCTGTAAACAATTGGACCATATGTAGTGTGATGGGAAACATGAAGGCTGTGATTGAATATCATTTAAGGAACCTGGTGTTTAATTACTGCTCTTGATTAGCTGGAATAGAAATTAGCTTTAAACATTTAGTTTGCAATACCAATTTTAAATGTTTATGAAATAGTTCTTAATAAGTTTAATTAGCAAAAAATGTTGATGATTGTAGAGATATTGTGATTATTTGCAAGAATAAAAAATAAAGTTATACATATTTCTGACTTATAAAAGAGAAACACAGTGGTTCAAAGATAAAAGAAAGAACATAGACTAGCAATTTCTCTCTATTTCTTGAAGAGTTCCTGAACTTCCCTCAGATTAATCCTGTATCTTCCTGTTTTGCCTCAGATGAACCAGTAAATGCCATTATCTAATAAGGTCCCTAAGCCTATCATTTTTTCTTCAGGAGCTAGTTTCTGAATTAGTGCAACATTATTAATACAGTGGGAGGGAAGTGTATGTCTTCTACACACCCAGAATTTACTGCTTTATTATCAAAAGTCCCAACACATAACCTGTAACTTGGGTAAGACTTTGCCCACTCTTTCTTTGGAAGCCAATACAGCGGCAAGTTCCTATCAACACAAAGTAACTTAAAGGGAGATGTCATCAGAATGTCTCCCTTCTTACTCTAGCCCTCCTTGAACTGCCAGGTAGGTAAAATTTTACTCTGTGCAGCAAACTCTTCTTTACATCTGCCTGAGCTTCCTTTATCAACTGTGTCACCAGAATACTGGGGCTGTGAAGAAACAAAATGAGCTTCAAGACATCTATCATTTTGGCTGTTTTGGTTTTCCTGTGTGTCAACATAACAGTTACTTTATAAACAGAGTTTCTGTGAAAGGTAGAGTATCAGGCAGCACCTATAGTAACATTTTACTATAAAACTGGGCAGGATTTAAATAGAAAAAATAGAGATACCTGGCTCCACCCGGTCTCCCTTTGTGAAAACTGCGGGTATGTTTTGAGGCTTCATGTATGGGACCCTCAAGAACTGGCAAAAGTAAGAAAGACAGTGACCTTTTCTCCTGACTCACTTATGTAAGAGAACACTCATGATATTTCTGATGAAACAAGTGGCACATATTTCACATTAAAAAAAAAAGTTAAGATTTCTTGAATTATGTGCTCCTTTTGCAACCAAAGTAGGGAAAAGAGTTTATATTTTGATTACTTTTGATTGTTTAGTACTCAGTATAAAACTGAGTTTCTGAACAATCCTTGTGTCTATTTTCCCATGACACAGAAGTTCTCAATTCTGCACTTAACCCAGAGCCACCAACTTATCCCCAAAATATTGGTTCTGCCTCCCTGGGTATTCTGAGAGAATATTTCAGGCCCTGAGGCTACAATGGTCATTGCAGGGAATTCACTTAACTTCCTTTTGCTGAACTAACTGCCATCTCTATAGAAACAGAAAAAGAAAGACAGCTGGCAGCCAGCCACTAGAAGTTTAAAGAATTTATTCATGCCAGTTTCATCTGTATACTATCACTTGAAATCTGGAAACACTGGTCACTCAAAGGACCTTGTGCTGTATGTACAGTATTTTAGAAGTTAGACAAGTCTGCTTATCAGAAGAATACTTCAGGTTTGTTTTTTTTTTAAATAGTGTTCCTGTACTTCTGCTTATACTTAAACTTCCTTGTAAAAAATGTATTATATTGTTGATTTAAATGCTTTTAATAGCAGAGTCAGTAACGACAGAGCTGAGCATTAAAGGCTGGAACAAAGAAGATTAAGACTGGGAATTTTAATCCTAGTCCTAGCACTGATGCACTGCCTGATACTAAGGAAACAGCACACATGGAGCTGATGAAAATTTTTCTAACAGTTCCTTTCAAAAGTAAAAAATAAACTCATTTCAGAAACATATATAATAGTAATTGTTGACAGTGTTACTGTCAACATCAGTTATTTTCCAAAAGTTTCTTGCAATTTTTAAAGTGGAAGAAGTTTCAAGAAAATTGAAATATTTCAGCCTGGGTTTGGTGTAAATAAAACATGAAATCCTTCAATGTTAAAAAAATGATAAATCACCCTAGGATGGGATTCATCTGAAAGGTTCAGAATTAAAACAATTTTTTAAATGAACACTATCTTCCTCTTCTCTCATTTTTCCCATATGAGAAGTGAGGATAACAGCTGTGGAGATCACAGTTTACTGTCTCTCCTCATCCCTGCTAGATAGCTATGTTCTTTATATTGTGCTTCTATTGTGCTTCTTCCCACACAATCCTTCTCTCTCTCTGGGTTAGCAGATGGTCCAGAGTCCAGAGAGAACAGAGAGGGTTAGAACCGGTCACAACAAAGGCAGTTCAGATCCCATTATGAAAAAGAAGATGGGGAGTGGAAAGAAGGAGGTATAATTGGATTCCAAAGTAGGACTTTCATTTTTAGATGGAAGAAAATAGGGAAATCTATACCCATCTTTCTAGACATCCATTATTGTACTTTACAAGAAAAGACAATTTCCCTAAAATTTAGACAAGCTCTTATTTCTTCTGCAAATGCACTTCTTCTTAGTCGTTTCCTGCTCATAAATGACCCTGTATGTTAAATCTTTAACACTGATGTTCCAGTCCAAGTAGAACTACTAAAAGAATCTGGTATCCTTGAAGAGCTTCTTAGAGACCAAGAATTTGAACTTTTGAAAAATTTTGAGGACAAATTCAGAGGTGACAGAAATGCAGATTTTCACGTTATCATTCAAAATATCTATTAGAATTTTGCATCTATCTGGAGTGCCAGACTGAGGTGTATGCCTAAAGACGTATAAATATATTTTTCATCTTTATCAAGATTTTAAAAAAACCAAAACACAAAACAGCTTAACCTTCCCATACTTTTATTTGCTTTATTTTCACAGAAACCTGTAAACAAACTTATGGATTCTATCATCCCTTTATTCAAATAATGCAAATGTACACATTACTAGTAGGATTTGCCATTATCACAGTCCTTGTTGCCCCTAATGAATGACACCTTCTCACCCCACCGTCTGGAATTTATCCTAATGAGAAAATTGTACTTGTCTATAATCGTTACTAACATTATTGATCTCAGATCGCAGTGAAAACATGATTCCCTTTCCTGGGGGCCCCAGAAAAATACCAGCTTATATTTTCTTAACTACACAGTGAAATACTGAAGTTAAAAAAAAAAAAGACATTGATAATCTAGAGAATTATGAACATCTGATCTTAACTCTTAAATTAGCCATATGTTGAGTCTCAACAGATTGACAGTACTTATTAACATGAACGTAAAGTTTTAATATTTTAAATCTGCATTTTATTAATATTTAATCCAGGGTCATAGGTAATGTCCATGTGTGTCAGATAGAAAGGAAAGAAGGAGGTATCACAGGAATCCAATTACTTCTGCTTCTAATTGCAAATGACTTTCAATATTGAGGCAATGTTCTTCTTATGTGACCTTTAGTACATATTCGAGACTTCATTAAACACCCTTTGTTCTTGTCAGTTCAGGTAAATCCCATCTTGCCCCATTCTTCTGAAAGTATTCTGTCATCTGTTCATGATCCAATGAAAAATGATTGTGGCAAGAAATATACTTGGAAGTATTTAAGATATGTGCCACAGTTTAAACTATATGCAGGATATAATAATTCCCATACAAATTTTTCCTGCACAGACTTCAGGAAATCTAGAACAATTGTTATTGTCAATGTAATTATAGATTTTGCCTTGTTTTTTACAGTTTATAGATAAATATTGGTTCCTATAACTGCTTTACTTGGTACTGAACAACCATGGATTTGAAGTTTAAACAGTGTATACCATTCATCCCAATAAACTTTATGCTTTTTAACAGAAGAAACATTCTTTGAACTCAAATTTTAAATTAAAAGAATATCAAACTAATGTCATGTGGAAAAAAAAATTATATTTATTTCCTCATAAAGAAATATTCATACCATGCAATAGTATGTAGACTGTGTAAGTTAATGCATACAGAAGTTTTAAAACAATAACAGTATAAAAATTGTTGCAATATAATACTGTTTAATAATCACATTTTAGGCTAAGCACTACCATTTTTCTGGCATTATACATGCAGAATACATTATATGGGCTGTGTCTATTATAAACATAAATGAAACTGAAACATTCTATTATATATTGTATTCAAATAATAAGATAGTATAAATAAATTATTTGAAAAATATTCAAAGAAATCATAGAATCATAGAAGCACCAGGTTGCAAGAGACCCACCAGATCATTGAGTCCAACCATTCCTATCAAAATGGTTTGTATTATCCCTGAAATTATGCTTTGTGAGTTTCTTTTCCTGTTTTGTTAGGTGTTTGACCTGCAACACATGCATGTATCTCAGCTTCTGTATTTGTAGATGTGAAAGATATCAGGGAAATGGTAAATTTGTTTTATTTTCTGTTACATTCTTTAAAGTGCATTATGCTTATATATTGTGAGACCACATTTTCATAATAACTGTTTGAATCCAACACGTCCAGTTGATCATTTATCTTCATGTGACCCTACTCAAAGGAAGTGACTCCAGACAGGTGACTGTCTTCAGTGAAACATAAAGAGAGATAAGCAATGTTCTCCTTTTCTTTCACATGTACAGCTGAAGAGGCACAGTGGTCAGGGTATCCCCCTGTAAAGCCATCACAAGATTCAGATTTGTTTTACAAGAATTAAATCAGCTTCCAGTCCAGGGGAAGCTTTTGGTTTTATATGTCAAGCTACNTACACTGATGCAAAAAAAAAAAAAGCCTGTTTAAATTAAAACTCAGCTCTTTGAAAACTATGCTGAAAACTTTTATGAATAACCTTAGATGGATACAAATTTTGTCCAGTTTTCACAGATTTAAGTACTTTGGAACAAGAAAGGGCATACCTTGAATGCAAGTGTAAGTCTCTCTCTGCCCTTGAATTTTATCCCCTTTATACAGGCACCTTTTATAATTCCACAAATCCAGGCTTTTCTTTTTAAACACAGGAGTATGGAAACTTAATTTGTTACAAAACCTGAATTTAAATACGCCTCTTCTTGCTAGACTCCAGCTCTAGTAACTGGTGTCAAGATAACAATACCAGACCCCAGAACTGAAACAGCTTCATCTTTTGGAGCTGCTGGAAATGAAGGCTGCAGAGAAAAATGTTTAGCATCCTATGTTCCTTCTACTCCCTGCATTGAGAGCAATAAAGAAATACTGTAAAATGGGAACCCAGAGAATGTAATCAAACTTATGTAGTGATACCGCATTGGATAAATGCCATTTATAGGCCATTTTCTCACCTGGGTTTGGCCATCCTAAACCCTGATAGCTTCCTCCCTCAGCCTTAACCATTAAGTCAACCTGACACATGAGTGCACCTTCTTCATTTGGGTATTCTTCACGGCTGAGTGGTTCTTCCATTGCATCATATGTTTCTTCAGGTGGGCACTATTCCCAGCCTATTGCAGCTTTCAGCTGCAAACACTGCTTTCCTGGCAAACTGGAGCAGGACAGGCTCAAGCAGGGCAGAGTGGAAGAGTTAACTTGAATGTAAATATCCTGTTACAGGTGTAACTTGTTACTTACAAGTGGGGTTCCCCAGGGCTCAGTGCTGGTCCCGCCCTGTTCAATGTCTTTATCAATGACCTGGATGAAGGCATTGAGTGCACCCTTAGCAAGTTTGCAGACGACACTAAGCTGGGTGGAAGTGTCAATCTGCTGAAGGGTTGGGAGGCTCTACAAAGGGATCTAGACAGGTTGGACCACTGGGCATGAGGTTTAACACAGCCAAATGCCGGGTCCTGCACTTGGGTCACAAAAACCCTATGCAGAGCTACAAACTAGGAGAANGAGAGAGCTGGGGTTGTTTAGCCTGGAGAAGACAAGGCTGAGGGGAGACTTCATTGCTCTCTACAACTATCTGAAAGGAGATTGTGGAGAGGAGGGAGCTGGCCTCTTCTCCCAAGTGACAGGGGACAGGAGAAGAGGGAATGGCCTCAAGTTCCACCAGGGGAGATTTAGGCTAGACATGAGGAGGAAGTTTTTCACACAAAGGGTCATTGGGCATTGGAATATGCTGCCCAGGGAGGTAGTTGATTCACCTTTCCTGGGGGTGTTTAAGGCACAAGTAGACGAGGTCCTGAGGGACATGGTTTAATGTTTGATAGGAACGGTTGGACTCAATGATCTGGTGGGTCTCTTCCAGCCTGGTGATTCTATGATTCTATGGTTCTAACATCACATAACTGGGTTTGAAATTGTTTTTTGATACTTTTACAATATTTTAACCTGTGGTTTGAAAACTCAGTACTGATCACCATATCTTCATTTTTCTATAGAATAAGAATATTGAAGTGTTGATATGCACAGGAAGAGTATATATATATATAGCCATCTGCAAATATTAATAAATCATAAATCTAACATATTAGGTCATATTACCAAACCATATAAACAGGGCAAGTTTTGAAGTTCACCTAAAGGGCAAATTAATTAGCATCTACTGTTATGTTCAGGTTAAATCCTTGAGCTTTTACACATTCTGGGGTTGGGGGTTTATTTTCTTATTTTTATGTAATTGAATTTCTCCATGTTTCTAGTACCAAAGCATTACACAATATTTTTTGAAACAATTTTACTTTGCAGACAAGCAGTACATTTTCCTTCAACCTATAAACCCCAAACATTACTGGCATAGTAAATATGTATGTTTCAGAACAGGAAGAAAAGGAAAATGAATACAATCTAGAATATTTAAAACAAGAACTGTTTAAATTAAAAATGTGTTTGATCTTTGGCAAGATCCCTGACTTTGAACTGACACTAGACAAATGATTATGGAAAGGAGATTCATGAATAGCTACTCCTCCACTTGTGGACTAGTACATTTGCCTATACAGCCAGCATTCCTGACCAAGGAAGATCTTTACTCCCACATATGTTACTGAGGTGAATTATTTTTGGTACAGTAAGATAGAAAGGAGGGAAGGGGGGGAGGCCTTTCAAGCAAGGCGGTCTCATTAATTTAAAACATATAGTAATGGGCTCTAAAATAACAGCATTTTAAACAATGAGTTCATTAAACATTTTCTCAAATGCATAATCATTATTTTGCTTGGTCAGGTGTTTTCTCAAAGGAGAGTTCATTCATTTTAACTGCTTAAAATAAATGATGAATGAAGCAATTTGCTTTTTTTATTTACATTTTACCATGCATAATATTTTATTAAAAATACTACCACAAAGGAGTGGAGTACATCTTTAATCAGTATTTAGTTTTCAGAGCAAAGCTTTCTTTAAATGTAAAGAAAATAGATTATGTTAAATTACATTTGTGAATGAGATACCCTAAGATTTGATACATAGATACTACCATAATTAGTTTTGGAAATAATTGTAGAATACACCTCATCTTATAAAATAATGATATGTATGGTAAAACATAGGATATTCATGGGTATGGTTTATTGGTCTCAGGTAGTGGTTTTGCCAGGACTGACCTCACCATCCAATGGTGAGGTCCAATGGACATCTTAGAAATGAGCTTAATGCATAAGGCAGTAAATAAATTTAAGACACAATTTTAAAAATAAAGGAGTGCTGGGCTACTGCAAGACAAATGTAATGTAGCAACTCACATTACCAGCTATGATAGATCGGGATGAGGATGTTTAACATCTGAGGAATCAAGTAATCCAGGTACTATTTTTCACATTTGATCTTTCCTGTAGGACCCTGGGCAGCTCATCAGACCCTTCAGAGTCATTATTATCTTTTTAAACTCTCATAGCGCTATTCACCTGCCCACTGAAAAAGTTTTGAAAGTCTCACAGAATTCTCTAAGTATCAAAATATAATTTTTAAGATTCCAAACACTAATGTGGGAGTGCCACATGGGGGAAAAGTTCTCTCTCAGTGCAAAGAAATCATGCCTTAGTGTGCATGGGTAGGTTTGTATATCTACGTATAATAATCAGCGAGAGTGACAACAGTATTTAACCAGTAGCATTGACAGCTTGTTAACATCTGAGATTCACTATCCAGAAAGCTCCTGCACTGCTTCCCATGAAAGTGAAGATCAGAACTGTCACCCAATGCATTTCACAACTCTGCTATGGCCTTTAGACCTTGTAAGTCTATAGTTCACTCATGCTGATTTCATTGTACCTTTCCATTTATTTCTGCAAGGTGGTGAGTAAAAACACTGGTGGTGCAGCAATTCAATTTATCTCAGGTTGGACAACTTGGATCTTCAAGGAGACATATGAATACATTTTTTTTTCTTACTGTTAGTCTTTCCTGTAGTGCTGCTTTTAATGAATAAGTGAAGCAGATTCAGTCTGGGCAGAACAGAACTAGGTATTTCCTTGGCTAGACAGATGGAGTCCCTCTTCTGTATCTCCACCTCATGCAAATTGGATAAAGGTTCTGTGGAGATGAATGTCCTTTGTAAAACTAGGCATAACAGAGAGTTTTAGCAATTACATTTTGAGACTGTACAGGACATATATACTAGGGAACAGACCTTGTGCTGAACCCCCAGAAAGGGCTGCATTGTACTTTACACAGTAAGATACCTTATAGACAGAAGGAGAAAGATCCTTGAAACAAAAATAAATAAACACAAATTTTTAAAAAATACCAAAACAGATCTAGGATTAAGAGCACTTACCAGAATTAGCTACATCTGCAAAATCACATGCCTGTGGTGTTCTCTGTATTACAGAGCTGATAGCTAAATGACATGATATATAAATAAGACATATGTATTATGCTATAGATGCTACAGCAAAAACTGCTGCTAGTTCTGGACCTAAGAAATACCAGGGTCATCAACTAAGCCTGGTGGAATCTGACAGGGAACCAAATAGTAAATCAAACAATGCAGTAACAGATAATGGGGATGTAATTGCCTTCATTACACAGTAGCAAGTTCTGAGAAGAGATAAGATTATTGCAGACATATGTTGTCCCTTTTGTATTTAAATTTTAAATGAAGAGATTGGGTAAAAAATCCTATGCATTTTGTTGACATTGGTTGCTGATGGAACCCAGAAGTTATGACTTTCAGACCGATATAAGAAGGCTCCTGAATTAATCCTAATCTTTATTTTCCCCTACATGAATTAGGGCAACTATGGCCTACCATACTACTTGTATTTTTAAATACATGTTTATGGACCAGCAAAGACACATCCAATTGCTCTAGTTTGCCACATATTTTGATCTCTTTATTGGTCCTTCCAAGCCAGAAAATTTCTCTAATACTTTCTGCAGCAGTTTCAGAGAAGCATGGGGAATTTTGGTCAGCCCTGCAGACTAAGTGCAATTCCTAGTATATTAGAGCAACCATTGTTTTTTAACTACAGCTATCTTGTCCAAAATGGGAAACATCCACAGTGCCAAAGGTTGTGCAGAGAGCTGATGTTTGTTCTGTGTACATCTGTAGGCAAAAAAACCCCCAAACCAAAAAAACCCAAACAGCATAAAGAAAGCAAAGGACAGAATTCCCACAGAAAATCATATTGAGAACAAGAGATTAAAATTCCTCTCCAGATTGTCTAGAGTTTAAAAATACAGCTTTCAGTTGTCAAAGCACTAACATGACCAAGTTACTCTTACTTTCGTGCAAAAAGCAGGTGGCTATCACAGAGGGAAGAGGCATCAGGCAGAGACCATTTAAGAAGCGTGATACTATGGTGAACAAGCAGCTGCAGAAGGCATTATCCTTAAAGCTTTCTTCAGATTATACACATACTCCAGGTGTATATGTACAGGTTGCAAACACAGATATGTTTTTGCCAGTGTTTGGGTACCTCTGATCAGTATTTGCTCCACTAAGCAAAGATAAAAGTGAATTCTGCAAGGTCCCTTTTTAATTTTACTTTTAACTCTCTACCTTCAGATATCATTTCACTCCCTTTCTGCTAAACCAGAGACTTCTTACTTCTTTTATGCTGAATAATTCAGAGTATCATAGTTATGCACTACTTGAAGGCACCTTGAATTGCTTTTCAAAAAAAAAGAGGAAAAAACCTGAGGAAAAAAAAATCCAAGAACTAAGAAAAAAAAATCCCTTTCAGCTGAGAAGGTCAAGTGAACAGCAGCTTTGTTTGATCAGCATTTACTTTAAGAAAGTCAGTAGACATCAAAACCTTGTCATGATCTAATTATACAAGAGTAAGACCTATCATCCAGGAAGAGAGGGACTGACCAACAAGCATGGTTGCTACACGCAGTTACAGAAACCAAGCACAAATCATTCTACCCCCAAAGACTTCTATGAACATTAACTAAAAGAAGTGCCAAGTTCTTATTTGGTGATTAGGGAAATAATTGGAGTAGCTATAAAAAATTAAGCAAAGACATTGAATAACTAGTCATATGTATCTAGAACAATATGATTCAACATAAGTAAAATGTGGCTTTGTGTGGAGCTATGCACAGGATTGTATTTAGCTCCTACAGGAAAACATCCTGATCAAGAGTACAAAGGGCTAAAGATTAATCCAGCAGCAAAAGAGAAACACTGCAGATACTGAGTAGGCAGAAGTCAATGCAAGTCTATGGAAGGGTTTAATGCTCCCTCTGCATAGTAAGCTATATATGGAGACCAATATATTTACATATAAACAAGATGACTACATGTAAAGATCACATAAGTAAATTTTATACATTATGCTGCAAATGTCATCCAGGAAATATACTCTCTGATTGATATGCAGAATGTTTGCCAGAATGGTGACAGCCAAAGTAAGTTCAAAGTCATAGGAAATGTTGTCATCAGCCTACTGTAAAAATGTACAATTACTTGCTATTCTCTTTCTGTTTAAAGGTGACTACTACCATCTTTTTCCCTAGGCTACTTGTTCACTGTAGCTTATTATCATTACAAAGTATTATAATGGATTAGCTTTTCCATATTGTGAACATATTGGGAAGGGCATGTTTCAGACAGCACACTGACAAGGTTTTTGAAAAAGCATTTATTCCTCCACTAAAAATTACCAGGCAGCTTGTTTTTAAGATTTAAAATCTCTAAATTGGATGCTTGCAAATTCCTCTTTCCCAATAATACATTTAATAGAAGGAAATCAGAGAGAAGAAGAGAGCAGTATCTAATTAATATCTCTTAATGCCCAACTAATGTCAAGCATGACTCCAATTTATAACTGAACTATATTTTTACATTGAAAAATTCAATTACATTTTCTGACAGACTTTGAAATGCCACAGTATTTATATTGGCAAACTTTACAGTATCAGTATATTTATTAATGTTTGTTTCACAGGATAAAGTGTATATATAATAGACATCACTGCATTCTTCCTTTTTTAATCTTTCATAGTGATATGTACATCCACAGGAGTAGGATGGAGCTGCCTTGTTGTTGGATATCCAAAGGACCAAATAATGCCAGTAGTTAATTTGCCCTCCCTTTTGGCTCTCCAGGCAATAATGGATAGCCTTGACATTTCTTTTCCTTCTCTTCTTCTCTCCCTTTTTCCCTCTTTCCCTTATTCCCCTTCTCTTCTGCTCTTTTTCTCACATCCACACCCACACTGCACTCTCTGTGCACATATCAACAATTTTGATCTGTGAAGAGGTTCAATTGCCACCTTAGTAACTCACTTATAATGCACAAATCATTTACTAGGATAGCTTGAGGACATGACAATGACAGAGAGACATCTGTTGGGTGGATGGAATGCAAAAAAAGGGGGAGAAGGAAAAAAAAAAAAGAGGTTATACACAGCTGGTACATTAGCCATGCTAGCCACTAGGCCACCATGGTGTCCTAGTCCTACAGCTTCACTCTCCTCCTTTATGCCTGCTCCCTGCTGTCAGCTGCCAAAAGATATCTGTTCTCACCCTTTGCTGAATGAAAAGGTGCTAATGCATGACTTCAGGATATGTCAGAACATACAGTACTTACAAGTGTTTGGAGATGCAGCCAACCTGACCATGGGGAAAAGAAAGGAGTAGCTAAAGAGAGATTTTCTTGAAAAAGAATGACTAGAAATATAGTGAGGGGGCTATTCCTTTTTCTAGCTGTGCCAGGCAAGACAGGTTTTTGTCTCCTTGATGCTCATCTGCATTTGTTATAGACTACTAAATATCTTACCAAATGTTCGAAAACTGGACTGAGTTTTCTTTTGCTTATTATTTTTTTCATTAACAGCTTAAAAATACATACCCAAAGGAAGAAGAAACACAGAACAGCTAGAAAGCTTAAAAGAAAATAAATGACTATAAGAGTGGTTTTTCTTTTGATTTAAAGTGATAGAAAAGAATAGATTGAGGGAGGGGCTTGAATAAACTGTGGTTAAAAAAATCTTAGCTGTTTATACAGTAAAAGTGCCAGAGTGCAACAGATACTCAGGCTATTCAGGCACTAATCTCCTCTCCAGTTGCACAAGGTCTGTGATCTGCACCCGCTAGTGTAGACTCAGTAGACAGAGGGTACTTGTACACATGTTCAGCATGCCAGTAGGCTTCTGAACAACCTGTTTTCTCAAAGGATTCTACTGGCCAAAGTGTCATGACACAATTTAAAACCACTTTAATACTGCAGTACAAACCTGTCAAAAATCTGCAGTGTGATTATCAGTAGGGGCAGTTTCTGAAGTCTATGTGGTAAAATATATCCTTGTTCACATATTTATAATGTCTGACATAAACCCACCAAATCTAACCCAATAGCTCAGGAACCAAGAGTGGAAGAGACAAAGAAATGGTTATGGAACATTTTTTAACCTGTCACAATAAGACAAGGATCAGTTTGATCGCAATTGGAAACGTGTTCAAATAGAGCTATTTTCTTACCCTTGGATGGAAAATGTCACTGAACAAGACTGAAGAGCAAATTAACATCAAGTTTCTCGTGAACTGAAGAAGTTCGTGGTGGAAACTGTTCAGTTATTGACTGAGGCTGACAGTGAAGATATCTGAAAGATTAAGTCGGTGCTCAGAGACACCTTTTTTTTGTTGGTAGAAGATGTGAAAGCAAAACCAATGGAGAATTTCAATGGCCTTTCAGAAAATGGTCTGTGGAATTGCTCTGGATGTTGGCAGCATTGCATGCAGCTGTGGGTCAGCTCAGAAGGGAACTGATTTTCTTAATTCATTAAACAAAAAGAGTTACAGGGACAGTCTTATGTTTTGGGGAGTTGGGCCTTATACCTAGCATGGAGCAAAACAAAACCATAAACCCAACCAAAAATTCCGACACGAGGAGAAAATGGTGATTATTTCTTGCAGTGAGAGAGAGATACTTTTTAATGACAGTAAAGGATTCTAATATCAAGACCAGCAGATGTGAAGGTCATGTAAATGTTTCAAAAGATACTCTGTATCCGTGCACTATAAAGAAGTGTTGCAAAGTGATGGAGGCGTGCATCAGTCTTTCAGACCTAATCTAATGCCTTGGACATGCTCCTGGTAAGAGTTAAATACCTCAATGGTATCACTGGGTCACCTCTGAAACGGATACTTCCACAGTAGGCTGTGCATTGTGAGCTTGCTGGAGGAGAAAGGGAACAAGCAGAGAGGAGGGAAGTGGCTCTTTCCTTACTTGAAGAGCAAAACCAATTTTCTTGAAAATAATCACAGAATCACCGGGTTGGAAGAGATCAACCATTCCCATCAAACACTAAACCATGTCCCTCAGGATCTTGTCTACTTGTGCCTTAAACACCCCCAGGGAAGGCGAATCAACCACCTCCCTGGGCAGCCTGTTCCAATGCCTAATGACCCTTTCCGTAAAAAAACCTTCCTCCTAATCTCTAGCCTAAATCTCCCCTGGTGGAGCTTGAGGCCATTCCCCTCATCCTGTCCCCTGTCACTTGGGAGAAGAGGCCAGCTCCCTCCTCTCCACAACCTCCCTTCTGGTAGTTGTAATGTTTCCTAGTAATGTTTCCTAGTAATGTTTCCTAGACCTATTATGTTAAAATTCTAAAGAGAAGGAATTAATGACTGCCCTTGGAGGTGATTCAGTTCCAGGATTTCAGCTTCCTAGACCTCTCAGGAAGCCTAGAGAAAAGTATATATTTTTCACAAAAAAAGACCAAAATATGATTTTTTTAATTATTTTTTTTTGAACAGAGGCTTTAATAGTCCAAATAATATTTCTTATGAAATATAGACAATAAAAAAGATGGGAAGGAATCTGATAAAAAAATTGAATTTTCAGAAAAGATATTCCAATATGGATTTTGTTGGACTAATAAAAGGAATTATTTGTATCATATTATTTCTGCCTGTCTCAATATACCCACCTTAAAGCTTTACACAAGTACTGTAGTGTCAAGTAGCAAAAGTGTGTATTAGTAGAAAAGTGATAACCCATAAACACAAAATAACATTATTGTCCTCATGTTAAACAGACACAGAAATCAGTAGATTTCCTCTCTATTATTACTTAACAGTAAAGAAGCAAAAGAATAGAACTGTCACTGAGCAGAATTAAAAATAAAGGAAAAGAGAATATCTATTTTTTCCCACTTTTGATGCCTTCATTTCTGTCACTTGCTGCTTATGTGTACAAGTCTATTTTCATATCAATTTTAGTTGCCCTTTAGTTAAGGAGATATTTCAATTGCATTCTATTTTTAATTATTATCACAATTAGCAGAGAAAGGGAATTTTTTTTTTTGGTCTTTGCATGTTTCAGTTCTTCTCTTTTTACCTTTTTCAGTCAATTTTTATTTCATCTCAACAAAAATTCCTCTGGCACAAGAAGCATAATGCATACAAATTATAATGAAAATAGAGAAGTTCAGCTTTAGCCCTACACCATAGGTGAAGCTTAATACAGTTACATTTCAGTTCCTATTTGTGATAACAAATGACCTCAAATATCTATTGAAATACAGAATTGACAGATCTTCCTAAAAAGAAATCTTGACTTAAGAAATTGTCTTGACTTTTGCCAGTTAGAACGTAGATGCAGCACAGAGTTAATCTTGTTAAAAAGGCCAAAGCAGTGACGTTCACCAGTCCTGTGGTTCAATCACACAGACATTTACCCTAAGGAACAGAACTGGAGGTAGGAACTGCCACATTATCAATTTCTGCGAACCATCTTTCACAATTCCCTTCTGCAGAGATGATTATCAGAGGCTGGGCTTCAAACAGGCTGGCCCTTAACTTCCACTTATTAAATAAATTTTTGTTTAAGAAATAAAATCCAATATTACTCTATACATTATGATACAATTTATAGCTCTAGGTGGAAGAAATAAATCCACATGCGAAATGCAATACCAAAACTTTGCTTTATATGCAACTAAAAGCCAGAGATGAGTTTTACAGCAATTTCAGTTAGCTTTATATAGTTCACTGTTAGCTCCAGATGTTTCCAAGTAGTAGATGTATTTAACATACTGAACTGCCTGCTTTCCACTGACACCCTCAACCCAAGCATCTCTCAGTCTGTGTTTGCAGTTTCTTTGCACCTTCTGACTGTAAAAAGCACAAAGTAGATTTGAGCTTTTTGGTACAGAGGTTAAACATTCTAGGAGGCTCAGACGTTAGCCAGTTACATCAAATCCTGCTTACTGTATTCACTTAAAACTCTCACCATAAGCATAGATTCATTAAACAGGATTCAATTTTTCTCATCAGTGCATGGTAACATGAAGGAAAAAATATACAAGTGATAAGATTTAAATTTAAGTTGTATTTGTCTTTTGTATGCTTCATGTCTTTTACTTTGTTTTTGTTGTAAGGTCTACAATGATGACTGTATCCTCATGGTTAACTGGTTTCAAGAGGGCAATTTCAGGACAAAAACAAAACAAACAACTGCAAGAAGAAGCCATGTTATTTTACATCTAGAGATTTTCCTCTAGATCTTTGTTTCTGAAATTATAGAGGGTCAGTATGCATTTACTCCAGATGACTTTTTTTCAAATCCCAATATAGGCCTAATATTTTATTCTTTCTTGGTAATTCAAAAAGCTTAACCTTTCTCATTAACTAGCAAAAAAAAAAAAAATTGATCCAACTTTGCTTTATTTTCTTAAATTAGTTGAGGACATTACCTCTCTATAGGAGTCTCCCGTGGCATCCAGAAAAGGAAGAAGTCTGAAAAGCTGAAGAGACCAAGGGTTCAACAATCAAGGTTCAGATGATGTACTCTGAAGTGACATAGGGATGCATAGTGCTCTGAGCTCCAGGTCACTACAGAATTAGAGTGCTAAACAGCAAATACATCTCCTTTGAGGCCATTTTCCTATCTCTCTGCAATAGTTTTTGGAACACAGTAGAAATGAATTGTCTGAGAGTAAATTTCCAGCTATAATGAACCCATGTGTATGATTTTGACCAATTCGCTGCACTTTCATTTCATTATGCACTGATTAAGGTATCTGTAAAAGATTATCAGAATTTCAGGCATGACCAGTGTTTTGTACAAGTTTCTTGAATCTGGAAAAGTTCAATCAATATTAAAATTATAAGGTATAAAAGCCAGCTAATTTCATAACCTTCATATAACAATCAGTATCTTTTGACCTTAATTTGTACAACTTCTGTCTCTGGAAATTCTTCCAACAGAAAGTCATCTCTCAAGTTATACCAGTTGCACAAAAACTCTAGGCCAAATGTTCATATCAAAAGCAGGAGATTTGTTTAAGGAAAGGCTCAAGTTTAAATTGGATAAAACAAACAAAGAAGGTTCACAATAGCTTACTGAGAATTCATGAGTAATTAATGATAATCAAGCAAGGAACATTTATATTAAAATGAGAGATAGGGAATTAATTTGTCTTCTTGACAGATTAGTTATTCCTGTAAAATTTGTAGATTGTTTTTGAGTTTTTGGGATTTTTTTTTATTTTGGGGTGTCAAATTTTGTACTGCAAAGTTTTTCAAAATTTCGTGTCCTAATACCCAGAAAAACAAACTCAATTCTTGAGATGGACAAATATTTGTACTAGAAGTCTGGAAGTGTGGCTATAAATGAGACTACTATTTCTGGATAAAAGACAATGCATTGAAGCATCTTAAAAGGCAGTATTCCTATTTCCCACTAAGCCATCAGTGAGACCTCTATTTCCTGGTATACCTTTAGCTCTAATCAATGCTGTGTTTATGCACATTAAGGACAAAATGCATACAATTATATATTTCTAATCGAAGAAATATGTGGCTGTTGTTATTTGGTAAATAACATTAAATAAATTTAAAAGATAAGTTGTGTAGAAGTTGTTTTTTCCTTATGATTATTCTTAGCATCTTATACTGCACACTCTAATATTTGAAATTAAACATATATTCTCCTTTGGTTGAATAACAGCTTTGCAACTGGAACCTAATTAATTTTGCTACTGACATTTTGAGGAGAAACATTTTATTAAATATGAAATTCTGGCTCTAAGTAGTTCTAAACCCCAGGTTTTTGAGTATAATTGAAGAGGAATTAATTTTTCCAGTCTGGGAAAATACAGTGTTTAGGAAAAGACTCCTATACTTAATCAGACAAAAAGTAAACCTGTTAGAATTTATTTCAAACTAACTGAAAACAATGATGGTAGTTTTAGTGAATTCAAACATGTAATTTTTCTAGGATTAAGTTTGTAATGCTAGCTTTGATTTTTTTATCACTTTTACTGGAGATATTGTCTCATTTTAAGTAGAAACCTATATTTTTCTTCTATAAAATCATAAATGGGTTACTTCATCAATTTCAAAACTGTTTTTGTTAATATCTACCAAAACGCTGAGAAATATTGAAAACTCGGTAAAATATTTCACTTCCATAGTTGTTGCTATGATGAATTTTTAGAATACTTATTTTTCCCCCATATGCACAAATCTTGACTGGTTTTGGTGGATTTTCTTTTTTTCGCTTGTGAATTTATGTATTTTGATTATGTAATGTATATCCTACTGCTACTTTTGTTTATATTAGTAAAATCTCTTTCTATTTTGAGAATGTGAAAACTGATTTTTGTTCTTTGCATCTTAAGTGGTGAGCTGCAGAGAGAAAGCCAAATCACCAGGGTTTATGTAGTTCTTGTCAGCAAACATGCTCTTTCCTAGTAGAACCAGTGGTAAACTAGAGAAAGTGCACTGATATTTTTATGATTTGACAGTGTGAAAAATTAATTCAGAATCCCCAAACTTGTGCAATTCATCCAAAAAATACCATCAATTCCACTTATGGAAATTAAGTTCTTAATTAAAAGACAGCATTGTCAACAGGAATTAAATCACTAGTGTTTTTATAATGCAAGAAATGAAGGTCTTTCTTCCCCCTTTTTCCTCTCCATCTTTTTCTACCACTCTTTAACTGAACTACTTATTCTCTTTGCTCATACAGTCAACCTGGTTTCTTTATATACACAACCCTCAGGTAAAACACGACTGAGACTAATTAATTACTATGTTTGATTTTCGATCTTTAGTGTCTTGCAGTGAAATATGATAACTAGCATTGATATATTATTTGCTGACTTTACTAGTCACCTTTCTACTTCACTGTATCCTTTTAATATTAATTGCACCTCTAACAATATTCATTTGTATAAACTTCTTGCCTTACTGCTTGCTTTCAGTAATAAAAACATAAAGGTTGGTTGACTTTTTCAGTATTTCTGGGATAAACAAACAGGGTTGATCCTCAAAAAAATTCTGTCTACTGACAGAAGGTGTTAAAACTATCTTTATTTAGGAGCTAAGGCTCAAATTAAAGGCATAAGTGTATGTGGGAAAAAAACCCCAGATCTTTATAATTCAAGAAGACCATGGGTTTGATTATTACAAAATATTTAAGATATCAGAGGGATATGGTTACAATGCAAAATAAGGTTATGTAGATAAAAGGTCAGCGTCATTTATGCTAATTTGTTTTTTCTGTCTTTTCATGCCAGTCTTGGTAATGGGTACAAATTCCTTTGTCAGACAGAAACAAATGGAGAATAATGCTTAGTTTGTGACTTCATATCATTGTAAGTCCCATCCATGCCATCAGGTGTTAAATGATTGATACAAGGCTTGTGAAAATATATTTTTTCCTTGAGCACACATATTGAGAGATAGAAAAAAAAGCACACTTAAAAATGACTACTGTCGAGTTTCTTAGTAGTAACAACAGGTGGAGAGATCAGGTATTCACAATTTGGCTAAAGCTTATCAGGACTTGCACCTTTTGTACAGGAGGATCAAGGCACTACAAAATTTAAATTTGTAGCAAAAAAAGATGCATTGACTCTGGTGCTTCTGAAATCAATTACTCAGGTGGTACCAAAATGCTCCTGGCCATCTCCTGCACTTCCTTCTGTATGAAAACACCTTCCTCTGAAAAGCATACTGCCTAGATAGGCAGAAAAAAAGATGCTGAGATCATGAATAATTTGGAAAGGACATGGCTGAGTTCTAGGTGTGGTGGTAACTTCTTCTCTAACTCCCCTTTGTTTCCAATGACTGTAGACATGAGGTAAGGAAAAGGGGTGGTTTTAACAGGGAAGAAGAGTAGTCACCTCCTTCACACATGCCTACTTTCTCTCTTCACCCTGAAGAGGGATTGTATGAAGCCAATAGAGAAGAAATAAGATCAAAACAATACTACTAATACCATTCAAACATTCTTTTTGTAAATACTACTTACTGGTCAAGTCTATACACCAAAAAGAATCATCCTTGTCTCTCTTCACCACTAAACTCTGGCACTGAAGTATAAAACCCCCATTTAAATCCTATTGACACCCAATCTCCTTCCCCTCTCTTTGGATGTGGCTGTTTTGCTTTGTGAACAATTATAAACATAATACTGAAACTTTCTTAGAAGCATCTGTTATTTTCAGTTATAACTGAGTGAGAACAAATAAAAAGAATTTTCTATTATCTTCAGATGAAAGAAGGTTTGTATGTGTGAGTTATTACTGATGACTGCATGAATGCAGATGCAGTGTTACATTTGATTGCTAATTAAAGTCAAGTACCCCCAAGTTTAGGGAAAGCCCAAATAGCTAATTACAGATTTATACTACAAAACAATTGTAGTATCAAAAGACTCCTCAGGGAAAATATAAATCTATAGGGATGGCATTTTTTTCACCCAAATTCTGTAGTAGATTCTCTGGGAATGTAATTAGAAAAAAAGAGAGAGAGAAAGAAAGAAACAGCTCTCCTGCTGTATATTTTCATACTGCTACCTCACTTCATCTAACATTCAGTCACCTTCACAACACTAGGTTTTGGAAATTTAAAAGCATCTGTGTTCTTTTACTCCTGTCCCTTCAACCTGCTGTTTATGAGCACCCCTACAAGGAAAGACAGCAGAAGACTGATGGAAATAGTCGACAGTAGTCCAAAGGTAGGCATATTTCTTTCTCTTCCCCAGAACAACACGATTGGCATTCCATTTTTGTTAACTGGTTGAGTAATGAGGAAAAAATACTTCTTTTCCTACCTCCCTGTCTGACTAGAACCTTTTAGTTCTTTTGACCTAGTTTTTATTCTACTGATATTATGTGGACAAAGAGATAGATCTTCATCCTATGAAAATACAAATGCTAAATGATAGCTCTTGGACTTCTAAAAAGTATTTTGTGCTCAGATGCTTATCTTGAAATTAGGACATTTTCACACTTTAACTTCTATCATTCTTTATATGTGCTACCAAGGAGTATTAATAAAGTGCTTCCCCTCCCCACCCATTGCAATATATAAAAAAAATCTTAATCTGAGTGCTTTATCTAGAAGTGTAAGTGAATTAAAATGTTAAAAAAACCCCCACAAACTTCATAAAGCTTTGATTATTTTCCCCCTCACTATTAGGAAAGCTTTAGGAGAAATTATTGTTTCTAGCCATAGAGGAATTTACCCAGATTTCCTACGATGAGCTTAATTTGGGCTTGTGTGCGGAGCGCGGTACTAAAGTGATACATGTTTTGCTAAGGCTGCATATATCTATACTAAACAATAATGTGCAGTGTCTGTAAGAAATATTTTCAGTATAATTTAGAACATTTTAAAATATGGTTCATAAGATTATATGACATATATTAGTAATTTACAGTGATAAGTTAAAACACAACACATCATGATACACACAATGTAGTGAATGAGAGATGACAATTTAACTTAGCAGATAGACAAAGAAAACTATAACAACTTTTAGGATGATTTGAGGTTTCTACAGGTGACTGCTGTGAAGCTGTGGCATTATCAAAGGCAATACTTCCAGTGGGCTTTCACCTCAATTTCTTTGTTTGTAAGGTATTGTTAATTACTACCTATGTAAACTACTTAAGATTCTTGGAAGAAAGATGTATTGTCACTTCAAGAAACACGATTATCACTAACCATATAGAGCTGTTATACCTTTAATTCATCTTGGCTTATCATTTTGCATCAACATGGTTCAAAATATTTAAGGCAAAAAGTAGCTCTTTTTAGGCATCTGATCAATGCTGGATATGCAGCAGGCTTGACTGAATTGGGTGTGAAAGTAATCACTTACAAACACTCAGTGTTGAAATGAATTACTGAATGTCATTCTCTATTAACCTAACAGTTTAATTTGGACCAAAATATACATAAAAATGAAATAAAACAATTAGGTAACACTTTAAGTGGTTCATTATTATTAATTCATTTAGTATTCATTGTAACTGTGCTGGTCATAATGAATTCATCTGATATTAATGTGGATGTTCTGCAGCAATTTCATTGTAATGCAGTTTTAATTCATGTGCCATTAAAATAAAGCATTGTCAAAAATTATATTTATTATCCTAAGTGCATAATTTCTTATTTTCAGGACCAAGGAATTACTGGGTTTGTTTCTTCTGAAGTTAGCTTCATATTTTCATCAGTAGATTGTTGATGCTGAGTAGATTAATTTTACCACTATGCTTTTAAACAACACATACGCATACACGTGGTACTTTTTATTAAAAGATTTTAGGCTGTACATGGTCTGCAAAATACTTAAAACGTTTGGGAGAAGATCATAGAATCATAGAATTACCAGTGTTGTAAACACTGCCGGCTCATGTTCAGTCAGCTGTCAACCAACACCTCCAGGTCACTCTCCTCCAGGCAGATTTCCAGCCAGGCTTCTCCCAGTCTGTAGCTCTGCATAGGGTTCTTGTGACCCAAGTGCAGGACCCAGCCTTTGGCTATGTTAAACCTAATGCCATTCGACTCAGCCCAGCCTGTTCAGATCCCTTTGCAGAGCCTCCCTACCCTCCAGCAGATTGACACTTCCACCCAGCTTAGTGTCATCTGCAAACTTGCTAAGGGTGCACTCAATGCCTTCATCCAGGTCATTGATGAAGACA